>CM039632.1:21988188-22365688 GCA_022457165.1 Juglans mandshurica
TGTCATCCATGAACCTATGATAGATCTGCAAATCTGCAATTTTAAGGAGAGCTTGGTATTGTTATGAAGCAGTACTAGATCATCTGGATTTGAGTTCTCGGAGAGAGTTCCCAACATGTTGCTCCCTTTCCTTGACAGACTGCAGGTTTGATGCGACATCTATCTCAAATATCCAAATGCTTGATTGAAAAGGAAAAGATCAGTCAGAAATTAATAAAAAAGAGAAAATACGATCATTAGTTTTACAAAACATATCTTACTTTTTTGTTCTTGTGATTATTTCTTTTGAAATGGAACCTTCTTGTAATTGTATTTTTTATCTGAGCCATAAAACTAATTTTATGAGGGGAACAAGTCATGGGCATTTCAGATGAATGGGGGAGTAAGAATATTTGATCGAGATAGTCACAGGGTTGTCTTTATTGGTGATCTTGAAACAGTGTGCTTAAACTTAGGATTCCTTGTAATTTTTTTTTTTTTTTCACACAAGGTTGTAAGATGAACAGCTATAACGTCTTCCATCATTTTTGATAACTTTTATATACACTCTTCATAATAGGAGACTAGTTATCATATTATTTTTCTTTCTTCTCCTCTTTCTTTCTGTTTGTTTTCTAAGACTAACCTAGACAAACAAGAATCGTTTCGGTTTCATCAAGAATTGATGGAATTTTGACTCGAATGTGGAAAGGCAACCATTGAAGTAGTGCATTCATTTAGAGAAGGGAGACTAGTATATTGTAGCAGTGTATAGTAGTACTATTTCAGTTTTATTAGCCTTCGATGCATTTTTGGTATTTCACTGCATATTAGACCAATATGATAGTGTTTTTTTACAACACTTTCGAACCACACGTTACTGAGTCAACCCTTCCTAGTATCATAATCTCTATGGGGCTAACATAACCAGGAATTAATGCAAACAGTTTTGAAAAACGATGTTTACAACCGAAGAATGCCAAATCCTTCAATCGGATTCTAAACACAGAATCCATGAATCAATCAGGCTTTGTTTGTTAAAAAGTTTTCGAGAAAACATTGAACAATTTGTTTATGCGATTTGGCTGTCACACTAACGAAATATTTCCGGTATTTGGCACAGATAATATTTTAGGTAATTTCATATAATTAACAATTCTTAATCTCTAACATTACACTTAAATTCCTTGTGTTCATCGCTATAATTAGCAGTTCTTTACTCAAGAAAAGAGAAGAAAATCGACATGAATGGTTTTGAAAGGTCAAGTCCCTCCATTTGGTAAGTACTTTTAACGTTTTGAATCATGTTGGTGTGGAATGCACATTCTAGAAACTAGGACTGTTCACGACCCGACCCGAAAATGGGTTGTTCCGTTTGGCCCGACAGTAGGTTCCAGTAGAAACGGGTATTTCGACCCAATTTATATTTATTTTATTTTTTTAAATCCTATCCGGCATAATTACTTCTGAAAGACTTGATTTGGGTCAAACCTGGAGATTGAATTCTCAAAAGAAAATAAAAAGTAAAAATCAAACGTGGATAGATGATAGTAAAATCCTGATAGGGATGAGTACGCTATGCCCTTGGGCTCAATGGTCTTACAGACACAAGCCCGGTCCAAAAAAGGGGGAAATATCCCTTCCATACATACTCACAAAATTGCCCCTGTTCTTGAAGCAAATCCCATCTTACGCATTTTCCCTTCGAAAAAGTTGAGAGTCAAGTTTTCTGTTTCTAGAATCTCCTAGAAGCCAGCATTCGCATTCCTTCTTCAGCAAAGATGCAATAATGCAAGTCATCGGTTTTAGTCGTTTCTCTTTAGAAGCCATTGATTAGTCGTTTCTCTTCAGAAGCCATGCTCTCCCCAAGTCCCCATCAAACTCGATGGGTTAGTCGTTTCTCTTCAGAAGCCATGGATGGAGAAGCACCATGACTACCACCTTCTTCCTGATTCAGAATCGGCTTTACCTATGTGAAATGATCTGAAGAATGGAAGAAGAAGATATTGGGGTGATGAGTGGCGCAGTGCTCTTCATCGGTGTTAATTCGGGTATCGGCTAATAACCGGGTGCTTGGGTAAATTTCGGTTCCGATTTGGAAGCTAAACGGTTCTGGTAATTTCGGGTTAGGTTGAGAAACCAAAAGTGAAAATCGGCCATTTTTTGTTCAGTCCTACTAGAAACCATGCATCATGTTTAACGTTTTGGATAATCGTATATAATAACTTTGTGAATAGTAGTGAAATGGTTTAAGTGAAAATGTTTTATTGGGTTTTAGAAAATAAGAAAGATTTGTGTCTGTCTACTCTCATTCCCATAGCGCGTGCTCTCTTGTCGTTTGGGGAACTTCAATTGTTGTGGGTGCCTATTTAAACCCATCCCTCCTTCCATTTTGAGCCTATTTGCCTTCATTCTCTTTCCGAGCCTTTAAACTAGTCCCCTCGTTCTCCTGCCTCCTTGCTTCCTTCTCCCTCTTCTTCTTGCTTCGTATCCCATCCATTTCCTTTGTCCTTATGGCACCTAAGAATACTTCTCGTGCTGCTCCCCTATGCGCAAGCTCTGCCAACCCCCCTAAATCATTTAGAACCCCTGGGGGGTTGGACCCTCAAAAGGTGCGCACTGACTCCCAGCATTTTGATGGGTATAGCTTGAGGTTGGAGACCATTCTGAAAATTTTGAGGTCGCTGAATGCTTCTTTTGGGGTCTTGGACTCCTCACCTCAGTCTTCGAGGTTCCTGCTCCCCGTGAAGGGGCCGTCGACTCCGAGGGTTATGCCTCAAGGGTGGCGTTGTATCCCATCATGTTTACTTGGGGACTGCAGCTTTATTTTTATTGGTCGGTCTGCGACGTGACTTCCTTCGTCTTGCTCACGGGCAGCTTCACCCCAATGCCTGGAGGATTTTGACTAGTTTTTGCGTCGTCTGGCGTTGGGCATTGGAGGAGGTTAGCTCGAAGTCCCTAAATCTCACTGCCCGGGAGTTCCTTCTGACCAACAACATCTTAAAGCTAAAAGGGAACACTTGTAGTTTCCATCGTGTCCAAGGTAGATGGTGGTTCGTTTGGAGCAGCGATACAACCGGGTCAAAGACTAGACCCAGTGGCTCTTTTTTTTGTCCTAGCCGGATAGACTACTCGATAGGAATTCCCCATTCGCTCCATGTGGGGGGTTGTGCTAGAGGATAAGAAGATTTTTTTGATGCCCACCTAAGAAGAGGAGAGTCGGCTAGATATTGCCCGAGCATGGGTCGACTCTCACCCAGACGATGTTTACTCCGAGGCCTTGTTGGAGGAGGCTAGCGTAAGGTGATACTTGCGTAAGGTGATACTGGGCCCCTCCTGGCGCACGCTCATTTTGAAGACCGTAGTATCCCCGTGCAACCCATTGCTCCCTAAGGGCTCAAGAGGCCTCCGAGCCCTCGTCGGAGGGGAAGGGAAAAAGCTTCGGGTTGAGGAGCTTGGGGATAGTAGTTCTATTTCTGCCCCGCCACCCCTATCTGGGCAACCATCCATCCCTGTGGTTGTTTATTGGCCGAGATCATCTTTGGCTACTATTGGGGCTGCTACGACTACCCCGCCACCTCTTGCTTCCAAAACCACGCTGCCTGCCACCTAGCTGAGTGGTTCTGCAGTCGCTAGCGAACCCCTTGTCCTGTTATTTATGAGGTGGCCAAAGCCCCTAGGCCTATGGTCCTCCCTCTGGTTTGAGAGGCAGTTTCTTCCCCTACCTCGCCAGGCAACAGGGGGAAGGCCGAGGTCCTTACTTTGGCTGAAGAGATGTTGGCGTTGCATTTCTACGGGGCCCTCTTGGAAGGCCCCTTAAGAGAGTCCAAGATCGTTGTCCCTCCGCCCGAGCTCAACGCTAAGATGATTCCCTCCCCCAAGGGAGATGAGTGCGTGGTTTGGAGCAAGGGGTCCCCACTCACTTGGGGGCACGTATAGGCAGGCGAGGGCGAAGACATCTTCGACCTTGGCGAAGATATTCCATCCCTGAGTCCCCTTTCCATCGCTGACCTTGGACCTGAAGTCTCTTCCTCCGGACGTGGCCGCGCTGAAGCATGGTTCTACCGTGGGCAAGGATCTAATGCTGGATGCCTTCCTTGACGAACAAGCTGGCTAATTTTGCACTTTTTTTTTTTTGTACATCTTTTTCTTTATTCCTTGTGCAATAAAAACATTATATATTCTATGACATAATGGATGCCATTCTTTCTTTGTGTGTCTTTGGCCTTCTTTTTCCCTTTGTTCCCTTTTCTTTGCTTTGTTTATCAGAGCGCCCAATAGATTAAGTGTTAAAGCTAGGGCTGTCTGGGGACCCACCCTGCCTCTTTGACTCTCAAAGGGAGGTAAGTAGTAGATGCTCGACCATGCCACAGAAGCAAAACTGGTTAGCGTAAATAATCCCCATTCACAAGTGTGAAATTTTCAAACCTGAATCACCTTGTCGACATAAGGGAGGTCGAGCAGTTCGTAAGACTGGACTTGCCTCATTGACCCTCGTAGACGTGAGGAGGTCAAGCAGTTCGTAAGAGTGGACTCGCCTTGTTGACATAGTGGAGGTAGAGCAGCTCGTAGGACTAGACCCACCAACTCATAAGACTAGACTCGCCTCGTTGACCCTTGTAGACATGAGGGAGGTAGCAGTTCGTAAGACTGGACTCTTCTTGTTGACGTAGTGGAGGTCGTGCAGCTCAGACTGGACTCGCCTCGTTGACCCTCGTAGACGTGAGGGAGGTCAAGCAGCTCGTAAGGCTTGACTCGCCTTGTTGACGTAGTGGAGGTAGAGCAGTTCGTAAGACTGGACTAGCCTCGTTGACCCTCGTAGACGTGAGGGAGGTCGAGCAGTTCATAAGACTAGACTCGTCTTGTTGACGTAGAAGAGGTCGAGCAGTTTGTAAGACTAGACTCAACTCGTTAAGCCTCATAGTCGTGAGGGAGGTTGGTTGTTGGATGAGAAAGAACACATTCCTTGTAGACAATTACACTTTCATTCATCATTTATATATTATTAAGATAAAACATAGCTTACACTTTTAATAAAAGAACTTATGCAAGTGTTCGGCGTTCCATGGGTGCGTTAGGTCCTTTCCCTGCGAATCTTTGAGCCGATAAGAGCCCAAGTGGTTGTTGGCAGTGACCACGTAGGGACCTTCCCATCATGGCCCTAGCTTCCCTTCATCTCGGGTAGTCGTCCCTGTCTGTCTCCGTACCAGATCTCCTACTTTGAAGGATCTTGGTTGGACTCGCTAGTTGAAGCAGCGTTTGGCCCTCCTTTTGTTGACTGTGGTCCTTATCTTTGCCTCTAATCTTCTTTCTTCCAACAGGTCAAACTCTTCTTCTAGCTTTGCGTTATTGGAATCTTGATCAAAGTGCTGAATTCTGTACGTGGGCATTCCTACTTCAACGGGCGCTACCGCCTCATGTCCGTAGGTGAGGGTGAAGGGAGTTTCACCTGTCGGAGCCTGGTTGTGGCATGGTAGGCCAACAATACCCCTGGAAGCTCTTCTTCCCAGGCCTCTTTCTTGTCGTTGATAAATAGTCTACAGCCACCACCATGAACTTTACTCCTCCCTTGCCTTGGGGCAGGGGTTGATCAGGTCAACACCCTATTGTGCAAAGGGCCATGGCGACGTGATTGATGTCAGTTCCTCTGGTGGGTAGTGAGGATTTGGGGAGGATTTCACATTTTTGGACAAAATCCTTTGCGTCTTTGAGGACATGTGGCCAGTAGTATCCTGCCCTCATTACCTTGCCTACCAAGGCTTTCCCTCCAGAGTGGTTACCGCACACTCCCTCGTGTATCTCTGCCAGTATGTACTGTACTTCCTTGAGCGAGATGCATCTTAGGAGGGGCATGGAGTAACCCCGCTTGTACAAGACTATGTCGATCAGGGTGAAGCGCGCTACGTTGTTCTTGATCTTCTTCGCTTCCCACCTATTGTCGGATAATTCATTGGCGTCCAGATACTTGATTATGTCCACAACCCATTCTGGAGCTCCCGGCCTTACCACCGTCCTTGCCATTATTTTCTCCGGGAGGGGGAGACCTCTTGTCTAGAAGCAACTTGTGCAAACTTTTCATCCTTCTTATTCTCGGCTCTTGGTATTTGTTGGATCTGGAAGTATCGGAAGCAGCCATTCTTATCCCCCACCAACGTCAAGTACTTCTTCAGCTTTTCGCTCTTCATGATAAACTCCCCCTGGACCTGGTTGATGACCACCTCGGAGTCAGCTTTTACTGCTATATCATCAGCACCTAGCACCTCGGTGATCGTTAAGCCAACCAACAATGCTTCATATTCTACTTCGTTGTTAGCGTGCTCTTCTCTAGCGTCGTTAACGATATGCTCTTCTCTGGCCAATTTGATGGCATAGTTGTGCTCTTCTCCAGTGTTGGTAACGATATGGCCTTCCATTTCTCCTCTAGCCTGGCAGGATGAGCCATCAACGAAGACTTGCTAGGACTTCACGGGGGGTGAACCTCAGATCTCTTTTGGGAAGCCATTGAACTTTGCGACGAAGTTTGCCAATACTTGCCCTTTAACATCGTTTTTAGGGATGTACTCGATGTCAAACACACTCAACTCTACTGCCTAGCTCATTAACCGACCTGAGACGTCTAGTCACTGCAAAATCTTCTTCAAGGGGGCTTCAGTCTGGATTGTATTGGGTGCTAGGAAGTACAGTCTAAGCCGGCGGGTGGTCATTATAAAAGCGAAGGCAAGCTGTTCCATGCAAGGGTATCTCGCTTCTGCTCCCCAAAAAGCATGGCTAGTGTAGCATACTTGTTTCTGGGAGCCCTTCAAGTCTCGCACTAAAGCTGTGGAGACTGTGTATGGGGAAACAGACAAATACAGGCTTAAGACTTCTCCTGGTTCAGCTTGACTGAGCAGAGGTGGAAGTATCAGGTTAAGCTTCATCTGGTAGTGCCTTAGTGCTGCGAAGGCCACGTGTAGGTTGGCTAAATGTTATTTAGGGATTTTGCTCTTCACAAGTAGGCCATCCACATAAACCTCCATGTTCCGCCCTATATGTGCCTTGAACATGTAGTTGACTAACCACTGGTAGGTGGCCCCCACATTTCTCAAGCCAAAGGCATGGCCGTGTAGTAGTACAATCTCCTATCTGTGATGAATGATGTTTTCTCCTCGTCGTCGGGGCTAATGCGGATCTGGTTGTATCCTAAGTAGGCATCCATAAAACTAAGCATGCAATAGCCCGCGGTAGAGTCTACTATCAGGTCGATTCTGTGGAGAAGGAAGCTATCCTTGGGGCAGGCTTTATTCAAATTAGTGGAATCAACACACATTTTCTACTTGTTGTTGGCTTTCTTCACTAGCACAACATTGAATCCTGCTGCTAAGAGGCGGTTGACTTCTTCCGTGATGGCAGTGCACTTCTCGACGCTAAAACTCTGCCTTTTCTGCCTGATCTTCTTAGCTTTCGGATCCACACATAGTTGGTGTGGGATAATGTTGGGATCAATCCCGGGCAAGTCCTCATGGCCCCAGCAAAACACATCCAAGTGTTTGGTGAGGATTTGCTTCATTGTTCATCGCATGTCAGGCACCATTTTGCTTCCAGCTCGAGTGGTTTGTTTGGCTCTACTTGTCTGAGAGCCTGCTCGTCCTTGATTTCTTCCTCCACTATGATGAACTCGGGGGTTCTATCACGTGGATCCCGCCCTTTGTCATCTTCCGTTGTTGCACATAATATTCACATGCCAAGACTTGCTCGTTGTGGATCTCACCCACTCCCGTTGCGGTCGGGAACTTCATCTTTAAGTATTAAGTTGACGTTACTGCCTTTAGGTTGTTAAGAGTGGGTCACCCTAGTATGGCATTATGATGAGGGCCTTCACCACTATAAAGTAAGTCATCGCGGAGGCGGTGTGGGGGGCTTTCCCAGCCAGGACTAAGAGAGTGATGGTTCCTTTCGGTTGAACCATATCCATTATAAACCCCTTCAATGACATGGGTGCAGGTCGCAAGCGGGCGAGATCAATCCCCATCTTAGTGAAGGCATCCCAAAAAGGATGTCGGTAGATCTGTCATTGTTGATAAGAGTTCTCCTGGTGGTGAAGTTAGCTACCAATATAATCACCACTTAGGTGTCATCGTGGGGTTAGAGGACTCCTTCCTCATAAGCTTCCCCGAAAGTGATGACTGGTGCAATCTCACTTCTTCTCTATTTAGTTGGGCAGTAATCGACCAAATATACTTCCTAGAACCGTGCCTTTCTGGCGTGCGGTTTTTTGCTAGAGAAGGTTGGGCCACCATCGACGAACCCCCTGGTGATGGTTCAAATCTCATCGAAGGGGGCGCCGTCACAAGGTGGCGTCCAAGGGTGGTTACGCGGGGGCTCTCACTCCTCCTGCCTCCTTGGGTTCTCGCTCCTCCGCGGTCTGTCAAACCTCCCTCGGCTCCTCTCCCGCTCCTTCCATCGGTTAGTACTGTGCTGTGGGGTTGGGTATGCCACTCTCTCTCTTTCTCCGTCGAGTGATTTGCACTTAGTGGTGTTGTGGGTGGTGGATCGGTGGTAGGTGCAATATCGACGATTACTATCCTGGCGGTTAGCTTCCCAAACAATTGGTTTGTCATCTTCCTATATTGTCATCGTGATGCGGTCGTGTTGGGTGCCTAGCCCCCTTGAGGGGTAGGCTTCCTCTCGCCCTTTGTCATGGTGTCCCCTTTTATCATTGTCCATAGCTTTGGACTGTGCTGACGTTTTGGCCTTTCTGTCAGCCTACTCCAACTCCGTCTTTCTCGGTATTGTCAATGCTTAGAGCGTGTCTTAGCATTTATGAATTGGTCCGCCTGATCCATAAATTCTTGTAGTGTGGTGTGAGTCTTCCTTGCCAACTCCGCCATAAATGGGTGTTGAGGCCATATGCTGCCCAAGAAGGCGGCGAGAATAATTTTCTCTTCTTGCTCATCAGTGGACATGCGCTCTTTGTTGAATCTGGCCAGGTATGCTTTGAGGCTCTCATCCTCTTGCTGCTTGATGGTCAGGAGGTAATCCTCTGGGTGTCGTCTCTTCCTACTGGCCATGAACTGCATGATGAAGAGGCGAGCCAGGTCCTCAAAGCTGTAGATTGAGTTCGGTGCCAGCGATGTGAACCATGCCCGTGTTGCACCTTTTAGGGTCAAAGGGAAGGACCTGTAAGCGATCTCCTTGGGGAATCCATGCAGGGTTATATAGGCCTTAAAAGTGTCCAAATGCTCGAAGGGATCCTTGGATCCGTCATACAGGTCTATTTGAGAAACTTTGAATTTTGGTGGTGGTGGCATAGCCATCAGTTCCCGACTATAAGGTAGGTTCGTGCCGGTGAGCATCTGGTCTACCAAGGACGAGGCTCCCACCCTTTTAGCCATCTCTTCATATTTACCCATGAGGTCGCGTAATTCATATTGCATCTTCTTCTTCTCTTCGTTATCGACATCCATCCCTCCTACGCCTCGCGACTCTCCCTGTTTGTTGTGGCTGGGCTTAGTGTCTTCAGGTAGTTTGTTAGCGTCTACCAGTAGAGCTTCATTCTCCTTTTGAAGTTTTTCTACTTGTGCGGTTAGCGTCTTCACTAATTGTTCCATCTTTGCGAAACGTGCTTCCATGTCTTTTGATAAGGCTTCTGGTCCTCAGGTTGTCTGAGAATGGGTTGTCACCGGCATACGAAAGACATGTTACGTCTATAGGAATTCCATAAACGATGCCACTGTTAATGTTGTGTTTTGTATGCCTGGGAAAGGTTCTGGCAACTCGGGTCAAGGTCTTCCTCCCTGTAGACACAGAAAAGAAGGTGGCTCGGTGGTGGCCCGAGGAACCTCTGATGCCCAAGTCAGTATATCGTTTTAGGGAATTATGGGAGAATAACTGAGTTCAGAGCGAGTTCTTCATTCCTGGGGCATGGTTTCTATACGAGGTTTCTGGAGACATTTCGTAACCTTTGTCAGAGGGTTCATGTCACCCCCATAGTGGTCCCAGTAAGGACCTTTAATGCGGCTTGGAGTCTGAAGTAGTGCCATTAATGTGGCGTTGAGTCTAGGGTGGTGCCACTAATGAGGCGTGGCTCCCCGAGAGGTGCCTCAATGGTGGATGATTGGAGCTGCCTTTTTTCTTGCCCATCGTTAGATAATGAAGGGTTATCTATGCATCCCGTTCACTTGCTGGCATAGATCTTTTAATGCTAGGTGTCACAGGGGGATGTTAGGGTCAGTGTGTCCTGCCTATCCCCCTCAATCTGGTTTCCCAAGTGATGCACCCTCCTTTAGCTGGCACAATTTGTAGGCCGAGCTCCTTCAACGATCCTAGGGCCGTAGAAGGATGAGGCTTGAACCGAGACGGGCCTTAATGTCTTGCACAGGTCCAACCCATGGGCTGGGAGGGAATTCCCTTCCAGTACGAATAGTTAATCGATATAGTGCTTATATATATATATATAGATTAAAAAGCATCACATATTGTCCTAGAGTAATAGACTCCAAAAAGCATCATATATTGTCGTAGAGTAATAAACTCCTTACAAACTTCAACAAACACTTTACATAGTTTCCACATAGTAAACTTGTCAACCAAGTTGTTCACGCATTTCTGCCATTAATAAGAAGATAATATCCAAAAAACAGAAGTATCAACTCCATCCTCCTGTCCAAGTTAAGCTCATCGTCAATCAACCACATCCAAGCAAGTTTGTTCCTTCTCATTTTATCTTGTTACAACTTCTACCATTTCGGGTAATAATGGTAATTGAGATTATCATGATGAGATTTTTACAAATCTCAGTAAGTTAAACTAATAACATACAAACAGTTTGTAAAAGCATGTTTAACAATAAACATTACATTTATGCATAAATGACAATAAACTTGCTTTACAAAAACTGCATTTTTCTCCCACCCAAATTCATTCACAAAAATGGAGTAACACCGTAATATCATCATCATCAAAACATTATGTTTTCATGACATGCTTGCTTTCATAAAACATCATCATTCTTTCTTGTTCTTATAGAGAGTGGTACCTCACAGTTCCCCATTAGACTGCGTGCACCTATTGGTTATCTTCACGGCAGGTAACGCTGCCTATGGATTTCTCTCAAGAATACTTAGGCAGAGCATAACGACCTTCACTATAAGTACTATAGCGCATCCACCAGTGAGAATGCACTTACATACCCTCGCTCTGGGATTGTTACTATCCCATTCGAGGTCATTGACTAGTCTTCATCAATTTAGCAAACTCCACTCCATACTTAGGGCCCGTTTGGATACTTTTAATTTCTTAGTATATCTATGAATAGTAGTGAAATGGTCTGAGTTAAGATATTTTATTGGGTTTAGGAAATGAGAGAGAAAAAGTTGAATAAAAATATTAAGAAGTTAAAAAATTATTTGAATATTTTTTTTAATATCATTTTTGTTTTGAATTTTGAAAAAGTAGTATTATTTTTTGTGTTTTATTTTGGAGTTTGGGAAATTGAAATGATTAGGTTATGATTAGATGAATAAATTGAAAAATTGAAATTAAAAGTGTTTTGTATTTGAGTGATGTTGTAAGGGTCCAGAGGTTGAGCGATGTTGGGGAGATTGTGTGCGGTAGTAGCTAAAGTTGTTGAAGGCTCGTGGGAAGAATCACATGCAGTAGCAGAAATAAGAATAGAAAGTTTTGTTAGTTAAGGAGTTGGCAATACGACAGGTCGTGGTGAAAATGTATTCTTGTTGTTGTTTTGGCTTAATAGAGTGTAATTGAACGATGTCATTGCATTAAGTGTAATCTGTTAAGGAAGCACAAAACGGTGCCGTTCTATTAATTGTCAGCTATAAAAACAGAAGCAATGAAGTAAAAGGATATAAAATGTTTTCAACAGAATTTCCCTCGTATTCTCTTCTGTACTTCTCTCTCTCTCTCTCTCTCTCTACTTCTTGGACTTTCTCTCTCTGGTTCTTGGCAACTCATACTCAGTAAAAGGGGCTCATTACAATTGGTATCAGTAGTCATGGCTGAAGGAACGCGATCCTTTGCACAAGTGGTGGATTCCTTGAATAATCTGAGACAGCAACAAGATCGACATCAGAAGCAGCTAGAGGATACAATTGCTATACTGGTACAGCAGCAGGAAACTGCAAGAATCAATAGGGAGAATCAGGATAAAAGGTTTGCAGAAGTGATACAGCAGATCTCAAGAATATCAATCAATGGATCAATGGCACATGAAGAAATGCATGAAGAAGTACCTGGCCGTGAATAAGTTGATAGAGGAATTTTTAAAAACATCAAAGTAGAGTTTCCAAGGTTTTCTGGTGGAAATCCTGTGGCGTGGGTGTATAAGGCTAACCAATACTTTTTGTACCATCAAGTACTTCTAGGACAAAGAATATTCTTTGCTTCCTTTTATATGGAGGAGGAAGCCTTGGTGTGGTTTTAGAATTCCACTGAAGCAGGTCTATTTCGTTCTTGGGATGAATTTACTCAAGCATTGTAGGTAAGATTTGGATTATCTGTTTATGATGATCCAATGGAGGCTCTTACAAGGTTGAAGCAAGTGAGTACAGAAGCAGCCTATAAGACAAAATTTGATTTGATTTCTAATAGGTTTAAAGGAATCTCTGAGAAGAATAAGCTAAGTTGCTTTATAAGTGACTTGAAAGATGAGGTGAGGTTCACTGTGAAGATGTTTAATCCTAAGAACTTAAATGATGCATTTGGATTGGCCAAGATTCAAGAACAGAATATTTGGAGTACTTGGAAGGTGTGGAAGACCACCTCATATGATTCGGGGACTAGTGTGCAGAAACCAATGCAGGCTCCTTCCATTTTGGGAGCACCTCCTCGAGGGCAAGCTGTTTCAAAAATGTCTTTCCAAAGGAACTCAAAAACTCAGATGCAAGAAAGAAGGAAGAAGGGACTTTGTTATTTTTGTGAGGAGAAATATTATCAAGGCCACAAATGTGCAAAACCAAGAGTGTATGTTTTAGAGGGTATGGACTTATCTCAAATGGAGTCATGCGAATCAGAGGAAGAAACTGAGCAGTCACAAGAAAATGATAGTCAGCAGATGAAAGGAGTTGCTGGTGTTGCTTCAATTTCAGTTCAAGCCTTAGTGGGAACACCAAGTCCAAAAACAATGAGAGTTCTTGGCCATACTAATAAGAGAAGGTTGACTATCTTGATAGACTTTGGCAGTACCCATAATTTTGTGGATACTGCAATGGCAAGTAAATATGGGCTGGCAATACATCAATCTGATCCTTTGCAAGTCAGAATTGCAAATGGTGATATGGTGGCTAGTGATGGGAAATGTAGTAATGTGGCACTACATATACAAGGTACGACCTTTGTATCTGATTTACTTACCTTGAATTTGGGTGGTTGTGACATAGTGTTAGGAGTTCAATGGTTGCTGTCATTAGGCTCTATCCTTTGGGATTTTGGCAAATTGAGTATGCAATTTACTTACAAAGGAGTTTTGACTTGTTTAAAGGCATTAACTTCCACTTCTAGCAACCTTGTTGATGATATTGAGGTTGCCAAACTCTCTTCAATGGAGAGCAAGGGATTATTTTTGCAAATCACTGCAGTTCAGTCTCAAGAGGTGTTGCATGATGTACCTTAGGATATCTTGAATCTGTTAGCTAGATTTCAGCCAGTTTTTGATGAACCAAGAGGCTTACCTCCACAAAGGTCTCATGATCATCAAATACTTCTTAAAAAAGGTTCCACACCAGTGAGTGTGAGGCCATATAGATATCCTTATTATCAAAAGACTGAAATTGAAAAAATAGTTAAAGAGTTGCTGCAGTCTGGTGTCATTAGGCCAAGTCAGTCACCATTTTCTTCACCTGTCCTTTTAGTGAGGAAGGGGGATGGTTCTTGGCGAATGTACATAGACTATAGGGTACTTAATGAGGCCACAATCAAAGATAAATACCATATACCAGTAGTGGATGAATTGCTTGATGAACTTTTTGGGGCAGCTGTTTTTTCCAAGCTTGATTTAAGGTCAGGCTACCATCAGATTCGCATGAAGGAGGATGACATTTCCAAGACAGCATTTCGAACACATGAGGGTCATTTTGAGTTCCTTGTAATGCCCTTTGGACTCAGTAATGCACCCTCCACATTTCAAATTCTTATGAATGATGTCTTTAGACCATTTTTAAGAAAATTTGTCATTGTTTTCTTTGATGATATACTAGTATATAGTAGAGATTTGCAGTCCCATTTGAAGCATTTAGCCACTGTCTTGAATACCTTACAAGACCATCAATTGTATGCAAAGAGATCTAACTGTCACTTTGCTTGCCGTGAGATTGAATACTTGGGACATCTCATTTCTAAGGAAGAGGGGTCAAGGCATATCAGAAAAAGATAGAATCAATGATTAAATGGTCAGTGCCTAAATCTGTTAAAGCATTGAGAGGGTTTTTGGGGTTGACTGGCTACTACAGAAAGTTTATTCGAGATTATGGCATCATAGCTGCTCCATTAACAGCTTTGTTGAAGAAGGAAGCTTTTAAATGGTCTGAGGAAGCAACTAAAGCATTTGAAGCTGTAACATAGCCTCCTGTTTTGTCCTTGCCAGATTTTTCTAATGTTTGTGATTGAATGTGATGCATGTGGGAGTGGTGTAGGGGCTGTATTGATGCAAGAGAAAGGGCCTTTGGCTTTCTTAAGCCAAGCTCTAAAAGGGAAAAATCTGTAGTTGTCAACATATGAAAATGAATTTTTGGCTTTGGTCTTGACAGTCAAGAAGTGGAGGCCTTATTTGTTGGGGGGCTCATTCATTATCTGAACTGATCATCATAGTTTGAAGTACTCGTTGGAACAGAAGGTTGGAACCCCTGCTCAACAGAAGTGGCTCTCTAAATTGCTTGGCTATCTCTTTTCTGTGGAATACAAAAAGGGAGTGGAAAACAAAGTGGTAGATGCTTTGTCCAGGAAAGATCAGTGTGAGAATGTTCATTATGTGCTAGCCATATCTGTTCCAAACCCTAATGTTCATTATGTGCTAGCCATATCTGTTCCAAACCCTCTTGGTTAGAAGAGATTAAAAGCGCATATGTTGAAGATCAAGTGGTGCAGCAGCAGTTTGTGATTTTACAACAGGACCCTACAACAACTTCTTCATTTTCTATTAGAGGAGGAGTTTTGTTCAAGAAGGGAAGGTTGTATATTCCTGACTGTGCTGACTTAAAAGTCAGGATATTGCATTTTATTCATGCAAGCCCTGCTACAGGTCACTCAGGCTTCCATAAGTCACTACAGAGGGCAAGGTCTGACTTCTATTGGCCTGGTATGAAAACTGAGATAAAGAAATTCATCAAGGAGTGTGAAGTTTGCCAGAGAAATAAAGTTGAAAATGTTCACCCAGTGGGTTACTTCAACCCTTGAAAGTCCCTCAAGCAGTTTGGACTGATATATCAATGGATTTTGTGGAGGGATTGCCGATGTGTAAAGGCTACTCAGTTGTTATGGTGATTGTTGACAGGCTTTCGAAATATGCTCATTTTTGCCTTTAAAACATCCTTTCACAGCCGTTAAAGTGGCCTCAGTTTTCTTGGACCATATTTTTAAATTACATGGCATGCCAAAATCCATTGTATTAGATCATGGCTCCACCTTCCTCAGCTCCTTTTGGAAGGAGTTCTTCAAGTTACAAGGTGTAAATCTCGCTTATTCTTCAGCATACCATCCTCAAAGTGATGGCCAAACTGAGGTTGTAAACAAATGTTTAGAGCAATTTTTAAGGTGCTTTTTAGGTGATAAACCAAGACAGTGGTCTGACTGGTTGGCTTTGGCTGAGTGGTGGTACAATACTAGTTTCCATACCTCTGCTAAGCTCACTCCCTATGAGGCAGTTTACGGTGTTCCACCACTCCACTTCGAGGCTATGTTCCAGGTCTCTCATCTAATCAAGCTGTGGAAGAATTGTTGAAGTCTTGTGAACATATATTAGACATTTTGAAGACTAATATGATGTTGGCACAAGAGAGAATGAAATTTCAGTATGATAAACAACATACTGAGAGAACGTTTGCAGTGGGGGATTGGGTCTATTTAAGGCTTCAGCCTTATAGACAGAAGTCCTTTGCAATAAGGAGAAACATGAAATTGTCACCCAAGTTTTTTAGTCCTTTTCAAATATTGGAAAGGATTGGACAGGTGGCTTATCGCCTTGAGTTACCTCCACAATCACAGTTACATCCTGTTTTCCATGTCTCTTGTTTAAAGCAAAAAGTTGGACAACATATTTCTCCTTTGACAACATTGCCTCCAGTGGATGTTCAAGGAGAAATTGCACCTGAGCCTCAGAATATTCTATCGCGCCATAGCAGGAAGGTGAACAACAGAGCAATGGTCGAAGTTTTGGTTCAAGGGGAAGGAATTGATGCTGATCAAGCTACGTGGGAACCTTATTGGCAATTAAGGCATAGTTTCCCTCACCTTATGGGCATGGTGCTTTGAAGGGGAGGGGTATGTAAGGGTCCAAAGGTTGAGCAATGTTGGGGAGATTGTGTACGGCAGTAGCTAAAGTTGTTGAAGGCTCGTGGGAAAAATCACATGTAGTAGTAGAAATAAGAATAGAAAGTTAGTTTTGTTAGTTAAAGAGTTGGCAATACGATAGGTCATGGTGAAAATGTATTCTTGTTGTCATTTTGGCTTAATAGAGTGTAATTGAACGATGTCATTGCATTAAGTGTAATCTGTTAAGCACAAAACGGTGCTGTTCTATTAATTGTCAGCTATAAAAACAGAAGCAATGAAGGAAAAGGATATAAAATGTTTTCAACAGAATTTTCCTCGTATTCTCTTCTGTACTTTTCTCTCTCTCTCTCTCTCTACTTCTTGGACTTTCTCTCTCTAGTTCTTGGCAACTCATACTGTAACATACCAGTCTTGGTTTTAGGGTATATAAGTAATTTTTTCCTAGTAAACTTTTCATTTTTAAAATTATTATTATTATAATTATATTTTTGTCAGAATTTATATTTACTCGATTTTTATAATATCTATTATAATTGTGATTTAAAATTTGCTAGAGTTTTGATTTAATAAGGATTTCTAAGGTGTATCAGATTACATTTACTAGAGTTTGGTTTGAAATTTAAAGTTTATTTTCCCTCTAGCCCACCGAACCTCATCTCTGATTTCCTAGCCTCTAAATTTAAACACTTCAAACCACCAACCCGTAAACTTCATCCTTATTGTTTCAAATTTGAAACCCAAACCTCAAACCCGTATGTTTCTCAGTGTTTGTTGCTAACGTCCTAGTGGAAAACCAACTCTGTTGTTGAGTCATTTTTTCTCCACTCCGCACGTCTCCACTATTCTGCACATGCACGTCTCTACTCCTCTAGATTTCCTCTTATTTTTCTCTATCATCTACCACTATAAAATGTACTTACCCGTTCATGAGAGGAGAAACTTTTGAGACCCGTGAAAATTCCCTATTGCCCGAATCAGTGTAGTCGCCCCTTCTCCTCGGTAGCCACCTCAAGAGGCGCTGAACCCTCTTCGACAACACAGAAATCGCCGACCTGCAGCCCCCGTCGAGCCACTCATTTTTCCGGTAAGGCCTCGGCCGCCACCAGCCTACTCTCTCTCTCTCTTTTGTTTTGGTCTAGCAGTTTTTCTCTCTAACACTCTCTCTCTCACTGCATCGCACCACCATACTCAGTGGAGCTTTCGATTGCGCCGCCGTGACCCCTTGCCAGCCACCCAGACTACCATCGCAGTGACCTTCTTCCTCCCTCGGTGAGTTCCTCCATCGCAGACCCTCTCTCTATCTCAAACTCTTTGTGTTTTGTTTTGGCCGTGTATTCGGTTCTACCCTTAGATTTCTTGATGGGTCGTTGGACCCTAAGCCCTTGTGCGTGGGATGGACTGATCTTTTTGTTTGGGCTTATGTAGATGCTTCATGTAGTATTATTATTATGGGCCAGATTTTGATTCTTACAAAATTATAATGATGTTTAAATGAATTTGCAATTTAAGTTGGGCTTCATCTTATTTTATTTCAGTAATTGTTTTAGTGATTTCATGAGCTCATTTTTTTATAAGAAAATAGTTAAAGAATTTGAAAGGTATATTAAATTAGATTTAATCTTATTTTATTTCAACTACAGTTTTAGTAAATTTTACCGTGCTTAATATTTTTAAAGGTTAGTTTTTAATTAAATATATATATTAGTCAAAGGCCATTTTAATGAAGTGTTAAAGAACTGAATTTTATTTCAAAGTATTTTATTGAGACTAATATTTTGTTAATGTTCTTTTGTCTATTTAGTAGAATTTAACAAAATTACTATGTTAAGAATTTAATAAAGTTTCTATGTTAAGAACTTAATGGAATTTATTAGTTTTCTTATAAGATTTAAATAATTATGTTAAGAAATGAAACTTAGTTTAAGAATTTAAGTTTTATGAACTATTTTAAAATAGCCTAAGTATTCTACCAAGTTTTAATATGTTATTTGTATTTAAGTAATTTAAAATATAAGGATTTATTGAATATGGTGTTAAACAAAATATTTATTTGACTATCTTTTAGATTGTGAATTTAATTAAGTAAGATATTAGTACTTATTTGTTTCTGAACAAATTTAGCGATAGTTATTATTGTATATAGGTCTCAAGTTACGAAGTGTTATTCAAGAAGAAGTGCAGCGAGGTAAGTAATTTGATCATAAATTAGGATCATCACAGTTTATAAATAAGTATTATTCAAACCAGTTCGTTGACAGCCATTATTTATGAACCACTCATGTCATATGCAAACATCTCATCAATCATAGCATACGATCATGTCATTCCGCATCATATTCAGATTCAGAAATTATAATTATGTATGTATTATGTCATGGATCTCATGTGTATAAGACACATAAGCCATCTTAAATTCAAGTACAAGATAAGATCAGATCAGTTAATATGATGACCATTCAGATGCATGGTACCAATGCAGTTGAGATCAGGGTGGATGTGCAAGCCACGAACTCAGTCGTGGTCCACCATAGTATGCTAGAATACTATCAGCGGTTCCCCTTGCTGCAGCGGGATGTGGGGCCGGTGCACAACCTTGTACACAGGGTTAAGTGTGTTGGCCAGTAAGATAAATCAGATAAGTCAGATAAATCAGTCCGTTAGTTCAGTTAAATCAGTCATACATAGCATAAGCATCAACATGAACAGTCATGAATTTTAAGCTCAGCATGAAAGTTCTTATGAAAATCTTATGTCTATTACGTTTACGTTGTGATAGATTTCTTACTGAGTCATCGACTCATTTTAGTTTGTTTTCATGTTTTTACGAGCAGGCAGGCCAGGAGTAGAAGGAGCATTTATTTTTAGTTCAGACTTTCTAAAATAAAACATGTTTTTATGACATGAATTGATTCAGTTAATTTCATTTAATGTTTTTGGAAGACAGTTTTATTAGACCTTTTTCCACTTAATAAATTTCATGTTTTCAATTATGAAATTTAAGATCTATTGCCGAATTTATCGTTATGAAAAATACGTGACACTCCTAGCCTACGGGAAGGGGGTGTTACACATACTCAGTAAAAGGGGCTCATTACAGATGTTTGGGAATGAAATATCTGACTATTTGAGGATATCTGGGGATATTTGAGAATAGTTGTGTTACCCAAATAGATCCCTCTAGAGTGGATAAATGAGTTCCACTAGGATAATCCCCCATCCAAGTATCTGGTTCATGACAAAACATTAAAATTTATGCTTCATGACAAGCATCAAGGTGACGAACTAGGTCGAATGAATCCATTCTCCAGAAGTTCCTCTATCTGCTCCTTCAATTCCGTCAACTCTAATGGGGCCATACGATAGGGTGCTCTATGTATAAGGGTTGTAGCAGGTTCCAACACTATAACATATTTTGTTTCTTTGTCGAGATGTAATCCTGGTAGGTCGTCAGTGAAAACCTCAGGATGTTATTAAACTATGGGTATTCCCTGAATCTCCTTAGCCTAATGCCATTTTAAGAGAGGCTCACATTTGACAGAGAGATGAAAACTTTTTATTTCACTTTCGCCAAGTGAATAGGGGCTCTATATAGCTTCTCAACTCTATTACTCACCGCTGGGCAATTAGGCCCAGCCATAAAGAGAAATTGAAGCAGCCATTTGGTCGCTTCAATTAATAGGCATAACATCTACCTTTCTGGGCAGTACATGCCTTTGACTTGAAGGGAAAGACCCCCCCCCCCTCTTTATTAGATTTCCAGCTCGTACATAGTGGGTTGACCCTAGGTCTTATCTTTCAAAGTGTTTTTAGTTTTGTTGGGTATGAACCTAGGTCTTATCTTTCAAGGTGTTTTCAGTTTTGTTTATAGTAGCAAATAGGTTGCGCAACCATTGAGTACACATTGTAAAAGAAAATGGAAAAACTATACCAAATATCTCACAAGAGAATACCATCATAGCAACATCTTTAAGTCAAAGTTCCATCTAAAGAAATATAAAATTTAGGCTCCATAAAACACTATTTTGCTAAGGCAATCTAGGTGGCTGAAAAGCCAAAAGCATCAAGCACCCGCAAAAGATACAACCAATTGACCTTGTCGAATGCTTTCACCATGTAAATTTTAAGTATCAGATTACTTCCCACAATCCTCTTAGCAAGGCTGAAACTAGCTTATACACTGATGCAATTTTCTCTATGATTTGCTTCCCACTCACAAATGCACTTGGTTTACAGAGATGAGTTTTGGCAACAACATTGATAATCTTCGAGTAATGAGTTTTGAAGGAAGACTTGACACAAACATATTAGTTTGAAAGAAGAGAAATATATAAGGCAGTAACTGCTTCAAGCAAGTCAATATGAATTTTAGGCCAAGATTTTGTATAGAACCAGTTGAGGATCTGTTGATGCAATTTTTCGGCATGGCTAGAGTCCAACAATATGGTCGAATGGCCCACAGTGATGGCTTGGGCTTTAATACAGTGCGTGGATGGTCATACATGAAATAAATAAAAAAAAGCATATAAAATATAAATAAAGAGAGAGACACATAGATTTATGCGGTTTGACATAAAGCCTAGGTCGATGGGTTTTTTGGGACAAAATTCACTATGTTTGGTGATTGTACAGTTTCTCATGGCCTCATTGATGCAGGGGAATTTGAGTCCGATGACGCTCGCCTAACAGATGTGACGTTAAAGCACTGGACTACCTTGAGAAGGTAGATCAGTGCAAAATCGGTAGAAAGAGATGAGCATTCCTCAAATTTGGGCGAGGAACGACTTATTCCTCGGTTGGTCGAGGAAAGGTGGCGACATTCATATTTTTCCCATAATTTTGGCTACAGGTGTCTGAATCGCACATATGACCCCGATCAAGAAAGCTCTATTTGGTGCGCACGTCGTGGTCACCAGCTCTACTTGGTGGTCCCCGTTTCCAAAATCAGCCGGCTTCCCTTTCAAATCGTCACTTTAAGTTAATTTTTTTTCATTTTTCTTTTATGGTAATGTTTTTTTTAGGCATGATATTATTCTAGATTCTTAGGCTAGATTTTAGTCATACTTATCTTATTTTGTATTTTACTATTTGGCCTTAATTACAATGTTGCCTTTCCATTAGCTATTTAAGCATGGCTTGTGGGCTTCAGCAAATTATTATTATTTGATTTTTATAAACAAATCCTAATCTCAGAGTTTATCTCAGAGTTTTCTCTCTATTTGCATTTTTTCAATCTCAATTTCTAGCTTATGTTGTTTAACTAGCCGTTAGAATAATCATCCTTATTATGTCCCGTCATCACTCACATAGTTCTCAATACAATAGAGAAAATAGGGTTGAGGAGAGGTTAAAGAAGATGTCATCCCTATAGACATCTTGATATAAGTTTTGGCAACAACATTGATAATCTTCGAGTAATGATTTTTTAAAAGAATTTGTAGGAGACTCGATACAACTTATTAGGTTAAAATAAGAGAGATATGTAAGGCTTGTTGTAACACCCCAAGGCGAAGTGTGATGAAGATGGATTTTGGACTATGGAGGTCACAAGTCGGGTAGATCCTTGGCTCAAGAAGTCACAATGATCTTATAGTTAGTGTAGCTTTTCGAATTTTTCTGAGGCACTTAGAGGTGGAATTTGACAAAAAAGATTAGCACCATCGTTTTAGTTAGAATTGTGATTGTTTGTGCCTTGGTTTTAGTATTGCGTTCCTTCACTAGCTTTCATGTATAAGCCAAAGTTTCTTTGTCTTTTTGCCGATGCAGATGGAAAAATACTTTACAACTTACTGTATTGATCACATATTGGGTTTCTTTCAAATCTGGGAGCTTCCAGAACATGCCATGACAGGTCTAGTTGGAAAGTCTCAACCTTCTATCCCTTTGAGTCAGGTAAAGTTATAGTTTTCCAATCAGGGAGCTAGTTTATTGTTAGGATAAATGAGGGTAGAAAGTAGATCGTGGTAGCTGCAAAGAGAAGTAGTTGGTTTCTCTTGTTTATTAAAGTGTTTCTATGCATAATTAGTGTTCTTCTGTAGGAAGACCTTGGATGAGAAGGAATATGGGACTTTGATTGCTTGAGTCTTCCATACATTTAGTAGGAATTGTTACAAGTTACTGAATTTCTTAGCTATAATCTGATTTCTCCAAACCTAACTTATTATAACTGACCTATGACTTCAATTCTTTGTAGTAAGGTTTTACTCTGCACTTTTATACTAATGTTTATATCTTTTCTTTTCATTGTCAATTCAGCATAAGTTTGGAGCTGATTGGACTTTTATTGCCTCAAAGTTTCTTAATGAATATCAGAAGTACTCTTATGAGGTGATACTAATAGTTTATTGTATAAAGTGATTTGTTGTATGTTTCTTAGATTAATCGTTATCTTTTGAGGGTTAGTTTATAATTTTTTGTCAAAATTAGTTTGTGGATCCTCACAAAATAGTTTTTATTTTCTCTTTAGTTTAAAAAGAACTGCAACATGGAGAAAAAACTTGGTCAGGTACAATAACTACAACATGAAACCCTAGTTGCTTCTGTAAAGCAACAGAAGGCGCATGAGTTCGTGTCGTTGGTACAAGGCAACATGACTGTAGAGCAGTATGCTACCAAATTAATGGAATTAGGGAGTTTCGCGCCACACCTAATTTCAACTGAAAGGGTGCAAGCACAGAAGTTCCAAGGATGACTAAAACCGAGAATCCACAGCCAAATGTCGTGATTTAGGATCGATAACTACCAAGAGTTGGTAAATGTCACTGCCATTTCAAAGGATGAACAAACAAGCTTGGCCACTTAGACTAATTTGAACGGAAGAGGGCCATGCCTTTGCTACAAGTGGAAGTGCAGAAAAGAAGAGGCATTTTACTAGTCCAGTGAAGGGCAAGGGTGTAGTGATTGGAAGATAGATGCCGTCCTCCAACCCTCAGTGTGCATCATGAGGCAAGCTTTATGCCAGAGAATGCAATTACGAATATGGAGTCTGCTTCAAGCACGGATAACCAGGGCACATGACAAAAAAGTGTTGCAATGTAGCCCAAAGCAATGAAGATAGGGTTAGTTATGCAGGAATGTTGGTTAAGGCCACCCCTCCAATGATTTCGGGTTTACAAGCCAGAAGGTGCATTGAGTGCCTCAACGTTTCTAGCAATGATCATACATAAGTCAGTTGGAAGTGAAGAAGTCCGTGGGATGCCCGTGGTTGAAGACTTTCCTGAAGTTTTTGCTGATGAGTTACCCGGATTACCACCAGATAGAGAAACATAGTTCGTAATATAGTTGGAACCTACAACGGCTCTGACTCATAGGCGTTTCCACAGAGTTGAAAGATCTCAAGGTGTAGTTGGAGGAGCTGTTAAAAAAGAGATTTATTCTTCATAGTTCTTAGGCATGGGTTGCAACTGTGTTGTTCATGAAGAAGAAAGACCATGGGGATGTGCATTGATTACAGGGAATTGAACAAGTTGGTGATAATGAAAAAGTATCCATTACCTTGGATCGATGACCTATTAGATCAACTACAAGGAGTATTAGTATTTTCGAAAATCAATTTGCAACCTAGATATCATCAGTTGAAGGTCAAAGAGCAGGATATGCCGAAGACTGCCTTTAGGACAAGGTATGACCATTACAAGCTTTTGGTGATGCATTTCGGGTTAACTAATGCTCCAACTACATTCATGGACATGATGAACAAGATATTCAGACCTAATATGGATAGTTTTGTTATTTTGTTCATCGATAACATTCTGATTTACTCAAAAAGAGAAGAGGAGCATAGAAATCACCTCTGTATGGCGCCGACCATACTCAGAGATTAAGAGTTGTATGCCAAACTCTGTAAGTGCGAGTTCTAGCTTCATGAAGTGAAGTTTCTAGCTCATTTGATTTCCAGTGGTGGAGTAGCAGTAGACTCTAGTAAGATTGAAGTAGTGATGAATTGGTAGAGCCGACATGTGTACACAAGATTCGCAGTTTCTTGGGACTGGTTGGTTATTATAGAAGGTTCATGGAAGGATTTTCTAGTTTGTCTAGTCCACTTACCGCCCTAACCAAGAAAAATGTGAACTTCGTTTGGAGTGATAAGCGCAAAGCGAGTTTCCTTGAGTTGAAGAAAAGACTTACAATAGCACCGATACTTATATTGCTAGAGCCTCATAAGTCTTTTGTGGTGTATAGTGACACAACCAAAGTAGGACTCAGATGTGTGCTGATGCAGAAGGACGAGTAGTCACCTATGCTTCATGTTAATTGAAGAACCATGAGTAGGATTATCCTACCCATGATTTGGAGCTAGCTGTAGTAGTTTTTGCTCTAAAGATTTGGAGACATTACTTGTATGGCAAAGAGTGTGAGGTCTTTATGGATCTCAAAAGCCTAAAGTATATGTTTGAGCATAAGAACATCAATATGAGGTAGAGAAGATGGCTGGAGTCGATCAGTGACTATGTCACATAAAGTACCAACTTGGGAAGGCCAATATGGTAGCAGATGCACTGAGTCGCAAGAGCAAAGTTGGAGATACGTTTACTTCATCAGCAGAAGTGAAATCTTTTTTTAAGCAGTATGAGGAAACTGTTGATTGCAGACAGCAGTTAAGAAGTCTTTCTGACCTTAGTACATGAGTTTGTCCGTTAGATTGGGAAGAACTAAAGAATCGTTGAAGGGAAGATAACAAGCTATTGGAAATCATCAGAAAAATTGAGATGCCTGAAGGGCCAAAAGACTTATATGTCAGAGAAGACGGACTTTGTATTTCAAGGATCGAAGGGTGATTTCCGCCGACCAAGAATTAAGAGATAGGGCTTTAAGATAAGCTCATAACACTCCTTATACATCCCATCCTGGCAATAGGTGGATGTACTAGGATGTGAAACATCATTTATGGTGGAAAGGAATGAAAAAAGATGTGGCAGAGTTTGTGAACAAGTGTTCAGTCTGCAGGCTTGTTAAAGCAGAACATTAGAAGCCAGCAGGTGTTTGTAGCCACTGTCGATCCCAGAACGGAAGTGGAAAGATGTCTCGATGGATTTTGTGGTGGGTTTTTCAAGAACTACAGTTGGGAATAACAGTATCTGTGTGATACTTGACCCTTTAACTAGGAGTGTCCACTTCATACCCATCAAGTAAGGGTTCCTTAGAAAGATTGGCAAGGATTTATGTGACAGAGATCGTCAGACTGCACGGATTACCAAGGAGGATCGTGTCAGACATAGACCCTCATCTCACGTCTCAGTCTTGGCAGAGTTTGATGGGCACCAGCTTGAAGTTGAACAATGCCTATCATCCTCAAACAGACGGACAAATCGAAGACGATAAAGACTCTGGAAGACATGCTTAAGGCCTGCGTCCTGGAGCACAAAGGAAATTGGAAGAAGCAGCTACCTTTGGTAGAGTTCACTTACAACAACACCTTCCAGGCCACCATTCAGATGGCGCCCTAGGAAGCTTTGTTTGGCAGAAAGTGCAAATCCCCGTTATATTGGGACGAAGTAGGAAAAAATAAGGTGATTAGACTGGAAGTTCTACAGGAGATAAATGACCAAGTGTTAATGATAAGAGAAAGGATGAAGACGGTGTAGAGTAGGCATAAGAGCTACACTGACAACAGAAGAAGAAATCTAGATTTTGAAGTCAAAGATTGGGTTTGTGAAAGTGTCTCTTATGAGAGAAGTGGCCCGATTGGGCGTGAAAGGAAAGTTAAGTTCAAGATACATGGGATACGAAATAATGAAAAAGTGGGAGCAGTTGCGTACCATCTAGGGTTACAACTAAGTTCCATGGAATTCATATTGTATTCCATGTGTCCTCGCTGAAGAAGAGATTTGGGGATCAGACACCAGCAGTATTAGACCCAGAGAGTATACCTTTACAACCCAACCTGATGTAACGCTAGGT
This sequence comes from Juglans mandshurica, assembly GCA_022457165.1. Taxonomy (NCBI): domain Eukaryota; kingdom Viridiplantae; phylum Streptophyta; class Magnoliopsida; order Fagales; family Juglandaceae; genus Juglans; species Juglans mandshurica. The sequence continues at coordinate 22,014,544 of CM039632.1, forward strand.
CTTTATGGTTTAGAATTAGTTCTATTTGGACCCAAGTGAATATAGGCCCATGGGCCATAAAATTAGAACCTTGTGAGGTGAGATGGATCTTGTCTTTTGATGGTTAGTGAGTAGGCACCCAAGTACCAAGGGAAGGCCTTAGGCCCAATGATTCGGCCACCATGGAGAAAAAGGCTTGAGAAAGCCCATTAGGGTTTCTAGAAGATGATGGAGGCGCCACTTGGTGCCAAGCATGAGGGAAACCTTTGGGTTTCCAAGAGGATAATTAGACACATGAGAAAATGAGGGTTTTGGTTTTGCCCAGGGACACACCACTTGGCAAGCATGCAAAGGGTATTAGGGCTTAGATTTAAGGAGGCACACACCACCTCCTCCACTCTTGCCACTTGGCATTCATGCATAGGAATCTTAGGACTTCTAGAAGGTGCAATCTGAAGGGAGTTTTGCTTTCCTAAGGGTACATGCCACTTGGCAAGCATGCAAGATGGGTTTTGAAGTTTCTAGAAGAAAAATGACGAGGGAAAGGAAGAGTGATTCTCGATTTGGCTAGGAACACTCCACTTGTCAACCATGCATGAGGATTTAGGGTTCCAAACATGCAATCATGAGGGACAGAAGATGGGGTTTTCAGTTTTCTAAGAAGAAACCGCCACATGGCCTTCATGCAAGCTAGAGTAAGGGTTCTAGAAGAATCTAAAAAAAGGAAGGAGAGCTAGGGTTTTGGCCAACAAGCACTAAGGAGCCACTTGTCCTCCATGCAATGCAACTTGTGAGTTCTAAGAGAGGTAATGATTGAAGCGTAGCTGGAGAGATTTTCGACCAAAGCACAAACGGCCACTTGGCGCCCATGCAGGTAGGCTTCTTGATGCTCTTCATTTTCCAAAAATAAGTGATAATAGGAGAGAGAATAAGTGGGAGCAAGAGAGAGTATAAATAAGGCCATTAATGGCCAGTGCCCATACACATGAGAGAGGGTAGATCAGAGGTCATTTTTGTATTTTCAGATTTCTCTCCTCTCCTCTCCTCTCTTTCTCGCCCACCCTAAGAGAACCAAACACCATTTTCTCTCAACCCAAACACCAATCTTGTGCAGCAAAAGGAAGAAAAGAATCAAGATGTCCCAAGTGGAGATTAGCACGGTAAGAAAGCTCAACCCTAGTCTTCACCAAGGGCACATCACGAAAAAACACAACAATAGGAATGAAGTCTTGAAGCTTCGGGTATGGGAAGAAGTGAGGTTGTGTTCGACTATGAGAGGGCAACCATGCTTAAATCTAATTGAGTATGGTTTTCCTAGGGTTTTCTTTTATAAGAGCCCAAATCTTTGATGGCAAAATGGAAGAGAAGGGACCCTTTGTAGAGATAAGTCATATTCAGCCATCACTAGGGTTTCCATGAGAGTTTTCCTTTTTAGTCGTCCCATGAGGAAATCACAAGTTATAGTGCTTTGCACATCTTAAAGAACTTTCGGCCATGAGGTTCTTACACACACAAAAAGTATGTATTTCACACTTGGAGCACACATGGCCATTAGGATTTTTATCTTACAAGAATGACTTGTTACTTACCCACTAGGGTTTCAACCAAGTGAAAGGAGTGTTATTACCATTCAACCCTAGGGTTTTCTCATATCGTGTGTTTATGTGAATGAGGCATAAAACAAGAGAAAAGTCATGGAATGGATGGAAGGACCTTAGAACTGAATAGGGTTTGAAGGATTAAAATCCTAGTACACGAGACACATGCTTGGTTATTAGGATTTTTATTTCACGAACCTAATAGTTTATTACATACACATTCAGCTTGCTTGATCATTGGAAATCTTTATGGAAGCTTTGTAAGTTAGCCTCTAACTTACCCTTGGATAATTTACCTATGTCTCTATGTGAAATTTTCATATTTTTGTTTGTATTGGATACTGAAAGATTATGCTCAAATGTTACATGCTATGATTGGTTTACACACTTGTATAATCATGTTATGCTAAAATGATACTTGCTAGAATTATTGGTTTAAATGACATAGAATTATTGGTTTAAATGACATGTTTGAAGCTTTCGAAAATGATATATGCCATGTTGAGTCTTTATGTGTTATATCCATGTATATGTATCTGAATGTTCTAATTATTTCAACCCAGTCACGTGGTGCATTCTTTGCATATAGAGTATATGTACACGACATAGTTACATGAAAAGTTACTTTGTTTCATCACAAGTACATGTCACAAGTTTTCGGGTTGTGCGTTGAAATAAAAATACTTTCGTCACGACCCCAACGCTAGGATGGAGGAATATCCTAGTGGAACTCTCCTGTCCAATATGGAGTGCCTAAATTGGAGTAGTAACCCCTTGGTTGACGAAGTATAGTAAACAGACTTTGAATGGGTTATTTTTAAAGGATTCCGAAGGGAAGTAGTTGTACCTAACACTACTAGGTTCAACACATAGAAAATACAATGAGGGCGAGATGGTCTACCGTATCATATAGTATAAGACGTACTAACAGTTGGTCAAAGGGTTGTCAATATGATGCAGTTACTTGCAGGAAGCCCACGGTTCCTAGGGGTAGCCGCGAGGTGTCCACCCACATTGTTATGTGAATTGAGATTACAAGAGATTAATAAGAAATGAAGCTTTGTTATATTGTTACTTTGTTACATGGTTACAAAATCAGTATTTTTTTTTTGGAAAAGGAATCTATATGGCATAAAAGCGTGTTTTGTCAAAGTACATGTTCATGCTCATGGCTTACCTTATACATGTTTATGTTATTTCTGTGTTTTTTTGTTTAACTTGTTGGGATTTCATGAAATCTCACTATGGTAGTTTCCACTACCATTCCCCTTAGAATGGTAAGTTGTGACAGAGATAGAAGATAGCGGTGGGAAATGCAAGCTTGAGGATCCCCTGATAGATAAGGAAGCCTCGAAGAGTCCCGAGCGATCTACTGATCCATCACTAGTAGAGCAGCTAGAGTCTACAGAGAAGTTTATTTGCAAAGTGTAAAAGCTTTTTGAGGACCTCCAGAAGATCCTGGAGAAGAATAGGGACCATTAGAAGATCTTGTGGTTATTATGTTAAGAACAACATTTTGATGGATATTTTGAAGGGGCAAGGTTTGAGACCCCTATTTTTGTATGAATGATTCAACAAGTACTTTTGGGATTAATAATATTTTATTTAGTACCATATTAAATTGCTCAACCTATGTTAGTTTAAAATTTTTCTACTGCGATGATTGCATACTACTAAAAACATCCTAGGTGCATTGCATGTTAACTATCATAAACGAGAGGTATGTGACCTTGTGTTATATGTCTCGATGCTTAAGTCTCCGTCAAATCTCAAGCAAGGTCTAGGTTCATCACACCTAACCAATATGGGAAAATGTAACATCTCCTTCCGATAGGTTATAGGATGTCACATATTTTCATAGAAATAACCCTGTAAGAGATCTCATATTTTAATAAAATAAATATTTATTTCATGAAAAGAATTATTTAATAAAATATGTTTCCAATAATATTAAATAAAGACAATTGCAAACAACTAAATAAATTTTTTGTCATAATAATAATTTATTATAAGAAGTTTGGAATTTAATCAATTGGACCATCTAATCCTGGGTCGTCTGCTTATACTCATCATCCTCACCTGGGTGGTTAAAACATGAAATAAAACTAAAATGAGACGAAGACTCAGTAAGAATCCCATCACACGTAAACGTAATAAACATAAGGTTTTTATAAAAAAATTCATACTAGAAACTAAAAATCATGATCATTCATACGTATACTTATTTTATGCACGAATTGACTGTCTTATCTAAATTATCTGACTAACCAATACACTTAATCATGTGTGCAAGGTTGTGCACCAACCCCATATCCCGATGCCGCAAGGGGAGTCGCTGATAGTATTTTGGCATACTATGGTGGACCATGCTTAAGTTTGTGGCTTGCACATCCACCCATGAATCGCATTGGTATCATGCATCTGAATGGCCATCTTATTAACTCATCTGATCTTGTCTTACACTTGAATATAAGAAAGCTTACGTGTCTTATGCAACATAAGATACATGACGTAGATAATACGTACATATTATAAATGGTGAATTAACTTGATACGAAAATAAAATGATCATGGACTATGATGAATGACATGCTTGCATAAATCATGACATATTTGGTACATAAAAAGAGGTTATGAAGAATTGACTTTTGTAATAATAATCTAACTATGTGCTAATCTTAATTTATTATCAAGCTACGTACCTCATATCGCTAATTCCAAAATCTCTCTTCATAGATAATTATCTATACAAAATACCATATGTCACTAATTTTCTAAAAAAGTGTGTCGTAGCATTCTACTTAATTAAATTGATATCATAGAGAATAATATAGTATCAATAATTTAATAAGTATTCAGATATATACTAAAATTAATATATATTAATATTATTTAAAAAGTCATAACATATTCCTTTCTTTTCCAATTAACAATATAACATAATAATTTTATCAAAATCTGACAAAATAAACAATGGAAATTTGTTCTGCTAATTAAACTTGATTAAACTCAAAATTTAAATCCTTGTAATTTATTATCATAATCAAATCATAAATAAATACTTAATATAATTTAAACTGTATAAAAAGTATTAGTGTCAACCACGTAAAACAAAGACCAAATTAAAACCAAACCAACGTATTACTATATGGGATGAGCTTTGGACCGGTTGATCGCTTGGTGGTGCTGTGGTGACGGGCTCGCCCAATAGACAGTAGCTATGGCTCAAACTGGACATTCCATAGCTGGGAGGGGCTCCTATGGTCACGCCCAGAGAGGGTAGCTACGCTGGTTACTCCCACCTCCCCTTTTTGCTTAGAGAAAAAAAACCAGCGTATTACAAGTTGTATGTAAAAATAGGCCAACGTTAACGAGACCAACTTTAAACACATTTTGTCATGTACACACAAAAGGCCAAAAACGTAACTACTCAAACAGGATTTTCAAGAGACTTTTATGGAAGCTAAAAACAAAAAGATTGGAGGGCATTTTTGAAATAACTAAAGGCATGTAGTGGCTTTTCTGGAAAGCTGAAACCAACCACAAAGGAAAACACACGGCAAAAGGCTCAATGGCAATTTTGTAATTAACATGAATGACATTTCTGTGAATAACATGTACAAAAGGAAAGCAAGAGGAATATACTTTAATATATCACTATAGTCTATAATGCAATTATAATATATATTATAATATACTACAATATATTATCACTATATTATTATATACTATAATATATGTACTATATATATATAATATATCGAAAAAATTGAACTGAACCAGACTAGAACCGGTAAAATCGGAAGTATCAATTTAGGGGTTTAATCGGTGCGATATCGGTTCTTCAAGTCTCAAAACCGGTATATACCGGTTGGGTCTTAAAATATGTCCAAAATTGGATCAAACCAGACTGGTTACACCCATAGCAGCAACACATTTCTTTCAAAACCATAGAGGCTGCGACAAAAGCTCTCCAGCTCACCGTGAGAGTAAAGGTAAAGGCTATGTGGGCAGCCAAACTTGGCTGAGATCAACGGGGGCAAGCTCCACATAATCGAGAGACTGAGAGATTTCATGAGATTGAGAAACGATGGAGAGAAGAGAGGGCAGGGATTGACGTGGCTTACTGTGAAGAGAGGGACGTTGTGCAACGGTGGTTTTGAGTGGCCGGACTGAGATCAATGGCGACAGCAACTTTTGATGGAACAGAGCCTAATTTCAGTCACTGTTTGGTTGAGGAAAACTGGTGGAGGGAAAGGGAAAATCTGTGACGATGGCTTACCAAAAATGGGCAAAGGACATTGGAGACGATGGCCAAAACAAAAATGTCGGCAATGGAGGCCTCTAAGGTAACAAAAAGATTATTATTTTTTTAAAAATCCCACTCGGCTAAGAAGAAACAGTGAAGAAAAGAGGGAGAGGAACCAATGGGGTCTTACCGAGAAGGAGGGCGTTGTGTACTTTGAATTCGGGTGGCTAAGCTACTGTTGGGATCAATCGATCTCCTCTGTGACATGGTGGAGGAGAATTGAGCTGAGAAAATTGTGTTTTGATTTTCTAAGTTGTTGGTGGTGGTGTTTGGTGGGTGTTGAGTAGTTGGCCAGGGAGAGATACATATAGATGGGGACATGTCTTGGACATGTTTAATTTGAAGTGTTTTCGATGAATTGTTGTAGGAGAAAGACTCGGTATGATGATCTAAAATAGAGGGATAACGAAGGAAGGTGGCATGAATTAAAGAGTATGACTTAAGCAATTTATTTGTAGTAAATTTTGGTGTGGTTGAAACTGACAAGGGCACGTTTTAACCATGTAGAGAGGATTTGGCAATTTACGATCGAAATGTCATAGAAAACCAGTGCAGATCATTGATTAGAGAGAGAATGAATTGCGTATCCGCAAGATTCCACTAGTCAAAGTACTATGACAGACTCATAATGTTCAAGAAGCAACTTGGGAGAAAGAAGTTGGTATGAAAGCCAAGTATCCTCATCTGTTCGGATCATAGTAGCTTGGGTGGAGCAAAACAATAGTTCCACTTGGTCAGACGTTCTTTTGACCCATGCCAATATCAATAGGTTTGTAGTAATATGTATTGCATTTTTGGACCGGGACCCTTTCCCTCCTTCCTCAATGGCTGGGGAGGGCAGCTCGGCTCATCCCCAACCTTCACTGGTTGGTTCCCTTGAAGATAAGGCGAGGCCGCCCTGTGGCACAAGTTGAAGTGGATTTAGAATTGGTGTTAGAAGCTGAATCTGCCATGTCACCGCATCGTGAGGCCGCCCTGTCGATTCCACCTATTCTGGGGGGTCAACACACGGCCTTTGGTTTCGATAAGGCGAGATAGAGGTGACTCTTAATCCCACTTTTTTGGAGACCCCTCCTGTTGTTTCAACACCCCTTCTAATGTTTCAATAGGGCCTTCCTTGGTTCCTTTTGAAGAATTGGGTGAGATCTCCTAAGATGCTGGTGACGACGCGCTGCCTAGGGATTCGACACTGGTGCCGATGACTTTTATCGCTGCCTTGGACGGTTTCAATAGGAATCACCCCTGAGATCCTTTGTCTTTCATGAGTTCCTTGATAAGGAACCCACATGAACGAACCTCAATGGTGGTAGGGTATCTATTCCTTCATCGATTTTCATTATCTCGCCTGCAGGCATAGATGTTCCATCGCCTGTGTTTCCTGACAGATCGCCCTTCACAAACCCTCCTTTGGGATCGAGCGATCAAGTGGGGATAGCACCTTTGCTGCCCCTCCATCTGCTCCATGTCCTCGCCCGAGTTCCCTGCCAATCAGTCTTACAGGTGAGATGGGTGCCTTAGTTCCTTTCATCAGGAGAACTTCTGACACATCAAAACTGCGTGGCCCTTCGAGTTACCATCCCGCGGGTCCCTCTCCACCAACGGATAGCTTCAGGGAGGAGGCTATCTGAGCTGCAATGCATATGCTCTGAGGTTTTTCATCCTCGCTAAGTTTTCCTTTCGTCCTTTTTTTTTTGTTTGCTTGTTTGCCCAAGGCGTGGACACTTGGCCGCCATGCTAGTGGATAGTCAGATTGACTCAGAGGAAGATAACCAGTCAATGCGGTCCTTCATTGGTAGGGCGCATGGTGCTATCGTGGCCACCTGAGCTGTCCCAAGTGGAGTCATATTCCCATACCTTGGAAGATCATATAGTTTCTCTTTGTGAGGAGATTCGTTGCCTCTGCCATGATTTTGAGGAATCCTAGGAAGAGGCGGCTCGATTTCATAATGAGGTGAAGACCCGTGGCGAGGAGCGTGAAGTCATGCTTAATCGCCTTGAGCAAGTGGTAAAAGAGCTGGAGGAGGCTTGGTGACGTGGCTTTGATTACGCTGCTTGCCTTGCCAAGTAGTAGGAAGACTGACGGGAACTAACCATTTAGCTCAGCATTTCTCATGGCGAGAAGGTTAGTGCCGAGGCAAAACTGAAGGAGGTGAAGCAGGAGCTCATGAGCCACGACAAGCATTATGCAAATTTGCATGAGATCTTCGAGAATTACCAAAAGAGACTGTCGAACTCAGAGTTGAAGGTGATAGAGCTGGCCGCTGAGCTAGAGCTTTCTTGGGAAGAAGTTGTTCGCCTTTCCGCTCAATTAGTAGTTGCCCATTCCATTTGGAACCAAGCTTGGGGCCTGGGCTATAAACTCGGCATCAAACAGTTGAGGGAGTACCTGCTCGCTCATCCTGGGTCAGACTTGTGTGGGTTAGATTTGAAGTCCTTAAAAGCTAGTCGAGTTGCCTACCAAGTTTTTGACTCTCTTGGCCTTGACGGGATGTCAGATGCTTTTCCACCCCATGATGCTGGAGCTTGCCCTTGACTAGATATTTTGTTAATGAGAAATGCTATTTATCATCGTCACACCACACACCAATATGTGATTTATCATTTTTATCTTTATATTTTAACACACATATATACACATCAATATGTATGTGTTTAAATAGAAGGGCAAAAATAACAAATCACATATTGGTATGTGGTGTAGGGGATGATAAGTAGAGTTTTTCTATGTTTATTTTTATCATTTTGATGGCATCAAAACATTGAATTTTTTAATGTGTTTTCTTGGTCCCTTCCGGTTGTCAATGTGCTTGAGCTTTACCTTGATTAGTGTCTTATTATTTTTTGATTAACTGTGTTTATCTTTGGAAGTTTATTTCGTAGAAGGCATTGAGTCCCTTCGTGCAGTGGGGTGAGGAATTTGTGAATGTGTGGGTGTTGACATCCACCCGTGTTTGGTGGGAGGTTGCCTCGACCGTGTTGAAGGGGCAAGGAGGAAAACACTCTGATGTATGGCTTTCCTCCTATAGTCGCTAGGTGCAAATGGAGACACTCAGCTTGGATTTGGTGGGAGGTTCGCTCGACCGCGCTAAAGGTGGCGAGTGGAGACACTCGACTTATGATTAGCAAAAGGTTGCCTCGATTGCATTGAAAAGGAGAGGGAAACACTTTGATGGCTGGTTTTCCTCATATAATCATCAGGTGCAAGTGGTGACACAGCTTAGATTTGGAGGGATGTTGCCTCGACCGCGTTAGAGGTGGCGAGTGAAGACATTCGGCTTGTGTTTCGTCAGAGGTTGCCTCGACTGTACTGAAGGGACGAGGAAGGAAACTCTTTTTTAAATGGTTTTCCCCTACGGTCGCTCGGTGTGAGTGGAGACACTCGACTGGGATTTGGCGAGAGGTTACCTCGATCGTGCTGAAGGGACAAGGAGGGAAACACTCTATTGGGTGGTTTTCCTTCTATAGTCACTAGGTGCGAGTGGAGACACTCGGCTTGGATTTGGTGGGAGGTTGCCTCAACCGCGCTAAAGGTGGTGAGTGGAGACCCTCGGCTTATGCTTGGCAGAAGTTTGCCTCGACTGCACTAAAGGTGGCGAGTGGAGACACTTAGCTTATATTTGGCGGGAGGTTGCCTTGAGCACGCTAAAGGTGGCAAGTGGAGACATTCGGCTTATGTTTGGGGAGGTTGCCTCGACTGCGTTAAAGCTGGTGAGTGGAGACATTAGACTTATATTTGGCGGGAGGTTGCCTCGACCGCACTTAAAGGGGCGAGGAGGGAAAACACTCTGTTGAGTTGTTTTCCTCCTATGATTGCTAGGCATAAAGATAGCTCATTGAATTCAACTACCTTTTTATTGCATCAAAATCATTGCATGGGAAATCATACAAAGTACTTCCTTAGATGCTTAGAATTCCATGGGTGGGGCAACTCCTTTCCTAGGGCGTCTTTCAGGCAGTACAATCCTTGTTTGTGGCTGGCTATTACAATGTAAGGGCCTTCCCATCACAGACCGAGTTTTCTCTCTTCTGCTGTTGTGGCTCTCGTTTCCTTTAGAACTAGGTCTCCTATCTTGAAGGACCTTGGCCTGACTATTTTATTAAAATACTATTATGTCTTCCTTTTATTAGTTCTTGTCCTAATCTCCGCATCATCTCTTCTTTCCTCAAGTAGATAAAGGCTCTCCTCCAATGCCCTCATGTTTTGTTCCTTATTGATGGGTTCTATGGTTGGTATTCCCACCTCGACTAGTATTACTGCATCATTTTCTTATGCCAAGGCGAAGGGTGTTACTCTAGTCGGGATTTTGACTATCGTTTTGTAGGCCCAAAGCACTCTGTGTAGTTCCTCAGTCCAAGCGTCCTTCTTCTCTTCTAACCTTTTCTTCAATATGCCCATGATGGTTTTATTCATTGCCTCAACTTGTTCGTTAGACTAAGGTGCCCAGGTGAAGAGTATTTTGCTTTGATTCCGAGCTCAGAGCACCAATTTCAATAGTGCACTGAATCGAATTGCCTACCATTGTCTAAGATAATACTCTATGGTATCCCAAATCGGCATATGATTGTCTTCCATAGGAATTTGATGATGTTCTGGGAGGTTATTGTCTCTATGGCTTCGACCTCTGCCCACTTCATGAAGTAGTCAACGACGACGATGACGTATTTTGCTCCTCATTTTCTTGGTGGCATGGGGCCCACCAGGTCCACCCCCCACTAGGCGAATGGCCATGGGGAGGTGATTGTAATTGACATTGGGCACATTTCCTAGGGTAGGCTACTTGGGGTTGGTGCCTATAATTGACATTGGGTGTATTTCCTGGTGAACTCTTTGGCGTCTTTGAGGGGATGCGGCCAACAGTACATTGCCCTCACAATCTTAGCCCCCCAGGGCTCTTTCGCCTAAATGATTTATGCATATCCCTTTGTGCACTTCTTCCATAACGTATTGGGCCTCTTCTCTTGACACTCATCTCAAGAGGGGGCTTGAGAAATCTCACTTGTATAATGTCCTGCTAATCATGGTGAACTAGGCTTGAGTCATTTTTTTTTGCCCTTGAATCATTTTCTCCATCTTTCCTAAACCCTCCTTTTGTAGTATAATCTTCCACTTGTTCTATCTCTTCTTTTCTTGGTGCGGTTAGAGCCCGTAATGTGTCTTATGCATTGACAAAATCATCTGCCTTGTCCATGAATTCGTGCAGCGTAGCTGGGGGTTTTCGTGCCAGTTGGGTCATAAAGGGGTTTCTAGGCCATATTCCTCCTAACAAGGCTGCTAGCGTGATCTGCTGAGGAGGATGCACCTATCTTTTGCGCCATTTCTTCGTACTTATCCATGAGGCTCCGTAGATCATGGTGCATTTTCCTTTTTTCTTCATTGTTGTTGAAATGCCTGCCCGTGCTTTGTGACTCCCCTTTTGCTCTATCAACTTGACTCAGCACAACATCTTCGCCCGACACCTTATTCTTGCGCTTTAGGGCCTCATTTTTGCATTGTAGTGGCTCCAATTCCTTCGCTACCTTCTTCAGTTTATCGTCCATTTTTGCTAATCTGTTCTCCATGTTCACGGATGTCGCTTCCTAGTCCCTGGTTGTTTGAGAGTGCGTGGTGGTAGGCATGCGAAAGACACGTTGTAATGTGGAAAGAAGGATCCCATAGATGGCGCCAACTGTTTCAAACATGCCTGCCACGAACCTGTAACATGTAGATTAAGAAAGACATAAAGGGTATAGAAATGCCTTTGATGCCTAAGTCAGATGACTTGTGTGAGATAAATAAAGAATGAAAGTTCTCTTCATTTCATTGATCAAGGTTTCTCCTCTCATATATATAGAGGTTGGGGTGGGTTTGCTCTTGCTCCTTTAACAACCTTATCTCTAGTTTGAATTATACTTGGGCTGACGATCTGAACTTCTCTCCTTATCTAATCTTATTTGACCATCAGGGGTGTATTTGAAGCTGTCTTAATGGTACGGGACTCCCCAAATTCCCCTCCCGTCGATTACGGGACAAATCTAGGATGGGAAGCCCTTAAGTCGAGTAGATGGGTCTTGGAGACTAGGGGAGAGTTTGGCCTTCCCACTTTTTTTTTTCCAAAAACTTTGAGAAGAAAAATAGTAGACCAAATGTCCCAACTAAAGGGAACAAATCCACTGAAGTTATATATTACAGTTGCAACTTAAAAAAGAACATTAAAATGCATCAAAAGTAAGGACATTTCTAAAATTTTACAAGCCACTTTTCAAAACCAGGAAAAATAAACCATAATTCAGATTCAAATAGATGCTTCTTGCATCCCTAGATGTGAACTACACATTGAGGTAAAGCACAAACTCACCTGACGCTTGAGGTTGTGAGTAATAATGTTGATGTGATCGGTGTGTCGTGGTATGCTCATTCAAGTGGCTTGGGCTACATATTAGAAAATGAATTCTATCTCAGAGCACTGATAAGTCAAAATGAGAAAATATATATATCAAGAACATAAAGCGGAGGATACTAAGGCATTCAACCTACCCCTCCCCCTTCCTTCCCAACTTTTATGAGTATTTGGTAATAATATGTTTCTCTACAATAACTATTACAAAATTGAACCTTGCATTGAATTTATGTCCCTTTATTCTTCACCTAATTTTATGATGCACACAGACAAACAAAGGAAAGGAGACCACCCTTCTCTTCCTTGATGTAAGACAATCTAACAACCTTCCCCAAACCATCAACAGTCAAGGAAAATAGCATTTCAATAGAAGATGTTCAATCTTACTTAGTGTTGGAAGAAAATGGGCTGCAAAAGAAGAAAATAGTAAGAGAAAAGAGTTTTCTTCAAGGAGCATTAGAATGTTGTTTTCCTTAAGACAACATTTGCCCCTACCAGTAATGATATGCACACAGGTTAGAAGCAAATTTACCTACAAGATACAATGAAACCCATAATAAGTCTGAATACCCTTAGATTTACTATTCTACCAAGAGATTAGAGATTTGAGAATTTTGAAATTGGCTTCTGAGATACTCAATTGGCAAGCCAATGGGTATATTTATAGATGACCAAACAATGCGATCGAAAAGTTATTAGTTTTCATTTTTTTTGAAATTGGTTCCGAATAGGTGTATAGATTGCATCTGTTGCCAAGTGACAAAAAGGTTGGACTTGGTCCAACAGTCATGTTGCTTCCTTGCCAACCAAGTCGCATGGGTTTGAAACCCAATTGGTGCAACTTTTGTATTTTATTTTCAAATTGCTTATGCGCCAGTGCCTTGTGAGGTTTGGGTTACTAGAGGCCTGTGTGCCTTCTTGTTGGCTCAGATTGCAGCCCATCCCGTGTAACAGCCCACTAAAGTCTACCAAAAGGCCCAAGGTTGTGCCCCCCAAAGCCCAAATAAGGAGCCTAGACCTTAATGTGCCCAAGGCCCAAATAGAAGCCCACAAACTAGGCCCAAACCCAAAGGACTAGGCCCAATTGAGGCCTAAAGCTAGGCCCAACCAAGTGGGCCGAAGCCCAATAAGACAAAGCCCAAAACCAAACTTAATTCCAATACACTAAACTTAAGGCCCAAGTTGCCCAAGTTGGTGACCAAGTTTAGGAAACTTGTTCCACACTTCTTACTTTAGGAAATTTCCTAGAAGGCACCAAAGAGACTACTTTGCCACCAAGTATTATTTTTCCAAGATTCTAAGAGACAAAAATTTAAAATTTGTAAGACAAGACCAAAGGTGAATTTCGCTAAGAGGCAATCGGCCATTAAGACCTTGTAAGGAAATTCTTCAAAAACCTAATTTAGATGCATTACAATTAGATTTCATAATTGGTTAAGTTAAGATGATATTAATGAGACTAAATCATAGTCACATGAAGCAAGCCATGCCGAAAACATTAGGACTCACACATCCTAATGATTCCAAATTTACCTCTATGTTCTTTGTTCAAATCTAATAGAAATATGTGCCACAAAATTAGCCCTACCATCTGAATTGTTTATGAACGTGAAATATATAAAAGACAATAGGGTGACACACATTAAGGACACACCCATATGACATACACACTATAAGCCTTACTCGGACCAACAGACCGCCAATGGTTGATGAAAAATCTTTCCCAAGCTATAGAATTTTTCCCCAAGAAAGTCATAGGAAACTTCCTAATGCCGAGATGTCATTTGGCCCCACGAAGTCAAAGAGTCAAGAAGCAAAGACCAAAATCCACCGAACTACGTCACTCGGCCAGATTTGTACCTATTGGAATCAAATCTGGATTTGTCTACCTACTATATGTTGCCAATGCCTCACCTTCTCAAAATAAACTCTAGACACGTTACCCTAAATGTATGAGAGAAGCCGATTCATGTCAAACCCTCTAACTACATGTCAAACAACTTGAAAACCACTCCAAGCCTAAAACAAGGCAATCAGATACCTCTAGCATGAAACCAACTACTTGAGTCAAATTGGGAAAATATTTTCTGAAAAATACAACCATAGTAGAGAACCTTGAGGGAGAGACCAAATCTGCCAAAAAAGAGTAAAGAAAGTATCCCTAAGATCCAACCAAAGAGGGAACTATAGCCTAGCCCCTAGCCGAATCTCATTGATGAACTTTCTTCCAAACCTTCCACTACCACCTTCGTAGCCCCCAAGCATGGCTGAAGAATCCATGGCATTATCCGATCCCATGCCACCTACACCTCAGTTTGAAACCATGGAATGAAAGAGGAAGTAAGAAATACATTGATGAAGCCAAGTGGTGCAACTCGGCAAGCACCACCTCATCTCTTCTTCTTCCATCTCCTAAGACAAGTGTCCCATACCTCTTCTCTCTCTTAATCCTATGAAAAAGATTGATTCTTCATTCAGCTAACCTAAGAAGCAAAAGCTGGTGGTTGGAGAAATCCACCATGAAGAGTCACGGTTTTGAAGATACATGGTGGTAACCAATTTCCACCCAACCAAACCATAAACTATTTTCTTAAAATTTTTCTTGCATCCCATGCTCCACTAGATCAGAATTGTAGCTCCTAAGATTCCCCTAGTTGAACTCAAGAAAACCCATGAGGAAGCTTTTAGTTAACCTAGCTGAAATCACCATAGTAGAAGCACTAGAGAGCAATCGGGTAAACCATGGTAAGACGCATGCTTTGAGGTATCAAACGCCCTTTAAGAGGCCTATAAATACAACCCTTCATACCTCACTTCACCTCACACCACTTACAAGAGCTATTGAGTGAGTTGGAAAGAAAGAACTTTAAAAAGAGTGAAGAAAGAGCCCTAGCTGAGTGCTTGTAGGAGAACCTCCAAGATTGTAAGTAATCTATCCTTGTGTCTTGATGGACTCATGAGTAAAGCATGTTGAGTTGAGTATGAAGGTGCTTGTTCAAAATAGGTCTTGATGATAGTATCATAAGTGTTTCATACGCCATGGTTATAAAGTTAAAAATCTAGTTACAACATGCAATATCTTGGGTTGGTCATCATTCCTATGTTGAGGTTACTAGTCGTTTTAATGCATTGAGTTAAATGGCATAAAGAGGTTAGTATCAATTAGGTTTTGATTTAATCACTTATGAGTATATGAATTTCATGTAAAGAGTTGGTGCACACTTAGATCTTAACCTAAGAAGTAAGCATGATCACTGAGCATAAGCAATAACATTGATTTCTTTAAGGTTGATATGAAGCACATGCCACGGCTATGCCTAAGAAATACCATCATATAAGGTGTTTTGCCTTGGAATAGGCCACTGCCTTAGCTAAGAAAGGTAACTAAGTTTAGTAAAACCACTCGATTGAAAGCATGGCTAGTTCTTAATAATTATCAAGATTTTAACTCCTAACACATCTTTTGTTTCAGCCATCACTTTCACATACCCAGAAAGTTGGTAAGTTGGCCTCTAATCTACTCTTGGATAATATTTATATGACTTTGTATAAACGTTTCATTCATGTGTAAATGTTATTCGTGATCATTAACTACCTTGCACTACCTCATGAGCAATCGGTTTCTGTATGGCATGTGATGATTTTATGAACTTTTGCATAACAAGTAGTCTTTGAACATGATGAATAAAAGATATGATGTTTTACATAAAGTTTTATGTTTTGTTCAAAGAAAAAGCACATGTCATCCAATATGTTCTGTGATAAGCATAGTGTGAAATTACTTTTGTCACGACCCAATGCTAGGATGAGGGAATATCCTAGTAAAACTCCGATATCTACTTTGGAGTGATTAAAAATTGAGTGGTAACCCTTGGGTTGACAAAGAGGATTTTAGGACCTTTTTGTAAGATTATGATGCCTAACGCTGGTGGGTATTGTTATGAATGAATACTCTTGCTATGGTTAATTCGGATAGCTTGAGTATCTATGTATGATCAATGCATTGAATTTATCTGTGTAGCTCTGATGATGTTGTCCCAAAAATTTGGGCTAAGGTAACCAGTAGGTACTCACAGTGCATAAAGGGGATCCGTGATGTTACCATATGTTAAGCAAGAAAAGAAATTAAAAACAAAAAAGGAAAAATATAGAAAATGAAATGTTCTTTGTAAGAAAATGTGTATCTAGGTTCTCTAAAAGATTTTGAGGAATTTGGATGGAAATCAAGTATATTCACTGAAAGATGTTAAGGAATCTCGATGGAAAGCAAATATTTTCTCTTCATACCATGCAAGCATCTCATGTTTATTATCTCATGTGTATGTTATCCTTTTGTATGTTGGGTGCTAACTTATTGAGATTTCTAAGAATCTCACTCTATTATAACGAAACTACCATTCCTTTTAGGATGGTAGAACTTGTAGCAGGACCTAACCATGGTGATGAACGTGAACCCTTGGTTAATGATGATTTAGGAAGAGATAGACCCTGATTGCCAACTTGAGTTGATCATGATGTTCCTAGAGATGGTCCTGAAAGCCATTCAGCGCATCACATAAATGCTTTGAAAATGCTCTGTCTTAAAACCTTCATCAACCACGACTTGAATAAGGAGATATATTCTCCATTTGTTACAAGTACTATATACCCGCCTCATTTTCTGAGCTTTTTAAATGAGGCGTAAATGAAAGTTAATGAAGTAATGTTTTTAGTTATTCTGGTTCAAAATTTTTACAAGTCATAATTCCACTGCGATAATTGCATACTACTAGATTAAGACGCATTGCATACTATCTATCATGAATGAGGATATGTAACCATGTGTTGCATGTCCTGATGCTCCAAATCTCCATCAAAACACAAATGGAGGTTGGGGTGTCACATCCCGAATGTCGTTCTCTACTTCATATTAAACATAGCCTTGTTAACCCACCCAGCCCCCCCAAAAAAAACTCTCTCTCTCTCTCTCTCTCACTAAAACCATAGTCGTGCTTTCGCCGCTGAGGATGTTTCAATCTGACCTTCGACAGAAACCGCCCCTAGCATTTTGGAAGTTTATGTATGTATGTATGATTGACATTTGGGCATTTTCCTAGAATGACTGAGTGAGGTTTAATTTATTAGTCAAGGGAGGTCAAAGCATATTATTCCATGACTGAGTGACCGACTTGAAATGTGTGGTGAGAAAATATTGTGTTTGTGTTAAGGGCTTATGGAAGTTGGACTTTAGAGGAGATTAAGCCAAACTATGGGTATTTTTTAGCTTTGCTACCATCATTCCACACACCACATATTTTTTTATTTTTTTGTTTTATTCTTGTTAAACTAATTGAGTTTTTCTACTCATCATCCATATACACTACAACAAATATTGATTTTTCCCGGGAGTGACTCTCGTGGGAAAAAGTATATCATTAGTGGAGAAAAATTTTTTTCCCACCAATTTGTTCTGTGGGAGACTCGCAGAATATAATGGGTGGAGAAAGACTCTTTTTCCACCAAACCACAAGTTCATGGGAAAAACTTTCTTTTTTCCATGAACTACCGTGGTGGTTAAAACTTTTTTTTTCGTGGCAAGTAAGGTTTCATCTGGTGTAATGTGGTGGCCAATAACACCATTTTCCATGAGAAGAGGTTGTGGCAAAAAGTGTTTACCCTTGACATACTTTCGTGGAAAAAGTTGTCTTTAGTATTTTCGATAAAATACTTTTTTGGGAAATATATATTTTTCACAAAATATTTGGTCGGAAATACTTATTTACGAAGAAATGTTATCGCAGGAATAATTATTTCCAGCAAAAAAAAAGCATTCGCGGCAAATATTGAAAGATTTCAGAAAAAAGAACTGGTAGCTTGAACATTCCAATGCAACACATGCTTGCAAACTTGAGCACAAGAATCTGAAGCGAATTCTCTTTGCAACAATTCTACTCCTGTCCATTGCTATCTATTTGCAACAATTATTTTTTTTTCTTTATTTCATTTTTCTTTAACAAGTCATTTGAAACAATAATCTCGAAATTGGCATACAACTTAATTATCATTGCTACGTACGATTACCAACATGCAAATGGCCGGGGTGCACGCGTGCTAGCTCTATATGTACAGATCATATGTGTGTGTGTGCACGCACGTGCGCGCTAATATACAATATATGTATATATGTATTTGTATACATTTACATGTTATATATATATACGCATATATGCATATGTGAGAGAGAAAGAACCTTTGCACGAAGAAGCTGGTTGTTGTTATGCAAGTCAACTTCCTGCAATAGATGGAAATTTTAATTATGATCGATGAATATATATATAACAACATACAGAAAATATTTTTTAGGAAGTCAACATGAATGGATTAGAGCACCATTCATTGAAAAATTGAAATATGTAAAGATCATGTCTAAATATGAGATGCTATATATGGCCTAGCTGCAGCTAGCTTTCCAGAGCTTTCATGTTAATTACATACACAAAATAAAATGAGACAACTTTATGTTAATTCGTGATATATTGTTGTTTGTCACATGAATTGATTTGTTCTCGAATGAATTACTCGTAGCAACCGCAATTCATCACTGATTGATCATTTTCTTTTTAAGAAGCAAATGCATTGATATTAAAAATATGCATATCATATTTAGGCTTCACAAAGACAATGAGGCTGTCCATATATTACTCAGAAGTTGTTCCACCACCCTAATAATCAAAGAAGCATATTGATCAGACATATAATCAATACAACTTTCCGAAATGGTAATTAATTATGCTTTGTGGAATGACAAAACAGGCTCTACAAACATCTCATAAAAATTTTGGAACATTAGTGCAAAAAGAGGATAAATTTAGGCATGAATATTATCACAAGAGATCAAGGATTGGTTACCCTTTTTTGCATATACTCAATTTCTGCAAACAAGAGCTCATTCTGCAGGTTGATATACAAGGGAATGAAAGAAAACAAAAGAAAAGGTAAATTGTTAGGGTGAATTTGGGATCTAGCAATAATAATCGATGACTTGTTAAATAGATAAAAAAAAAAAGAAAAAGAAAACTTTCATGGAGATGATCAAGATGAAGAGCTACCTTTTTGGATCTGATTCTTCTAATTCCACTTTCTAATATTGCTCTCCAAGCTCTTGAGATCTTTGAAAGCCATACCGCTCAAAGACTCACCCAACATTTTCCTAGAATAACATCGTCAAAGAAAAATTTATTGCAACGTACGTACTCATGTAAAACTTCAAGATAATGAGAATGTCATAGAGATATTAATATATATAACCTGTTTGAATTCTTGCACACTATTTATCTGTTGTTGCAGAGTAGCAGCCTCTCGCTGGTAGAACTGACATAAATATTGTTAATCAAGTACTCATGTTAGGTCTAGCAGAAATTTTCAATCTAATATATATGCTCATAGTCGTGAGCGATATTTTATACTTTTAGCGCAAACACCATTAACATTAATGCAACAACCATCAAGCACTATTTCAAGTCAGTTATAAGAACCATATATATATGCCAACCATTATATTTGTGTCTAGAAAAATCTCATCTACGATGCAGATAGCTAAGGCTAGAACAACCATTATAATAGAATATATATATATATATATATATATTTATATATATATAATATGTTTGCTTACAAGGAAAAAGAAATAGAAGGAAACATTCAGATTTGTACGTATGATCGATTTGCCCAACGTCCAAGCTAGCTACACTATATATTAAATTAAACACCATATTTTTATCAATAAATTTTTGAAGATCATGATATGATCCTAATTTCTTAATTAAAATCATGAAACATATTATAAGGTACTATTGATCAATAACATAAATATTGGTTTATAGGCCGTTATTCATGTTAAAAAATGAATGCTCCTTGATGAAGTTAACGCGCGAGCTGCATCTAGGAAATTATAGAAGTATACAATGAAAAGGGAAAAGCAACTTTGGGCCGGGGTTGGGGTGGGGGTGGGGGTGGGGGTGGGGGAAGTCTTACTACTGGTAGTACTGTCGTTACAATAGATATAACATCTATTAGATAGATCGATCATGTTTTCATATATGGTTAGATTTATGTATCATAGTCAACTAATACACAGTTTATAAATTATTTTTCATGGAGTTTCAAACTCTTGAATGCTTTGACAAATGCTTCACAATCATATTATGATTGTGCAGGTTTCTTTACAAAGAAAAAAAAAAAGAAGAAAAAGAAGCGAAGGTCCACAGAAGAAACAATTACAAATTAAGATGCACACATGCAACTACAAATAGTAAATCTAAAATTTTCATTTACATGATTAAATATTAAGATCCCCATTCCTAGCATCAATGTATCACACCTACAAAGTAAAAACTCTGATAGATGTAAATGTTTGATAAGCTCTCACAGGAATAGAAAATACGTATTCACTTGCCACAATATATAGTTATTTGCCCTTCCTACTAAGCTCCAATGTAATTAAAGGAATCACTGGATTGCTGCACAGACAACTTGTGAATCAAAATTAATTAAATAAGCATCATAAACTCAACACCACTAAACTGAAACAACGAAACTACAAGACTAAATGGTTAGTAACAGATCAGGCTCAAGTTTCATAAGATGACAGAGCTATCAAGTTCAACCAAGATCAATAATCAATCAAAATTTCATTTAGTAAGACCAAATTAAAGCAACAGCTAGAGAAGAGATGAGCATAATGGCTTTCTATATTAGATTCATAGGCAGAGCAGTTACTTATATTAAATATGTGCATAACGTAGAGGATTAAGCATGAACGTACTTCTCAAGACAATCATTCAACTCATCTCCAGAACTGTCCCATATAGGTCCATCTCCATCCTGCAAATCATCCCCAAGACAATCTGAAAAAAAGATGAATAAGATGTACTGCTACTAAACTACCAAAATCTCATATTCTGCTCCAAAAGAAATTTATGCCATGACAATTGTGAAGATAACAATTAAAGAAAATATCTTGCATGAGAAATTCCAAAAGGTAATTCTTGAGCAGAAAAGGTGACGTTTTCTCAAATAATTGAAGAAGAAAAATAATGTTTTTCTTTTTTAATGCAAACAATAGCAAAATGTGTTCACTTTCATTTTGAATATCCAAAGTTGTTAATTCAATATTCAACTAAATCAATATGCACTCATATACAAAACTCAATTTATAAGGCATATCAACATGCGTATCGCCTATGTAATCCAATCCAACATAAATATACATATTCTATCACCTAACACTTCAGTTCAATATAACCCATTACACAAAATATAATCATCTAAACCTCATATTACATTTAGTATGCATAAAATCTT
The DNA here is from genome assembly GCA_022457165.1 of Juglans mandshurica. Lineage (NCBI taxonomy): Eukaryota > Viridiplantae > Streptophyta > Magnoliopsida > Fagales > Juglandaceae > Juglans > Juglans mandshurica. Next base: position 22,036,149 of record CM039632.1, read on the forward strand.
AAAAATCCAACACTTACAAATACGTGGGAAAAATGTTGAGCAAGGATTGTTTGGAGGGGCTGAGAGAGGCGTTGGGGTTAGGGTTGGGGGTATCGAGTGCTCGGCACAGAAGAAAGGGAGTGGCAGAGAGATGGGCTTTTGGCGGCGGATATGATGGTGGAGACCCGTGAGAGAAAGAGGGAGTTACAGGGAAGGGAGAGATCGTGGGGGAGCTGGGGGGATGAGCGGAGGGAGCCTGCGAGGGGCTGTTAGTGTCGTCGACAACAAACGGCAATGGCTGGGGTGAGGGTTGCGACGGCGATGTGGAGAAGCCGAGAGGGAAGGAGGCTCGTTTCGGGGGAGGAGGAGAGGGAGAGAGAGGTGTAGTGGGGAGGTTGGGTTCGGCGAGGGGTGGTGGCACGGCGCTGCAGTGGTGGCCAGCAGCTGCTTCGAGGCCGAAGTAGAATAGAGGGAACAGGGGAGGGGTTCCGTCGACTGCAAGGGGGAGGGAGGAGAGACAGGGAAAAGAGAAGTGAGGGGGAAAAGAGAGTGAAGTTTTAATTTAGGCGCTTTATCTTTGATCTTCAAATTTATGGCGGTGAAGATTAAACTAATTTGCAGTGATAAAACGTCCACGTAAATTTTTCGCCGCAAAATCCGTTTTCCCCACAAAGTATGGTTTTACTCACCACGTCATCTGATGGTTAAACGTTTTGTTTTTTTCCACAAACAATTTTCGTGAGAAAAGACCATATTATTATTTTCGGCGACAACGCGTCATCAAAAATAGTCAACAACTTTGCCGTAAAAAATGAATAACTCAATATTTTTGAGATGTTTATTTGCGGTGACTTTTTATCGCCGCAAAATCATTTATGTCGTGGCAAAAAATTATTTCCCACAAAGTTTTACTTGCCGACGTAATCTCGTGGCAAAAAAACTTATTTTTTTTCTACGGACAGTTTTCGTGTTATCAACACACTATTTGCCACGATCGTATATCATGGAGAAAGAATTCTTGGGAAAAGCCCCCATTTGTTGTAGTGATATACCATATACTTGCTAAGGGAAAAATAAAAAAATCATGTATGGTGTATGATGTAGGGATCACTACAAGAAATCTGGCCTTTTCCAGCGATTTTAAAATTGTCGCAAAAAAATCGCTGCAAATAGATGTTATTTCCGGCGATTTTAAAGTCGCCGCTCAAATTCCTATGTGAAGTTGGGAAAGGGAGGAATATAATTTTGGCTTGACTTTTTGCAGCGACTTTTTTCGCCGCAACAAATAATTTTGCACTGTAGCGTGTTAATTTTCTGTCGAAATGGAAAATCGCGGTAATTAATGGCTTTTGCGGCGAAAATTGCCGCCGTAACAAAACATGCTGCAAGTAAAACTTATTAGCGGCGACTAAAAATCGCCGAAAATAGCACATTAAATTTAAATGCAGCGGGTTAGGTTTTTCCCTCATTCGTTTCCCTCGCCGAACTCTCCCCGCCCCCTGCCCCCCTCTCCCCACATTCTTCTCCTTCAAGCCTCCGCCACGCACAGCCGTCACCGACGACCCCACCACGCCACCGCCACCGCCACCTCACCTCGACAGCCAAGCCCTCCTTTTCCTCCAGCCCCAGCGCCGATCTCTTGCTTTTTCCCCAAATCTAGCCTCACCTCGCTCTCTCGGATTTGTCTATATCGCCGCCGCTGGGGGCGCCGTTCGCCACCACCCACACCTCGGCGCCGTCGACAGTCGTCCGTTGGAGCCCCCTTCTCCTCCATGCCTAGCCGAGCAACCCAAGGCCCTCCCTCTCTCCCTTGCTCTGTTCTTTGATTCTTTGATGTGTAGTTTTTTCGATTTTTTTATTTTGTATGTTATTTGCTTATATGTTGTGGGTTTGCATGTTGGGAGTTTGGGTTGTGATCTCACTGTTTCGATTTGTTTCATCAAATTGAAAGAGTGAGATCAAAGTTTAAATTTGCTAGAAAAGATATTTAAATTTGCTAGAGTTTGGGTTTTGCAGCTTGGAGGTTTTTGATCCTGTGGAGTTTGATAAGTGGGTTCAGATTCTTATTTGTTTTGATTTCACGCAAGAAGCTCAAACTGTTTTGACAAGCCAACTTCCACCATTTTAACTAGGCAACAGATTATTCAAATGGTCCATTTATGAATGCCTGACAAATCAAGTGTCACCAAATCATGCCTATAAAACAAAAACGCCAACAACTGCCTTTTTTGAGAAATTAGGACCCTATAGTATCAACTGTTTTCTTCAACATCATTAGTAGTTGAAGTTTTGCATTAATAGGCTTTAGTTATCTTTGAGATTCCTTCATGAGGATGTACCATATTTTCTTTTTACATAAAATGATCCTGAAGCTCGAGATTAAAGGATGTGGTGCATCCTTTTTTAAAGTTATTTGTTGCAAGATCTTTTAATTAAGTCTTGAGATTTTCTATCATTTGAAAGAAGTTTAAAGATACTGTATTTAGTCAAAATAGTGGTAACTTGGGTAAGATTAGTTTGTGTTGAATAGTGAAGAGAGATAGAGGATTCGAGCTGTTTGCATAAAAGCCACACTGATATTGGGCCAAGTTGATGATTATGCTTCTAAACTGATCCAATACAATTAGTTAAGTTTTATATGTTGTTACATGTTTTAGTACCATTGCCTAACTCTAAAATTAGTTAAGTTTTATATGTTGTTACATGATTATTGTGTGTCTATGTTGTCTGTGTTGGTGGCTTAGAGTTGTGAGGTGCTTTGTGATGGAGGTATAACAACAGAGGAGCTTTGCAAACCCTCTGTTGATGGAAACCCTTCTTTTGCATAAGTCCTATTCAATATTTATGACGAGGAAGTGTGGCAGGAGGCTGTAGAATGAATTTATTTTCTGCTTTGCTTCTGTTTGGGTTCAATTATCTAGTGAAGTCTATAGAAAAAGGAGGAAGCTCGAAGGTTAGAGAAACAACTTAAACTAGTTCAAGTTTGAGGTGAAAAACAAAAAAACTGTCATCTATCATTACTATGTAGATAACAGTTAAAATCTTATTTTTTATTGCATTTTGTTGGAGATTAAACTTCTTTTAATGTATCATAGTTGAGTGAGGCTTTTTATTTCAAAATCTATACTGGAATGTTTTTCTCGTTAACGTTTTTACGGGATCTGTTATTAGCCAATTGAGCTTCTTTTCAATAACTTATTACTGTGATTTTGGTTTTCAAATTGTTGCAGGCTAGCTTCTTCATGACTTTAACATCTGGTTGGGCAAGTTTGTCATGTGAAGTGATGCAATTTCTTGCTCTTTTCTGCAATCTAGTCAAGAGATTCGTACTCAGAATCAAGGATGATTCGTCCAATTGCACTTTCTCTTTTCCCTACCATACAGAAGTCCCACGAGTCCTCTTATTTGGATTCCTTGGTTTCACATGTTCCATCTTGGCACCCTTAATGTTGCCCTTCTTGCTGATTTACTTTTCACTTGCTTACCTTGTGTATAAAAACCAGGTGAGTGCCTTATCTTGTCTTTTACCTAAAATGATGTTACTTGCGATTACTGTTTGTATATGCTGCTTGAATGTATTTAGTTTTAGCCGACTCCTTTAATTAGTGATTGATCATTTTTTTTTCCACAATGCAGAGCTTGTTCTTCCATTCGCCATTGTAGTTACATAATGTGTTTGAATACAGAGTTGTAAACTCATGTAGTTCTGTTTGTTATGTACATATCCAGCCAGCTTTCTTATCCCAAGTTAGTCATAGGTTTCTAGCAATATGTTCTTAGCATCTCTCTCTTACTTTGAAAATGGAAATTGCTTTTTATGTGCCTACACAGCAAGATGTGTATGCAAGGAAGGTAAGGCTCTATATTCTGAATCCATCGGACCACCACTTGGGAATCTGAATTAACCTCTACCAGTAGATGGTTTAGTTGCATGCAAGGAAGAGAAAGCAACTGCTCTTAGTTCAGCCCTATTAATTGTGCCTTACCCAAAAAAAAAAAAGCAACAATATTCTGTCAAAATCTTGTAGTAGTACTGACTTTTTATGTTCTTAATTTGAACTGTAGGGAAAGAAGGGAATCTGGCTCAAATTACCCATCGAGATGGTCAATCTTGTGGAAGCTGCTGTTAAGGTCAGTTTTTTTCCCCCTATTTTTCAGTGACTTCTCATAATTAAGAAGCTGAATCATGGAGTATTAAGATCAAATTACATGATATCTTGTACTCCATTAAACCTTATTTCATGGTTTTGATATGTGCAGGAAGGATTCTTGTACCACCATGCAGAACCGAATTACTTAATGCTCATATTAAAGTCTAATAGCTGGTTTTTTGACTTCCCAAGAGGTAATCCAAGTTGTTCCATAATATGTTTATCAGAGTAGGAGAGGGTCATTGCAACTATATACTTCTACAGGTAGTGGTTAAACATAAATGGCAGTTTTATTATTTGAAGAGTTCAATGTTATGATCATGTTGGATCAATCCAAACCCCATATATGTGTAAGTTGAATCTGTAAAATTATAATGTTATTGAAATTTTCGTGTTGTAATTAGTTGTTGGTTCTGTTTGGAGCTTATGAGATTGGGCTTAAATGAAATAAAAGAAGGTTTCTCCCTATCATTGTTCTCCAGTTCGTCTCATTTGAGGCATATGTTTCCTTTTTAAGGCATATTTTGTGAATTTTTTTATTTTATTTTCTGAAACACTTTTTCCGGCGAGTAAAATTCGCGTGAAATATTTTTTTAATAGCATAAATTTTTGCGGCGAAACCTACCCGCTGCAAATACTTAACAACGGCGATAATTTAAAATCGCTGAAAAAAATAATGATTATTTGCGGCGATTTAATAACTTTTTGTGACGGTTAATCTCGCCGCAAATAACTTTTTTGCAGCGATTTTAATGGCAAATGAGAAGGCTATTTCTGTCGATTTTTTTAACATTTGCGACAGACTAAAATCGCCGGAAATAATAATTTTTTTCTGACGATTTTTTAAAATCGCCGAAATTGATCAAAAATGGCTTTAGGATTGCAGCGAACCAGCAGCGATTTATAATCGCCGAAAATGATCAAATGCAGCGATTATTATATGTATTTATTGGATTTTGTGACTGCAAAATGAAGTCCCTGCTTTTCTTCTTATATGTATGGTTTGGTTGGAGTTTTGTTGGTTTTGTGTTTAATTAGTTTGTGATACACTCTCACGCATTTAACCAAGAAAATCAGATGAAACAAATAAAATCAGATGGAAAATGAGAGAAAAGGTCTGGAATTGGAAATAAGTATGGTGGAACCATTTTGCAACAGTTGCGTCGTTTGGGTGCCTCTTTAGATTGGTCTCGCGAGGTATGCGTTTTACTTGTTCCGGATAAAACATAGCATTCTTGATGAAGTACTTTGTGCTTTTTTTTTTTTCGTTTCCCGAGGGAGGCTTTTGTTAGGCTGTATAAGGAAGGCCTTTTTTATTGAGATTAACGTCTGGGATAACATTAACATCTTTAACATGGCGATCATGCATGAATTTGTAAAAATGGAGGTGAGATATGCTAGCTCTGCTTCTGAATCTTGCTTTGTTTCTATTATTTTCTGAGTATTTTTATTAGTTGCTGGGTTGTTGATATTAGAACATATGGAAAGTATGTTATTTAAATCAAAATTTCCTTTGGATGGAAATAAGTTTTTTATCAGCCATCCTGCTAATGGAGGGTATTTTTTTTTTCCTGTATTCAGATCTGGACCCTAACAAAGAGCCACTGATCAGTTAGACTACTAGAATGAAAGTTGTGATGGAAGATCATGCTACTGATTTTGTAATTCTTATATTCTAATTTTTGTATTTTGTATTTTGTAATGTATAAATACCAAACAATGTAATATGTAGTAAATTGCTTTGTGTTGCATACATATTACATGATGAATATTGAATTTCGTTCTTCTTCTTAATTCTTTTTTACATGCATTTTGTTAAAAAAGTAATTAGTTGTTTCTAACTTTAATTATTTTTTACATAAAATTTAGTTTTTCATTTTGATATATTTTATTATTATTGAAAATGTTCAATGTGGTAGTATTATGCTTTTCAACATTGTTTTGTTCTTGAAAAAATTAATAAAATACAGGTTTTATGGAAAAAAAATGATTTTCAACATTATTTTTGTCTTGAAAAAATTTAATAAAATATAGAATTTTATAAAAAAAAATTGTTTTTCAACATTATTTTTTTCAAAAAAAAAATAATAAAATATATACTTTTATAAATTTTAAAAAAACGATGACAACCCATTATCTGGATTTCCATGTTTCAAAAAACGGTTTCACCCAGGTATCGGCCCGAGTCCTAACCCGAGCAGGATACCCTCCTGAGTTTGAAACGTTGGTTCCAGTTCGAGTATATCCGAACCGGAAATTGGATGAACATGCTTACAAAAGGAAATATTTTTGTGTTGAAACAAACTAAACCAAACACAAATGTTAAGAAAGAGAACAGCTGACAGTCTCATTAAATAATTCGATTATCTCATAAAGTTATTCTACTCAGTACACTACAACAGAAAGGGTCTTTTGGGACAAAAATTTTCGTCCCAAAAGACCCCAATTTCGTCCCAAAAAAATTTTTGGGACGAAAAAAATTCATCCCAAAGTCGTTCCAATATCATTGTGCCAAAAGGTATTTTGGGACGAAAATCACCATTTCGTCCCAAAAAATTTCTTTTGGGACGAAATTGAAGGAAACCGTTCGAACACGTTCGAACGAAATTTTTTTTTGTCACGGTTTAAATTCGTCCCAGAAAATAGTTCGAACGGAAAAAATTTTAAGTTCGAACAGTAGTGACGTGTTTGAACGATTTTGAAATATGTTCGAACACACATGAATTCATTCGAACGTTATGAATTGTCTTTGTGTTCGAACGTTAAATGGTCAGGTTGAACGGTATATGGGTTCGAACGGTATAGGCTATTTTCGAACAAGACTGAAATTAGTTACGTTCGAACGTTGTGTGATCGTTCGAACTCTACGAACATAAATTTCGTTCGAACATTACGTTTACATTCGAACGCTATTGTCGTTACATAGAGTTCGAACGTTTTACGTTCGTTCGAACGATATCTCTTTAGTTTAAATCAATAATAGAAAACCAAATAGACATTCATACTATTTGAAAAAATACATTAGAAACTATTTAACACTCACAAAAGTGTTAAAATAAGCGCAAACTAAATAAATAACAGTCGAGACGGGTATTGTTCGTACATAAATAGATAATCTCAAAATCCATCAGTTGCTTGGAGGCCCGTACTGTTGCATAAGCTGCTGCATTTGGAGTTGCATCTGTCTTCTGAACTCTTCTTGTTGTTCTTCATGTTGTTTGAGGCGCATCTCCATATCTGCTTGTTTTGCCAATTGAGCCTCTAACTCATGCTGTCTTGCAGTCAATTCTTCGATTCTGGAATTCACATTCTCTAGCGCTATAGAAGTCATAGATGCATTCCCAGAAGAAGAGGAAGAGGGACCAGGCTTTACACAACGACCCAAACCCCTCAAATATCCTGAACGTTGACCCAGGACTTGTGTAAAAATGTCAATATCATTTGTTGAGGAATTTTGATCTGACGCAGATTCAGCACGTAGGGCAACCATTTTATCCTAGCCATATATAAGATAAAGAATTAATATCGTCATAAATATTCTAATATATTTAATTAAAACAGGTTATAAAACTTACATAATTTTCATGGGCATCAGGATGAGTCCACTCTCCATTACGATCAGTGTGCGATGCAGTATATAATTTTGTCAAATCATAATTAGTATCTGAATCTTGCTACAATAAATGTGTGAAGATATAAAGTCATTATGATTCATCCAAATAATTAACTATATCCAATAAAAAAAACAGCAATACCAATTTCTTAGAAAGGCGATGGAAAGATCTTGAGCCTGCATGATGATTAATCTTCAATTTTGATCTATTTGTTTTGTTTATAGAACTTCGCTCCTGCAAAAAAATTGAAAATATTATGAAGCGAAATGATAGATAGGACAAGTAAAATAATTAAATTTCATTATACCTGATATGATGGATCCTCAAACATGTCATAAAGTTTTTCCCACTCAGAAGGTCGGACATCCTGGAAAGGATGTTGGCGTGCATCTTCCTTCTTCTCAAACTTATTATAATGTTCATGACACCTCGCCTTATATTTGCGGAATGCATTACCCATAAGCTCTTCCACAGTCTTACGCTCCTCTCTCCGACCAAAATTTAATTCGAAATCATCCTTAAAAAAATAGTCACAAACACATTATCATTTATAATATTCTAAATTTAAGTAAAATATAGAAATTTATTATACTAAATCAATGTTTTAAACATTACCAAACAACGCTTCTTGATAAGCTCTTTAACATCTTGGGGGACTTTCTTCCATGAAGTCGTTGCCAAAGGTGCGTAAGTTCGTGTAAGAGCACCCACATGTGATGCAAGCCAAGCTGCTGGTTGTCCTTCGCCCCCAGTATGTTCGTCAGGAATGTTAACCTTGATCTTACCCACCTTCCGATATTTTTCCAACGTCACCCCTCTAGTGGTGCCTCGACCTTGACGAGATTGTACTGTAGATTCTATAAAATATAACATTGTAATCATTTTCATTTATATCTCTATTATAGGACCTTAATTAATAACTTTTATGAGTATTAGATTTTTACCTTGTTCTGTAGAATCAATCTCTAATGGTGAGTCTGAAGGAGAGCTAGGAACAGGTGGAGATGGGTTGCGAACTTCCTTCCTCTTTGGCGGCATAATTTCAAACTACTGATATATTCAATAAGTAAAATATTTGTCATCAAGTGTAATGTTAACACATAATTGGTCAATCAGAATTTGTATTAGTTTCATTTGACAATTCGCTCTCATCATCTGTAAATACTTCAGATGATTCAACATTTTCCTCAACTGTCGCATCAACAATTTCAGCCTCAATATCTTCTCTATTTAATGGAATCATCTCGTACTGGCTCAAATCCACAAACAAATTTAAGGCGGGTTGACTCTCTTGGTATGCTTCTTGAGTAGAAGAGTCATCTTCTTCTTCATCTTGTCCTTCCTGAGGGATAACATCATATATATTTCTTGGAGAATATTTTTGAACTACTCGCCATTGATTTCCTAACTTCGGGTCATCTAAGTAGAATACTTGAGATGCTTGAGAAGCCAAAATAAAAGGATCATCTTCATACCATTTTTTTGATGTATTAACACTCAAAAAATATTCATCATCACGGACTCCAGTACGAGGATTGCTTAAATCCCACCAATCACACTTAAACAGATACACCGCAAGCTCTCCCAAATATTTCATTCCAATTATATCGACAATAACTCCATAGAAATCAATATTTTCTCCATCATGACTTCTTTCGACTAGGACACCACTATTTTGTGTTTTCCTATAACAATCTCGATCCAGTGTGTGATACCTACTTCCCCGAGAAATACATGCAGAATATCGAGCAGCGCGTCTCGATGGGCCACGCGCCAATGCATACAGTTCATCAGATATATCATTTGGATTATTCGCATGCAATTGTACAACCTACATATTAAGTAAAGCATATACTATATCAAAGTTGAAATTAATATTTTTTAATTTGTTATTGAGTGACGCATATGTAATTTCATTACCCGTTCTTCAAACCATCTCGAGAACTCCTCTTCATATTTCTGGTTTATATCATTTACTTCTAGTTCCTTGAGCACGTTAATATGATCACTGAAATTGATGATTACCACAAATATTTTATATTTTGTATTTTTTTAAAAGTAATGAGGCAATTTAAATTAAGAAAAAGTTATAACTTACTTCAAGTAGTTCTCTATCTCAGGGCAATTGTTCAGCACGTACCACTGAGCTTTCTCGAACTCTCTTCCACATAAGTCATAACCACGCATTGCACCAATTGAACGAACTTGTTGGGAAAACACAGAAAATATATTCCGTTGTTTTGCTCGGTCAACGTCAAAGTTTCTTTCTGGCCGATCAAACCGAGTGTCAACTCCGTGGAAATATTTGGAACAGAAGGTATGCCACTCATCGTCAATATATGCTTCTGCAATTGATCCTTCTGGACGGGCCTTGTTACCCACTGTACGTTTCAACTTTCCAAGAAATCGTTCAATGGAATACATCCATCTATATTGAACTGGTCCTGCAAGTCGAGCCTCACGTGGCAAATGCACCCAACTCAGTCAAAGCCATGCGCACATCTCTGGTCAAGTACCCACGGATACCAATAGGCAAGATATGCTGTAAGAAAACATGACAATCATGACTTTTTAATCCAGTTATTTTCCAATCATTTGTTCTCACACACCTTGTTAGATTCGAGGCATAACCGTCCGGTAATTTGATCTTCATTAGCCACTCACAAAATGTAACCCTTTCATTCCTTGACAATGTATACCACCCAATCGGCATGTAGACAGACGAACCATTTTCTTGCAATTGCATTTCCCGTCTTATTCCCAACCGCTTCAAATCCTTCCTTGAGTTTATTGTATCCTTTGTTTTTCCTTCAATTGACATCAATGTTTCCAGTACGGATTCGCAAATATTTTTTTCAATATGCATGACATCAAGGCTATGTCGTAATTTTAACTTCGACCAGTACGGGAGTTCGAAAAATATACTCTTCTTTGTCCAATTCAACTCATTCGTAGCTCGTTTTCTCTTTCGTTGTTTTTTACCAAATTCATTACAACCAACATCTATAAATTGTGCAAGTACATCTTCGCCAGACAAATATGGTGGAGGTTGGCCCCATTCAACAGTTCCATCAAACATTCTAGAATTTCCACGCCATCTATGGTCACCAGGTAAAAATCGACGATGACCCATAAAACATAATTTCCTCCCGTACGTAAGCCATTCAAATTTTGTATATTTGTTACAAGTTGGACATGCCATTTTTCCCTTAGTACTCCAACCTGACAAATTCCCATAAGCTGGAAAATCATTTATTGTCCACAACACCGCAGCATGCATCTTGAACGACTTGCCTGTTGACGAATCAAATGTGACAACCCCATTCTCCCACAAATCTTTCAATTCTGCAATCAATGGTTGTAAGTGTATGTCTATATCATTTCCCGGTGACCTCGGACCTGAGATGAGCAAACTCATCATGAAATATGGATTTTTCATACACTTCCACGGTGGTAAATTATATGGCATAAGTACAACTGGCCAAGTACTATGACTAGTACTCATGTTCCCAAAAGGATTAAATCCATCTGTTGCCAACCCAAGTCTTACATTACGCGGTTCTTCAGCAAACCATGGGTGTTCCTGATCAAATTCCTTCCACACCTGGGAGTCAGCAGGATGTGACAAAATATTATCGTTCCTTACTCTATCTGATGAGTGCCATGTCATATCTACAGCCGTTGCGCGTGACATAAATAATCGTTGTAATCTAGGTATCAATGGAAAGTGGCGTACGACCTTTTGCGGAACATTTGCCTTGTCCGATGTCCATCTTGACTCGTGGCATATAGGACACTCGTTCAACTGCTCATTCTCTCGCCAAAATAATATGCAGTCATTCTTACATGCATGTATTACGTTGTAATCAAATCCGAGTCCTCGTTTCAACTTTTTTGCTTCATAGAAGCTACGAGGTAAAGTATTGTCTGTCGGTAGTGCCTCTTTCAACAGCTCAAGTAACATATTGACTACCTTAATAGATAATCGACACTTTGATTTTATGTGAAGCAATCTTACGATAAACGACAACTTACTATGTCTTCTGCATCCTGGATATAGCTCACGCTGTGAATCATTCCACAGGCGTGCAAAAGTGTTATGGCTCCCATCACTTGAGCTTGATGTGTCTGTGTCACCTTGATCCATAAACATTCCCGCACCGATGTCACCTAACATTTCCTCCATATCCTCATCGTAATCATCTCCAACAATCTCTGGTTGTACATCTTCATCGATCTCTTCTTCTTCATGTGGAGCCTCAAATGAAGTTGGATATGGTTCGCCGTGTAAGACCCAATCAGTATAACCCTTATCAATACCTTTGACAAACAGATGCTCTCTCACCAAGTCTATCTTATGAGAACGCAAATTCCTGCATTCTCTGCATGGGCATCTGATACGCCCATCACTATCACATGTACCCAATGCAAACTCCAAGAATTTCTTAACACCTTCAGCATATACATTGTAATTCTGACCCAATCGATCGCTAACTCTCATCCAACTCTTATCCATGCCGACTATATTCATTACAAACAATATTGTAATGCATTAGCAAACAACCATGTATCATGTACCAATTAATGAGTATGCCACCTTTCACCGGGTAGTTGGTCCTATCCCGTTCGGGATTGTAAGATCATAGTCGCCAACCTATGAGCAAATATCTGTTACGTCCAACAAAATTTCAGCAGCATCTCCCCATAGTTCTCCAAATATGCTCATCTAGTTGTGTGCACTGACGATTAACAAGTCGTTGCACCATCACCGAAACTGCATATCCAGAGAACAATGGATGAATCTACCAAAATCATAATATTGGACGACAACAGATATAGTTCTATAGTTTGCGAGAATGATCTTACAATCCCAAACTATCCACTCTGGACAATTCAAGAGTTATCAATCAAGCATTCATCCGGATTGATAACTCTCGAACGGGTCTAAGGTTTATTTTGATGAATAAACAATACAAAATATGCTTGAATATGTGAAACAATAACAACATATTATTTATACAACAATACAACAAAAACATAATTAGTAGGTATTATTTCAAGATTTATTCCAGAATTTAATTTAAATATTAGTTTTACCTGTTTATAATTAAGTATTTTAATTTAAAGATTTAGTAGTATTTTAATTTGAATATTAATTTTATTAATTTATAATTAAGTATTTAAGTATTATTAAATCTTAACTATTTATATTTTAATTTACAGATTTAGTAGTATTTTAATTTGAATATTAATTTTATTAATTTATAATTAAGTATTTAAGTATTATTAAATCTTAACTATTTATATTTTAATTTAAAGATTTAGTAGTATTTTAATTTGAATATTAATTTTATTAATTTATAATTAAGTATTTAAGTATTATTAAATCTTAACTATTTATATTTTAATTTAAAGATTTAGTAATATTTTAATTTGAAAATTAATTTTATTAATTTATAATTAACAATATTAAATGGTAATTGGTCCTAATTATTTGTGATTTAGTAGTACATATAATTTATATATATTCCAAACTATTTGTATTTTGTATACGTTATTGATGTAATGTCATTACCCGTTCGAACGATGAGAACCTATGTTCGAACAAAATGAATACATTCGAACGGTAATCCTAACCCGTTCGAACGTATTCATTCCAGATTCCAGTCGTCTTCAACAACGCCGAAAATTCCATTAATTACAAACTCTAACAAACACAAACAACAATCTCAAAGCATACAACTTTCTAACATTGCAAAATATTAAGTTCAAACCATACATTTCTATTTTAAAATAAATACCTGAATTTTTGAAGATGAAAATGAAATAATCCAAGAATAATCCGAAAATAATCACAAACTATCCTACAAGTATTAATCCGAGAATAATGGAGTGAGATGAACAATTTTTTTGAGCTTAAAGACTAGTTTGAGAAAGAATACCTCTGATATGTGAAGGGGTAATCTTCAGGCGACCACAGCGACAGCGTGCGCAGGAGGAGAGAAACAGAATTGTGAGGTTCTGTCATGTTTTTGAAGAACAATCATGTTCGAACGGTTATTTACTAACCATTCGAACGTGAAAATATTAAGCGGGAGAAAATTCCCTCCTAATTTTCACGTTCGAACGTATAAAAAGTATGTTCGAACGTTATTGATTTATTCCCGCTCAAAAATTAAACGTTCGAACTTTAATTTCTAACTGTTCAAACGGTATTGTAAATGTTTATTTATAATTTTTTTAATTATAAATAGTTTAATTGGCGGGATATTTTCCCACCACTACAATAATCCGTTCGAACTATAACAAATTACGTTCGAACGGTAATCCAGCTGTCTTTAATTGGCGGGATGTTTTCCCGCCATTTGCCTTTTCCGTTCGAATGTTTTTTTTACGTTCAAACGTTAACATATGTGTTCGAACGGTGTACGAGTACCGTTCGAACACATATCCTTTATGTTTAAATATAACTTTTTTCATCATTAAATGAAAAGTACTATAACATCATATGTATTAGTTATATATACTATCATATATAATGTAATATATACTAAATATATAGTATATATAGTAATATATATATAGTGACCTATACTATCATATATATTATTAAGATCATATGTATTAGTAATATATACTCACATATAATATATATCACTAAGGTCACATAATAAAGTGTAGAGAAATTTATAAGATCATAGTATTTTAGTAAGCTATACTCATATATAACTTTAGTAGGTAAAGTATAATGGAATATATAATATGACATATATTAGTTAAGTATAAACTCATACCATATAGTACTACATGCTATTATATGGTACTATATATATATTAATATATCATAAATAACACTTTGATAGTAAAGTATTATGATATAATAAAATATTTTTTTATAGTATAATAGTAATATATCATAATACTTTCATTTAAAGTATTCTACTATTATAATATATATTATAATATTACATATATATTACAGTATATATAATCTACTATAATAGTATATATATTATACTAATTTATAGGAATATAAATATAGTATATATTTAATATTTTTTAATAAACTTCCAAAGCTTCCGTTCGAACTTGAAATAGTAACGGTTTATATTACCGTTCGAACATTAACTATTACCGTTCGAATGGTTATGCACGTATAAGTTATCGCGGGCAGCGATTTATCTCACGCCGCCGTCCCCACCGTTTGAAAAAGCGAGAAAACGTTTGAACGCACTACATTCACCGCCGTCTGCCGTCATGATCACCACATACGTCAAACACTTTTCCTCCCAAGTAAAGGTATGTATTTTCAAACTCATTTTACCGTTTATTTTATAATTTTATGGTTTTATTTGTTTTTTTAAAAAAATTACATTTTTTCATCAATAATTACCGTAGAACATCATAAATCTATCGTAGGATGTTTAGAAATGAAGAGTACTTTGTTTTTAGTCGAAGAAACCACGGAATCGATTAATTTTTGAGTATTTTCATGGCCGCTGAGTTGACTCAGCCATGGCCGAGTTAGATCTGTTTTACGTTCGAACGGTATTAACCAGTCCGTTCGAACGGGTAAACCGGTACGTTCGAACTTGACAGACACGTTCGAACGTTATTAATTGTCCGTTCGACCATATATTTAGACGTTCGAACGCTAATTATTAAATTCAATCCATTAACATTTTATTAGCTTATTAAATTGTTTTCATCGTTTAATTGATTATATGTTCTATCAATTAATTTATTAAATTGCTATTAGTATATAATTTTGTAAATCTTTTAGTCGTAATTAGATTTTATCACTAATCTTGAATGTATATTTTATTTTTAAAATTTCAGGATCATAATAATGTCTTATCGGGGCCGTAAACGTGGTAGATCAGGAGAACCTTCCATCAAACAGTTCGAGAGCGAACCGTTTTACTTGAGCGACAGGTAAAATTGTCTGATTTTGTCGCTCTTATATGGGAGGGTCATTCCCTCCCATCAGTATTCAATGATCGTGGTTGGGCACCAATCTTAGATCAGCGAGAAGAAGGAATGGAGTTCGTTTCCTTCATTGAGATCGTTACTGAGTTCTATAAAGAGCTCGGTGCTGCTAGCCTAGACAATGGAGGGGCATATAGGATCTGTGTCCGAGGAGCTCCTGTTATATTTTCAGCGGACGGACTTGCTGCATATCTGGGTATTCCTAGGCTTCTTGATGCCTATCCAAACCTGCCGCCTAGAGAGTCTGGTCCTTCAGGTGATGCAGCTATGTCTCAGGACGAGGGACCAGATTACACAGATGAGATCGATACACTTGCTGATCACGAGGTCAGAGACTTGATTGTTGGTCCAGATGCTCCAGTGTACGATGGCTCCAAGAGTATTAGGCAGGCAGATTTATCTTCTTTCTTCAAGATTATGAATTTGATCATTGCCAACAATATTGACCCACGGCAGCACAAGACCGAGGTCGGCATGGATCGAGCGAGATTTATGATACGGGTCGCTCGTGGCATCCCGATCGACCTCGTTGGTTATATATTTGAGAGGATCCGATCAGAGGCACGGTTCATTACGACAGATATACTGCCGTTTGGGATCCTCATCACTCGATTTTTGCTACATGCCGGGGTTGTGTCCGAACCTGCCGAGCGTTCCCGATTTCCGATGGCACCGATCAACAGCGCCACCCTATCACGAAGCATGGGACACTCTAGATTTCGTTTTCGTGGGGCTGTTCCTGACAGGGCTGAGATTCAGAGAGATGCGCAGCCGGGAGATACTGGAGTATCGGCTGGTGAGACATCTACACAGGCTGAGACATCACGCACATATATTCGCGAGGAGATGGCCGACATATTGCGTGCTGAGATTGGTGTACACACATCAGCAGTGATTGATGCAGTGCATACTGCCATGTCTGAGTTGCGTACAGAGATTATGGCTACCGTCTCTGGGTTACGTACAGAGGTTAATGAGTTACGTACAGCGATTAATGCCAATAATGCAACTCAGGTCACAGTTAGTACTCGACCGACACAGGTAGAGACACAATTAGCTGCAGTCGAGGATGTGTGTAGAGACCTCGCATCACAATAGTTTTTATCTTTTATTTATATTTTCTTTTGTTGTAATTATGAACAATATATTTGGCATTTTGATAATTTGCTTTATTTGGTTGATTAATATATATGTGGTTGATAATATTTATTTAACTAAAAATCTTATTTAACGTAAAAGAAATCATTAAAATATTTTAAAATTAATTACATAAAATTAATTAATGAATTTGTATATATGATAGATATTTTTTATATTTTGAGTTTCGTATCGAGATTAATATTATACCTTCGAATGTATAAATGTGGTGCTTGAATATGTTGTAACTAAATATATTCCGTTCGAACGGTTTAGAAACCTTCCTGTCAGGATTTGCCACCAAATATTTTCCGTTCGAACACAATAAATTCTCGTTCGAACGTTTTTGAACTTTCCCCGCCATAATAAAGTAATTCTCCGCCAAATTTTACTGTTCGAACGTATTTTTTCACGTTCGAACGGGAGAAATTTTTTGAGACGATTTAATTCGTCGTAGAAAATACTGTTCGAACGGTTATTTTGACGTTCGAACGATTTTCTAAATTCATCGACTTTTTGGGACAAAATTTAAATTTCGTCCCAAAAAATTACTTTTAGGGATGGAAAAAATTTCGTCCCTAAATAATTTCGTCCCAAAATCTCAAATTTGTTGTAGTGGTAGTCCTACACCACATACCAGTTGAATAAAATATATATATATTTTTTTTTCCGTTTAGCAGATGTATGATATAGGACTGATGAATAAAATATTATTTATATATCTTCATGAGTTTGCACTTAGCGGATAAGAACGCATTAACAAAGGGAAACAAAAAAAAGCAACTCGATCGATCTGAGACATTCATCACATTAAAATTTAAAACCCAGATTACTCATGTTCAATCGCTTATTTGACCAAATCGATTCCACTTCCAAATTCCAATATATAATATATAATATATAGATCAACGAAGGGACAATTCAAATGGTGAATGTGGCCTGATCATTCTCAATCCATTCAAAACTTAAAAAAGCCCGACTTTTGTCAATGTGGCCTCATTCCACTGCCAACACATAGACCTAATTTTGGGCCTTTAAATGATAGTAGAATATGTTCTTAAATCTCTTTAGTGCTTTTTGCAAAACATCCAACGACTCCATTACAAGAAAATCTTATATAGTAAAAAGGCACTCTATATATCTATGTTATGGATTGATTCCACTAATTAAGTGCTCAAATGAAATAAAAATTGGGATCCACTATCTAAATGACACCATTATCAAATTAGTTGGATAAATTGGGATCCACTATCTAAATGACACCACCACCTCAAATATTATTTCGGTTTTAGTTTTCTTCTAATGTCAACTCTTTTTTTTTTTTTTGTGTAGTTTTTTTTTTTTGTTTTAGATTTGTTTGATTTGTTTTCTATATCTAACATGGGATTATTGGTTTAAATTGGGTATTCTTGTGCCTTGTGGGGGCATAATTAGAACAAAGAAGTTATCTTTACGAGTATATAACATTTAATAAATAAATAAATGTGATTAAGGCCTCGTTTGAATTCAAAATTCACATCAACTCATCATTATAACTTTATCAAATTTTCACATAAAATATAATAAACAATTCAACTTTTTCAAATCCTAAAACAATTTTTTCAAATTCTCACACAAAATATAAAAAATAATTCAACTTTTATTCTACTATTTACAAACAATTTCAACTCATCTCTGAATCAAAACCACTCCTGAACCAGCGCACGGTAAAACCTACCCACCAACCATAAGCTCACTTGGTCAAATATTTAATATAATAAATATAGATAGAAGCCACTGTTAGGAGTAACCATTTTGCACACATGATGTGGCATCATGTAGACCACACATCTCCAAAGTCTAAAAAAAAGAAGTAGAGAACTAGAAGCAGTCATGTAGTGAGTGCAAAGTGTGCACTACTACAGTGGCTTCTCTTTAACATTACTCATATTTAATAACATCTACATGTTCCCTATCTAGGTTGCATATTAGATATTGGACGGGACGTGGCAGAGTCAAGTCATCCGCCTCCCAACCACAAGAGCAAAAATATGATGGTTCTTGCAATAAGCGAGGTTTGTTGAATGCATTTAACATCTATTATAGCATTCCTGTTGGGAATAACATATTGATGATTTATGATCATACAAAAACTATTTATTTTGACATAAAGGTCAAAGCATTAAATCTAAAAATAAATTAAAAATAAAAACAAAATCTTAAATAATAAATAATATATATTCAAAGTTGGAAAGGGAAGGAATTCCGCCTCTTTGGCCTCCACAACACATCAAACTTGGTGTTGGGAACTCTTGCAAAAAATGCACTCTATCAAGGAGTGGCCACGTTGGCTGGATTCACCAAATCTTTGTATAAGTTATTGGATCCATTTGGAAAGGTGGGGGCCACTCCACTTGGCATAGCCAATTGAGATTTGTGGCCATTTTATAAGAGAAATAGGGCCAAGATATATCCCTCCATTTTTTACTAAAAATATTTTATATTTATATTTTTTGCTTTATTCGTATGATTTTTGCTTTAATTTTATTCTAATAGTTTCAGCATTTTTGTGGCATAATTGCAACAAAGTAATTAATGTTTTTGGGTAGATATCACTGAATAAAATTAAAAAATACAAAGGAGTGGATAAGATCAAATCCGGCCATAAAAATATAAACAATTAGAATTTCATAAGAAGGGTTTCTTATATACTCCTCAATCCATCTCCCACTCCTTTAAATTTGTCTACCATTAGTTGTTAAGTCAACATGGGAAGGTATTTCTTGTGATGATCATAAAGATAGAGTGATCACCCATATATGATATATGGTTACCATGTATGTAAAGGCCTCGAAGGGTGTATATGAATATCTCCCTCTCTTGCTAACCTCATGTCTTAATTCTCACCTTAATCTCTCCCACAACTCACCTACAAGTCTTCTAGATCTAGAGGATCTCTTCTCATTCTTCAATCAACCCAATGTCTTTGACTTCAGCTACAACAATCTAGGTGGCCAAATTCCTAATGGAATAGGCCAGAGGATGTTCTAAACTGAAGCCTTCATTAAAGCCAATGTGTAAGCTACACTAGACAACTGAAACAGAAAATAAACCTTACATTATTCAAAGCAAAACTTACCCACAACGACAGTAGAAATAAGAAAGAGTCCACCACTTGTGAGCAAACAATCAAAAGCCCATTTGAAAATTGAAGATTTCCCATTAGTTTCATCCAATATCACCTAATCAAGACCCACCACCACCACTTAATCAAAAGAGCCACACATTTGTGTAACTTATGTGCTTATATGCTCAGCATACAAGTGTATAAAGAAATTCACAGCGGAAATATTACAAAAAATACAGAAATTAGAGAAAATAAAAACATCAAATCCGATATCTTAAAACATCCATAAGTCACACTAACCCCACAACACAAGTTATTACAACCATACAGTTTGTCCACCAAAGTCACTCAAATCAAAATACTAAAATAACAATAAATGATATCCTGATGGGGATAGGCCTCCATTTCACTCTTCTGGCTGTGTTGGGTTTCCATATTATTCATACCAACCCTCGTTGCCTAGATCTATGTCAAAGTTTACGATTACAAAGAGTAAAATTGTAGTGGGACTATCATGGTGAGATTTTGAAAATTTTCAGTAAGATATATACTCCATAACAAATGATTAAAATGCATTAACAACAAATATTCATGCAAGTATAGACATAAGTAAACTGAGCAATGGAGGCTACTTCCACCAGCCTCTGAAAGTTCTATATCTGTGGTTGCAGTCCATCTTGGAAACGTTCTGCTCGCATTGCTTCTGTAGAGATCATGAGATGCGAGGCAAACCTTCCCAACTCCATAAACTAGGCGGCATATTTCTCGACAGTCATACCGCTTTGAATCAGATTTACAAACTCCTAACTTGCCTTTTGCTACTTCATGTTGGTAGGGAAGAAGCAATCATCAAACTCTCTCTTAAACTACTGCCAAGTGACGACTTCCACTGGTCCCAACTTCATGAATGGTAGTTGCCTCTTTGAGTCCCACCAAACGATAACTTCTCCTTCAAACAAATCGTTTCCAGATAATTATATCAGAACGCCATAAAACGTTCATAGCCTTGCTGTACAATTCCCAATTGCCCATCTACTTTTTCTTAGATTCATATATATTTACTTCCAAGATTAATTAAGTGGATTAGCAACCTCCAAATCAATTGCTTATAATATGACCAAATCGATTCCACTGGCAAAGACAAATAATAGTACGGACCAATAATATAAATTAACTTCTAAATTACGGCAAAAACCCAATATATGGTAAAAAGGAAGTCTATGCCATGGGTTGATTCCACTCTCGGTGTTCAAATTAAATAAAAATTGGGATCCACTATCTAAATGACACCACTATCAAATTAAAAAAGCCACTATCTAAATGACCCCCACAGCTACAGTCTGAAGTTGGCATCCTTGCAAGCAGAGACCAACTCTTCTAAATTCCCTATGAAAAGTAGTCATCGCGCGTCAACCACTACCTTCGTGATGACACCGAGTGTTAATCATCATTATTCCTTGGAATACTGATCATTCGAGAATAGCAAGTATTGGATTTGAGTAATAATATATGTATAATTTTTTTTTATAACCTTTATACAACCATATAAAATGATGTTATTTTTATAATTCATTTTATAAAAATATCCTGATCTATTTAAAACATGATTATATAAAAATTGTAAAAAATTATCGTAAGTGTATCATTTTTCACTAGATTTTGGTACTTGAGAATAAAATATTAATTAATATTTAACACTACAAGAAAACTGCTTATTTGTGGCCATTTAATTCTAGCGAAATGACTATTTACAGCTAAAATGAATTTGTTTTGGTCACAAATAGCCTTTTTACCGCAATTAAATGGCCACAAAAATCTATTTTTCTTGTAGTATTTATTGATAATGGTATGCATAAGAAAATATTTAATAAACATTAAAACATTAAATTTAAAAACCTTTTTAAAAAT
The DNA here is from genome assembly GCA_022457165.1 of Juglans mandshurica. Taxonomy (NCBI): domain Eukaryota; kingdom Viridiplantae; phylum Streptophyta; class Magnoliopsida; order Fagales; family Juglandaceae; genus Juglans; species Juglans mandshurica. The sequence goes on from CM039632.1 coordinate 22,058,033, forward strand.
AGAAAATTTTAGATAATTAAATATATATTAAAATTAGTTTAAAAATGAAAAGGGGGAAGAGGCTCGATTTCTCGGGCTCCACGACCCATCAAATTAACATCTTATCGATCGTGTAGTCATACCAAAATGCACCCAATCAAATATTATTTTTGCTTGAGTTTTCTACTAATTTTAACTTTTTTCGTATATTTTTTTTTCTTTTGGATTTATTTATTTATCTAACATACATGGGATTTCTTGTGGGGCATATATAATTAGAACAAAGAAGCTATTTTTTTTAATATATAACATTGAATAATAAAGAATTTGGGTGGAGTGAATTAAGCTAGCTAGGAGTTTTTTGTAATTTACACTTGGCTCATATGTACTTAAGCGTCGAGTGGATGGTAAAACCGGCCTACTGATCATGACTCACCACGTGCTCGATCGGATGGGTGGGGCATGACAAATTCGAGTGATCCACCTCCTCCCATATATAAGAGCAAAGATATGATGGTACTTGCAATATGCGAGGTTTAATGATTGGATTTAATACTCTTTATGTTAAAAGATAACTTCCCTTTCCCTACCTACCTATTATGTGCATTACTAATTTGCACATCAACTTCATATATCCAACATTAATAGTTGTTGTAATATTTTATAATATCTTGGTTAATAGTTTTTTCAATAATTTATATATATATATATATATAGAGGGATATTTTATTTTTAATTAATTAAAAGTTCTTAATGGTCATAAATTTATTATACAGATGAAAATGTTAAGTTAGAGGTTGTAAAAAGTGTTTAAATAGTCTAAAAGTCCTTCCATTATAAAATTAGGTTATTTAGTTGTTATCTATTGATCACTTACCTTTCACTTAAAAAAAAAAAAAGAGAGAGAGAGAGAATATTCTAAAGTACCTTTTAATTTCAAAAAAGCCAAAATGTACATTTCTATAAATCAAATGTGTTTTTTTAGATATTACGGAATGTAGTTCCACTTTTAAAGAAGACTTATATCAATGTGCAAAAATACTAATACGCACAACATTCAAGTAATTACAAATTTATCCTTTGATCTTATCACAGGCACGACACTACCTCAATGACCTAAAAAATCACTTTTTTATATTGTTTCCAAACAAATTGAACATGTTTAAAAGTTTATAGACATATAGTTACCAAATAGTAAACAATATTTTTTCAATAGTCGAGCTCTTTACTTATACTCTACAACTAAAAGCCCTAAAACTAAAAGTTATATTACCCACGACAATCTCAAATATGCACTAAATAACCAAAAGATAAAGAAAAAACCAAGAAAACTCTTTATTTGTGGCCAGTTATTATCTGCAAAAATGACTATTTCCTACCAAAACGAGTATATATGTATATTTTCGTCGTAAATAATTATTATCGTCGTAAATAATCCGTTACAAATACTCATTTTTCTTGAAGCAAGCTACTTGTGATATCGGTGCTCCACTATATAAAGCCCCATGAGTTGCACCCCAAGATCACCATTAGCTAGATTTCCTAAACATGGCATTGAAAGGCTACATACTCCTAGGCCTTCTTATTCTTCTTGGCTCATTCAGTTACAGCAATGCTGCTGATGCCACATATTCCCCTACCTACGGCATTTCTTCATTCAACCGAAGCAATTTCCCCAAAGATTTCATTTTCGGGGCAGCATCAGCTTCTTACCAGGTATAAGCCCTAGGTTTCTATACACAAGAGACAATATATATATATATATATATATATATATATATATATATATATATATATATATATATACACGTGTTTACAAATTAGCTATCATCGGAATTGATTTTTTGTCTAAAGTTCTTCAAAATTTTGAGAATAATATTAAAGGATATATAACATGCTCTAACACGTGTTTAAATTCAAGTATGAAGGTACAACAAACATTACACGACAAAGTATGTGGGATTATTACTCCAACAAATATCCAGGTTTGGCTCTTATCACTTTCACTTGATCAGTATGTGTACCCAGCTTGAAAATGGCCGGTGTAATTAAGATCAGACGGAGAATATAAAATAAAGAAAAATATTATTAATATTAATATTTTTTTATCTTGAATTTTATCATCATGTTTTTTATTTGATGTTTCATAATTCAACCACTAAAATAGGCCGAAATCACTTTAAAAATAATATTGCATCAATTGGTACGATCGATATATTAAGGATGATAATATATATATATATATATATATATATATATATATAAAAGATCATAAACATAATGTATATTTTATAAAATTAAGACGTTTAACCGAAGAGTGGTTACAATATGTAAATATAAAATTTGTTTGAACTTGTAGGGAAGATAGCAGATGGCAGTAATGGATCTGTAGCCATCGATCAATATCATCGCTATAAGGTATGTCTTTTCCTCCTCACTATAAGAAAAATGTTTATTTGTAGTCAGTTATATATATGTTACAAAAATAACTAACTATGTCTTCAGCATGCACGTACGTACATATGCTACCTAGCTAGCTTGAGGGTTTTCAAGTTAATTTGTAGTCAATTATATATATGTTACAAAAATGACTAACGTACTATTTTCTATTAAAATAAGTCTATGGATACTCATTTTTCTTATTGTACTTTCTAGTGGAGAGTGGATCATATATATGCATATACATGGTCGTTACTGCTAGCCATATATTTCACGTACGTAGGAAAACGTGAAAAAAATAATATATACAACGTCACATATATATAATAAGTATCTGATAATTGAGCCAATCAAAACAAAAGATATACTGAAAAATCGTTTAATTTTTTTATTTCTTTATATATATATATAAATTAAAGTTATGGAGTTAGCTGAAATAAAGCATATTTGAAAAGAATTAAAAAGATCTTGAGTGTATTTTTTAGAGTTTTGGGAGTGCAGAAATGCTGAATCAGTTGAAACCAATTATTTTTTCTTTCTTAATTTTATTATTATATGTGTTGTAGGATGACTTAAAGCTTCTGAAGGATATGGGTGCAGATGCATACAGGTTCTCAATCTCATGGACCCGAATCTTACCAAGTAAGATTTCTGATCATCATCTGAATCAATTAATTATTAGTATTAATATTTAATTAATTGTAACAATTATTAATTCATGTTTCAGCCGGAAAGCTTAGCGATGGTGTGGACGAGGATGGAGTCGCATACTACAACAATCTCATTGATGAGCTCATAAACAAAAGTCATGATCATGATTTAATCCAATATATATAAATATAGTTCTAACATATATAATCAATTATAATAATTAAATTCATGCTAATCTATAGTTTTCTATATATAATTGAATGCAGCTCTTATACCCTTTGCCACAATCTTTCACTGGGATATTCCCCAAGCCTTAGAAGATGAGTATGGTGGTTTCCTAAACAAAACAGTTGTGTAAGTGACTAGGCCTCGTTTGGTAATTAAGAAATTCAGAAGAAATGAGAAGAGATATTTTGTTTAAAAGTTGAATAAAATATTTTTAGAATATAATTTTTTAATATAAGTTTTATTAATTTAAAATTTGAAAAAAAAAAATTAAATTATTTTTTATATTTTGTGTGAAAGTTTGAGAAAGTTAAAATATTTATTCGCTTTCAAATTTTTTTATATATATTAATAAGTCGGTCATGTATAAAATATATTTTATAGTACTGTTAATGTGGCAGAATTTGATTAATTTGTAATAAATGATCTTGAATACTTGTGAATAGAATGAATCTTCACCCTATTATATTAATTCGTACTTAATTTCAATTTGAAAACTTAGACAAATGAGTAAAAGAAATGTTTTATTTTTTAAAAATAAAAGCTTCTTGGGATTTAAAAAATGTTTAGGGATGCATGCAGTGTATTAATACGTGATATATTATATTCAGGGATGATTTCCTGGACTTCGCGGGGGTTTGCTTCCAGAGGTTTGGCAATAGGGTAAAGCATTGGATCACGCTAAATGAACCATGGACGTACAGCAATGGTGGATACGGAGTTGGGATGTTAGCACCTTTCCGATGTTCCAGTTTTATTGACCCGACTTGCACTGGTGGGGATTCCGGCGTCGAGCCTTATATGGTTGCCCATCACCTTCTTCTTGCTCATGCTGCTGCTGTTAACCTGTACAGGACCAACCAATCATTTCAGGTACTACTACGTACGTACGGACGTATATATAAATATATATATTATATTAATATATAATATGTTCAGGAACAAAACGGTTCTATCGGGATAACCCACGTGTGCTACTGGATGGAGCCATACTCTAACTCAACGGAAGACCAAGAAGCCGCTTTACGTGCCCTTGATTTTATGTGCGGATGGTAAGTACGTACTTCAGCTAGCATGCATGCACGTACGTACATATGCTAGCTAGCTAGCTAGCTTGATGGTTTTCAAGTTTCTAGTTAAAACATTTATGACCAATTATTTATATAAAAAAATATTTATTTGTGATAAAAAAATATTTATTTTGATAGAAAATAATTAGATATATTTTGATAAAAAAATAACTGATAATAAATTAATAAGTAGATTCATGTAATGATAAATTAAATCAGCACTCATTCAATTAATGCTACATATATATTATATGGTTTATTAAATATATTATTATTAATGCAGGTTCTTGGACCCTATGAAAACTGGTGACTATCCAAAAAGCATGAGAACTCTGGTTGGAACGCGATTACCCAATTTCACCCAAAATCAATCGGATATGCTCAAGGGCTCATATGATTTTATCGGATTGAATTACTATACCTCTAATTATGCTGCCAACGCACCTTCATATGGATCATTGGTCAACAAATCCTACGCGACAGATGGTCTTGTTGATCAAACCAGTGCGTACAAATTCCACGTTTTTAGTTATATCATCATGTTTTATTTTCTTTGTTATAATCTACTAAACCATCGTGTTTTTTTTCACTGTACGTGCATTACTGCAGCTTCTCGTAATGGGATCCCTATTGGTCCAGTGGTACGTATTATAAATTAATGTTACAAATTAATAATAATAATAATGATAATAATAATAATATTAATAGTAGTAGACTAGTAGTATTGATCATATTGATCTAATTAAGAAGGTCATTGAACAAACTTCCCTCTTTTTTTTTTTTCCTTTTCTAATCGCAGACTGCTTCACCTTGGCTCTTCATTTATCCTAGAGGACTTCGTGATCTTTTGAACTACACAAAGACTAATTACAATGATCCAGTCATTTACATCACTGAGAATGGTATCTCTCTCTCTCTCTCTCTCTCTCTGCATGTTTTCTTTTTCTTTTCTTTTTTCTGGTATTTTCTGGAATGTCCATTAATTGAATGGTATACTAATCTTGTAGGAGTTTCTGACTACAATAACGCTAGCTTAACGCTTGCGGAAGCTCTTGTGGACAGCCAAAGAATCGAATATTATTATGGCCATCTTTCCTATCTTAACTTGTCAATTAATGGGTAAGTGCTTGATAATGGTAATTAAATTAATAGTTATGATGTGAAGGTCATCTCGTACAAAAAGTTGGCAACTTTTGACATTTATTCTTTAATTGATCGAATAGGGACGGTGCGAAGGTCAAGGGATACTTCGCTTGGTCTCTCATGGATAACTATGAGTGGAACTCGGGTTATACAATTCGGTTTGGCCTCTATTTCGTAGATTATAATAATGGACTGACAAGATACAATAAAACCTCGGCTACTTGGTTCCAGAACTTCCTCCAGAATTAATAGAGATCATGAAGATGCTCGATCGTATTGCATGGACGGTGAAGATGCATGGTTCCATCTATGTAATTACTTTCTACTTAATGTCCTAATTAACCTTTGTGTGCGGACTCGAATCCTTGTTAAATAATAAAGTGCTCATGCTGTAGTACTGCCTATGCGATGAAAACAAGTCTAAGCATGGATTAGTACAACAGGCACTATATAATCTGCCTTGCTTTCATATTATAAATCGCTTTGTCTAAGTTTTCCATGCATATTAATTTACGTGATCTTCTGAATTTTTATTACGCATTAATGAATGATTAAGACATCATGGATTTTAATTATGTTGCCAAATCCATCATGCGTATGTTAGTCTTCATCACTAGCCTTTTCTGTGACAGTTTTTCGAAATCGTCACTAAAGACAAATGAGATTTTTTTAATGTTCCAATGTATGAGAAATTAACGTTCGAACGTCACATATACGTTCGAACATTGTGGCTACTTAATTATGTGCGAACGTGAAATGTTTTGGCGCCAACATTCGAACGTTAGTAATTAACATTCGAACATTAATTGCAAATTTAAATTAAATATGACTCTAATTTAAAAATTATGTGGTTTTTATAATGCATAATTTGTAAACAAGTCTAATAAATTGACTTGTATATATTTTTATATACACAATTTGTAAAATATAATTATATATTTATATATATTTTTATGGTTATATATATTTGAAGTACAATGATTAAGTATTAAAGTTGACAAAATATAACATTAAAGAAGATTGAGAATTGAAATTAAAAAAAACCATAGAAATATTAAATAATATTATTCCTTACATATATTAAAAGCAAAATACAAAATATGATAGAATTTCCTAAACAACTAACACTCAGATGATGGTATTTTTCGCAAAATTCTCAATCTTCTTTAATTTCAATTCTCAATCTTCTTTAATGTAATATTTTTCAACTTTAATACTTAATCATTGCACTTCAAATATATATAAACATAAATATATATATATATATATATTAAAAACAAAATACAAAATATGATAGAATTTCATAAACAATACTCAGATGATAGTGTTGTTCGCGAAATTCTCAATCTTTTTTAATGTAATATTTTTCAACTTTAATACTTAATCATTGCACTTCAAATATATATAAACATAAATATATATATATAAATATTAAAAGTAAAATACAAAATATGATAGAATTTCGTAAACAATACTCAGATGATAGTGTTGTTCACGAAATTCATACTCCGTATCTCCTTAGTCAAAGTATCGACCTTCTCGTTGAGGATATCTACACGATGGGCTATCTAGGCGACAGACGCCTATATAGTCCTGAGCGATCGATCGATCTTGCGATCTATATGTACAGTCAGTTGTGAGATCACCGAATCAATCCAAGCAGGCTGCACATCTCCCACAGATGTACTCGTCGACTGCTAACTACTACTCCCCACACTTGGCTCAGGCTGCATTGGAGGAACTAGATCCTCTACAAGGGTGGCTGACGTCCCCTCGCCTGTCTAATGCAACAACGTCGATGTGTGGTCATGTCGAGCGGACTCATATGCTCTTTGACCTGCTCCTCCGGCTAGGTTGGCACTCTCCGATCAAGTAATAGCTGGCTGATCAGGACACCGTATAGGAGATTGTCTGTGGAGATGATGCTTGCCTCGTAACGAATCCTCTCAAAGATGTGCAGTGGCAAATCTATGGGATCTCCATGTGCCACTCATATAAAAAACTGTGCCTGAAGCCAACTAAATATGGTTTTATGTGCCATAAGATCCACATTTGTTGAAACAATAAGGTGCAACATGCGGAAGACAGGTAGCAGATGGTTTAGGTTGAAGGCATTCTTTCTATCAATCTGCGTGCGGTCTCCCTCGGTGAGGATGTAGAAATCCTCGTCTCAGTCATCATCCAGAGCCTCGAGGCTAGTATCCTCGGCCTCTGACCGATCTGCATCTCAGGCTAATACTGGCTCAAATGGGCTAGTAGATGATGCAGAAGTGTAAACATCCTCACCGGGTGTGCCAAGTGCAAATGTAGATGTGTGAACCATGCCTAGAGAGTCAACTGTAGTCGATGTCTCAACTCCTCAACGAATCCCGAGGTGCTCGGCGGTGACATCTGGTGAAATCTCAATTGAAACACTGCGTACAGTCACGGTGTGGGAGGATGCGTCCTGAGGCATGCCACACATCCCATATAGAACTCTTAAACCATTGAGGGGTATACATTCCCCCTCAATGTTTAGATATTTCCCCAGCCTCTATGATGAAGACATCTCTGAGGTTCGTCTACTCCCATTTGAGTTCGTCGAACTCATTGATCAGGACATCTCGTTTCATCATAACAGTACGAGTCCCGATACGAGCAGTGTCCTAAGTGGCTCCTTCCCTCCCTTGTTTTCAGGTATGCAAAGGATGAGCCATAACTTGAAAATAAAAAAGGAAAAAAAATGATTTCCATTGATGCATTTTTCATGTTAATTTTAAGCTACTCTGCATTAACGTTTAGATAAAATGTTGGACATGTATCCTTTATGTTTGCACTTAAAACATATATGTACGAACGTATAACATACACGTTCGAACGTAAGTAGTTAATAAATTTAAATGACTTACGTTCAGATATTTATGTTATACGTTCGAACGTAAGGATTTTACCTGCGAACGTAAAAGATACACGTCCGAACGTTGAAGCACAAATAAATTTAAAAAGTAATACGTTCGGACATTATAATTAAACGTTTTGATGTAAATGTTACGAAGGTAACGTCCGAATGTAAAAGAATATACGTTCGAATGTAGAAGACATAACGGCTAATTAATTGAAACTTTGTACGTTCGAACATCTTGGTGAAACGTTCGAACGTTACGATACATAATGATTGAGTTGACTCAGCCATTATTGAAATCTCCAAAATCAATTACAAGATTCTAAATGCCGAAATGCCACCATAGAAATGAAGTATACATTTGAAGAAATTTTTCTACGGTAATTATTTGGTCAATGACAACCATGGTGGCCGGAAAATGGGCTTGACCCGTTTTATATAAAATCGAACTCAAATCTCAAATAAAATACATGTTAGAGGTTAAAAGATGGATGTCTACCTTTTAATCACGGTTGTGGCGGTGTTTGACGGCGGTGGTGACATAGGAGTGGCGGCGTGCAAACGAGAATGAGTACAAAACGGTGAAAATGACATTTCGCCGTTCGGTTTTGGGCTTATATACACGAAAGGTTTGAACATAATTCTTAGTACGTTCGAACGTTTGTCGATTGATTTTAAAAAATATTGACTATAATATGTTATAGTTTTAATATATGTTATATATTATAATGTGTACTATAACATATAGCATACTATATGTAATATTATATTATAATATATATAGTATATTATATATATACTGTATATATCTAATATTATATACTATTTATAGGATCCATTATAAACTAATGAAAATAACATTAGAACCACAACCTGCTCTTATTACTAGCACAAAATGATATATTTTATTATTACAATCTAGTACACAAAATTCTAGTGTACAAATTACTAAACAGACTAATTGGAATCAAATTACCCTCCCTAATGAATGAAAATTAGAAAAAATTACTCAATTACCTAAGATAGAAAATAATTTTAAAGATGATCTTGAATACATATATAAAAAACCAGACGAAACAGTCCAAATTGCCTTTCAACCTTTTAGAAGATCTTCATCACATTATTTTTCTCCAGCACCTTCTAGTTATTATACACCCAGATCTGTTATTACATCAATTTATTGAAATAAATCTCAAAATTTTGACAACAAATGCAAAAATCTAGACACAGATTCGGGAAATTATTCTTGGAAATATTATTGATACACTAGTATATACTGTTAATCATCAAGATAAGGCATCCACCTCTTATAATCTTGAAAATGAACCTTCTTCTCCAACATATTCACAAGTGATATAGAGATGATTCTCAAATATACACCTTGAGTAAAGAAGAATTTAAAATTAACAAAGAATATCTTAAACATGATTATATTAAAGAAGAAAATAGTCATAAAAGATTAATATTTTTCTCAACTTTTACAAAAATAGAAAGATATTATATTCAAGAAAAATATTATGAGTACTTAGAAGGAATATAAATTAATATACTTTTCTTTACATGGTCTGAAATTTATAAATCAAATTAATTGTCAACTATAAACAGGATTACTAATCAATGGATTAAAGAAAAAAATAATTAAATTGTTTATGAACGATATCTTCATTTTGAAGCCATTAAATTCAATTAAAGAAATACTCAATCCATTACCTCTAATGGATTTCCAAGACCCATTCGATCTGGAATTAATAAATTATGACCCTCAAATGATGTGATTCCAACAAATTATTACTATATAATATATATATAGTGTATTATATATATAATGTATTATATAGTATATTATATATAGACTATATATATAAGTTTTGTTGTTAATTTTATTAATTATATATTATTGATTTATACATATAGTATACCCTATATAGTATACTATATATAGTCCAGATTACTCACTCTGGCACCCACTTCTCATAATCCTAAAATTAAACTTTTTTCTCCAACATATTCATTAAGTGATTGGAGATAATGCTTAAATATACACCTTGAGTAAAAAAGAATTTAATAAGTAACAAAGAATATCTCAAACAAGCGGGTTATATGAAAGAAGAAAATAATTACAAAAGGTTAGTATTTTTCTTAACCTTTCAAAAATAAAAAGAGATTATATTGAAGAGAAATATTATGAGTATTTAGAAAAAATACATATATATAACTATTATATTAATAAATACTTACTATTGCATAAAAGTAACGTTCGAACACTAATATTATATTCCCGCTTGATTTCCTCATATATGTGATGAACTTTCCACGTTCGAACGTTTCAATTTAACGTGCGAACGTGAATGGAGATATATGAGAAGAAATCGATTGACATTCGAGCGTACAATTATAATACGTTCGAACAGGAGAAGAAAAATGTGAGAAATTTCTCGCTCAATTTAGACACCTCTGTGATGATCTGAAATGTTCGAATGTTAGTCGATGAAATTCACTGGGAATTTATAAATGTTCGAACGCCAAATTTCCTAACGTTCGAACATGAAAGTAAAAGTGTGGGAAATTTCCCGCTAGATTTCGGGCTCTATCATAGGAAGATACGTTCGAATGTGTATAGACAACGTCCGAATGTTATCCACAAAAAATTTACTTGAGTTTTTTAACATTCAAATGTCATCTAAAAATTGGGCGGGATATTTTAACGTTTGAATGTTAAATCCAAAGATTTTGTTTTTGAATGACTACATGCACAGAAGGCAACAGACTCATTCCTGCTGCTTCTCCCGTGTGCGCAAATAACCTGGAGAGAGAGACAGTGAGAGAGGGTCTTCGTGGGTTAGAGAGAGAGGGTTAGAGTGAGAGAGTGTTAGAGGGAGAGAGAGAGTTGAGTGAGAGGGTTAATTAATATTTTGAAACTCCAGTTCCACTTATTTTGGTAAGGAAAAAGTATTTTTCTTTTGCATTTTCTTGAATTTTATGATATTTGTCTTGTGTTTTTGTTATATGTAGCTTCTAATATGTTAGTATTGTATTTTTTTGAAAGATTGGTTGTTTTGGCAAGTTAGAAGCTTTTGATTTATAAGAGAATATTGTAATCAGTGCTAGGTATATTTCTAAACTTTAGCAATATATTTATACATTTTATGCTTACTCTTGAAATATTGTGATTATTGTTTGTAAGTTTATGGTATTCATTGATGAATTAATATGTTGTGATATGGATTTGAAATATTGTGATTATTGTTTGTGAATTTTGTTTGAATATTTTATATGGTTAGAAATATATTGTGTTTAGGTTGTGGATTTATATGAATTTTTTTATATAATATTTTTTGGTGTTTTTTGAATTTGTTCATTAATAAGAAAATTATAAGTTTAGGAACTTAATTTAAGTAAAGATTAAAAACATTTAATATACATTTAATATTTCATAAGTATATATAATATATTCATACTAATTTAGTTAGAATACGATTATTATTCAAATTATAAGTATAGTATAAAACTTAATTATAAAAAAAAAGTATATAACTTAACTATATATAAAGTATAATATACATACAATAACTATAATTAATAATTACTTATTAAATATTCTTACCATTGTGAGGTTTTAAACCATTATATTATTATATATATATATAAATAAAGTAAAATACTCTTCAAGAAAAAAGTGTTGAACGTACCAAATAAGTAGAGAGTTGGAATAAATAATTATACTTATTTAAAATAAACTAGAGAGTAAATAAATAAGGATAAAATAAATGCTTATATAGAAATTATATACTTATTGTCTATAAAAATAAATAACTCACTCAATTAAGTATAATAATTAAAATTATACTTTAGGAATGATAATAATTAAAATTATATAATAACCTTTGGAATGATATATAACAATTATAATAACAATTATATAATATGAATTAAAATTACATAGGTATCAATGAACAATGTCCTAAGATATATAATAACAATTAAAATCACAATATGCATTCAATTCATTCTCTGATGGTATATAATAAAGACCATAATCAACCGTCCCTTTTAGATATCGTTGAACACGTTTGAGAGCTGTCCAGTGACCTTAATGTGGGCTATGCATAAATTGGCATAGTTGGTTGACAATATAAGAAATATCTGGTCTGGAAATAGTGTAATATTGAAGTGCTGCAACGATCATTCTGAATTTACTAGGGTCTATAAGTAGGTGGCCATCCTGAGATGTTAATTTCCTGCCAGATACCGTCAGTGATGATAATGGTTAAGCTGATGAGAAGAGGTATATTTTATTGTTTATTTTATATATTAACACTCCCTCTCAAATGTGGGCAAGACTTCCCCTTAATGGATGCCCAACACGTGAAATATTTAATTAAATGAGATAGAGTGTAGGGTCAGGATTTGAACTCAGAACGTGGCTCTGATACCATGTAAGATTAAAGAGAGTAATGCAAACATAAAAATGCAAATTGTATTGGAGTAGATTTCAATCATCTACCAACTGAAAGATTCATGTATTTATAGAGTTGTAGTTACAAAAGAATTCAGTTTTATAAGGATATCCAACAACTTATCTTAAGAGATGTTACAATTCAAATTTCAAGTATTTACAATTCAGTTTTAACATTGTTGCATATTCGACAACTGATCTGATACTGCTACTTAATCGGTGATGCTAACATTCTGCTCGCATTACTTCTGTAGAGATGAGATGCAAGGCAAACCACCAAACGACAACTTCTTCTTCCAACAAATCGTTTCCAGAAGATATTAGTACGCCATAAAACGTTCATAGCTTCTCCTTGCTCATGTATAATTCCCAATTGCCCATATACTTTTTATTAGATTCATATTTACTTCCAAGATTAAGTGGATTAGCAACCTCCAAATCAATTGCTTCAAATATGACCAAATCGATTCCACTGGCAAAGACAAATAGTAGAACGGACCAATAATATAAATTAACTTCCAAATTACTGCAATAAGCCAATAGTAAAAAGGAACTCTATTCCATGGTTGATTCCACTCTCAATGCTCAAATTAAATAAAAATTGGGATCCTCTATCTAAATGACACCACTATATATCAAATTAAAAAAGCCACTATCTAAATAACTCCATGCATAGAGTCTATTTGTAACACCCCGTATTTTAGTGTATTTTTACTGAAGGAATTATTTTTATGGATTCAAAAATTTATTCTCTTATTTTAAAATTATTGGATTTTAATTGGGTTATTTTTATGATTTTTAGTTTACGGAAATTATTTTCGAAGTGCTTTCTTTAAATTAATTATTGTTATGTGTTTAAATTTCTTCTCGAATTAAATTAAATTATTATTGGATTTAATTATTTATTTTAATTATAATCATTTTGTTTGAAATATTTTATTTCACTAGCTGTTTTAAAACCGTTTCCGTTGGATCATTTTCGTGACCCAAGTTATGAGGATTGGATCTCATTTCTTTTCCCTCTATTTTTCTTTTCCTTTTCTTTTTCTTTTCTTCTTCTTTCTTTTTCTTTTTCTTTTCTTCTTCTTTCTTTTTCTTTTTTTTTCTTCTTTTTTTTTTACCTCCCCTTCCCGCGCACGGACGTAGCTCTCCCTCTCCTCTCCTCCGCCCGTTTCCTTCTCTTCCACCCAGCGCCGCCGTGCGCCGCTCGTGGCCGACACCGCCCCTCCCATCAGCTTCCCCACCGGCCGGCGATCACCCCCCTCCATTTCCAGCTCCTCCATCGCCGCCGGTAGCCCCCACGAGACCCACGAAGCCGCGGCGTTCCTTGAGCTCGCGCGCCGCCGTCGCGCCACCACCGGCCACCATCTTCCTACCACTTCATCCCCGACCTCTTGGCAACCCAATGGACCCAACCCCAGCTCTGATCCGTCACTGGTGAAGCCCCACCAAGTCCATTTCCGATTTGTACATTTTTGGCCTAAAACCACCCCTTGCGCGGCCACCCACGGCAAGCCACCACCACCATTGGCTTCACTGACCTCTCTATGCCCTACCCTATTATTTTTGGGTCTTCGTTTGTCTTCGTTGAAAAGTGGGTATCTGTGACCCACGGCCACAATGTATTTTACACTGTGGTGTTGCTCAGACGACGCCTTTTTCAACTCCGTGATCCTTCAGAAATTATTATATTGCACTGTAAGTATTTCTCCAAAGAATTCTTGTGAATTTAATGTATTTTTGTACTAACGCATTTCACTGTATTAATCTGTTGATTGGTTTTGCCGGACTGAGTCCGAGGAGTACGGGAGTTAGTTGGTTTGGTGATTGGGTTGGTTTGGTTGGATTTGATTGGTTTGAATATTGATGGTTGGGAATTTGTGTTGGGTACATGTACATCTCATTATTTCATGCATGATCATGTTTGTAAAGAAAACTGGGTTTTTGTGTGGTGCATTCATGCTCATGTGTGATTTGGGAAGCTATGATTTTATGTGAGAGTATTTTTGGGTGCGTGTGTACCATGACCCCAAGCCGAGATGGGGCATTATCTCGGTGGAGCTCCTCTGGTTACTCGGAAGCGGAATAAACTGAGTAACGTCCCCTGGATTGTCGTTGGGCGACGATGGGATCGGACAAGAGATTCGTGCCGACTCCGTGGTCTTTCTGCTGGCGGGGACTAGAGGATGCTTGGCTACGTACGCGCTGGGCGCGGAACTGGGCATCGCTCGTTGCGTAGTGGGTGCTTGGCTACGTACGCGCTGGGCGCGGAACCGAGCATCGCTACGAAGCCAGAACTTGCAGATGGTCCCTAGGGGAGGCCATGGTGCATAGGTTAATAAAGGATTAAATTGGCTATTTTCTGGGAAAATAGTGTGCGTGGATTTTGTGTAAATCATTTTCTGGGAAAATGTTTTACGGATATTTGGGCCAATGACATTTTGGCGTGTGTTGGAAATTGTCATTTTTGGGGAAAATGATGTTTTGAGAAAAATGCATATTTCATCATATGCATGCATGTTGGTTGCATTAAATGCATTTTATTTCTTGAGGATTATTTGGGTCATACTTACCTGCGGTACCATTTTGTGGTAACGCAGATTTTGATGCAGATGAGGAGGAGGAGGGTGAGCCTGAGGAGACGGCTCCGCCCGAGGAGTGATTTGGGATCACTGGTTTTTATTATTTTATTTTATCCTGTTGTATTTTCGGGACATGTGTTAAATTTTATTTTGGAAGATTGTATAACTTCTTTTAAATCTCTACTGATGTTTAGTTGTATTTAAATTCTGGTACTTAGAAGACTTGACTATCCGCTGCTTTATTTTATTTGTACACCGTTGCATGTACACACACTGGCACTTCGATGAGATGTGTGACCGTGTTGTCACCATCTTGGTGTCTCGATCCCCGTGTACTTCTATAAGGGGGATTGGGGGCGCCACACTATTGACATATCACTTCTATAAATTAAGCCGCGATCTCTTCCATTTTTTTAAAATCATGATTTTAATTTTAAGATAATTAACCTTTAATTTTGTAATTGTAAATTTTACCATAAATCAAGCCAAACTCTCCTCCAATAGAATGATTATGGTGAAAACTTGGGCTTGATTTATGGAAGCGATCTGTCAAATTGTCAATAGAGTCTGTAGTTGGCATTCTTGCAAGGGACAAACTCTTCTAAATTCTATCCAGATCTGTTATTACATCAATTTCTTGAAATAAATCTCAAAATTTTTATAAAATAAATGCTTATATAGAAATTATATACTTATTGTCTATATAAATAAATAAGTCACTCAATTAAGTATAACAATTAAAATTATACTTTAGAAATGATAATAATTAAAATTATATAATAACCTTTAAAATGATATATAACAATTATAATAACAATTATATAATATGAATTAAAATTACGTACGTATCAATGAACAATGTTCTAAAATATATAATAACAATTAAAATCACATTATGCATTCAATTCAATCGCTGATGGTGTATAATAAAGACCACAATCAACCGTCCCTTTTAGATATCGTTGAACATGTTTAAAAACTATTTAGTAACTTTAATGTGGGCTATGCATAAATTGACATGGTTGGGATATTTTATTTTTAATTAATTAAAAGATCTGAATGGTCATAAATTTATTATACAGATGAAAATATTAAATTATGATTTTCAATATTCTGCTCATATATCTTTATATATAAAATATTAATTAATATTTTTGAGGGCATGTTTGAGATTGAGTTACAGGTTGTAAAACGTGTTTAAATAGTCTCAAAAGTCCTTCAATGATAAAATTAGGTTATTTAGTTGTTATCTATTGATGTACCTTTCACTTAAAAAAAAAAAAAAAGAAGAAGAAGAAGAAAAAAGAAAATATTCTAAAGTACCTTTTAATTTCGAAAAAGCTAAAATGTACATTTATATAAATCAAATATGTTTTTTTAGATAATATGTAATGTAGTTCCACTTTTAAAGAAGACTCATATCAATGTGCAAAAATACTTACACGTATAACATTAAGATAATTACAGATTTGTCCTTTGATCTTATTACAGGCATGACACTACCTCAAATGACCTAAAAAATCTTTTTTTTTTATATTGTTTCCAAACAAATTGAACATATTTGGAATATGTCCATTAACTTGAATCTACGTTAAGTACTGAAACCCTATACTAATCTTGTAGGAGTTTCTGAGTACAATAACACTAGCTTAACGATTGGGGAAGCTCTTGTGGACAGCCAAAGAATCGAATATCATTATGGCCATCTTTCCTATCTGAACTTGTCAATTGGGTAACTGCATGCGGGCTTGATAATTCACTACAAGAAAAGTCTTTTTTATCGACGCTTTATTTTCACTGGGAAAACATATTAAATCGTTGTTAAATATCTATACCAGCGATTTCAAATTCGCTGCATAATCGCCGCTATTAAAGCCCCACTTTAGATCTACTCCAACGGAATGAAACAATTGCAGGCAAATTTTTTTTTCACAGCGAAAAAAAGTCGCCCCTACATACAACCATAATCGCCGTAAATAAAGGTAGGATTCAGTTTTTAATCGCTGGGAAATCTTTTTCCCAGCGATTAATTTCTGTCACAAAAAGAAACTAAATCGTCGGAAAGATTTTATCCCGGCGATGGTTTCAAATCTCTGGTAACGAATTAACAGTATTTAAGGAACATTTGCTGCGATTAAAATTCACTGGAATATAACTTTTGAATTAATAGTAGTTATTATGTTGATCTCTGGTACAAAACGTTACCAACTTTTGACATTTATCCTTTAATTCATCGAACAGGGACGGTGTGAAGGTCAAGGGGTACTTCGCTTGGTCTTTCATGGATAACTATGAGTGGAACTCGGGTTATATAGTTCGGTTTGGCCTTTGTTATGTAGATTATAAAGATAGACTGGAAAGATATAATAAAACATCAGCTACTTCGTTCCAGAACTTCCTCCATATTAATCACTCATATCAAGCACCTCCTCCATAGTCCTTTTCTGTCAAATATAGCTCGGTGCCCTCCTCGTCTCCGCCTTCAAGTACATGGTTCCCTAATACTACAACAACGAACCATTTTACATCAGATTTTGCCAACTTGAATCTAGACACAACATTGTACTATGGCTCTGACCAAGTTAGCATTGGCGACGACAGAACCCTTCCTATCCAAAATATTGGCTCTGCTCACTTACAGTCACCATCTGGCAATTTCTTTCTTCACAAACTTCTTCATGTTCCATTGACTACTCGAAATTTAATTTTTGTACGTCAGTTTTGCCTTGACAATTTAGTGTTTTTTGAGTTTCACTCTGATTCTTTTTTTGTGAAGGATTACTGCACCCGGGAACCTCTTCTTTAAGGCCACGTTAGGAATGGTTTGTATGAGCTGCCTACTGGTGTTTTCACTCCAACCTCATCTGCTTCAACTCCACAAGCCATCCTTGGTGAATGGACCTTTTCTCATTAGTGGCACTCTTGTCTTGGACATCCCAGTCCCCGCACCACTTCATTTACTATTAGAAATTTTTAGCTTCCTGTTACTAATAGTCCTTGCATATCACAATGTTCTCTTGTCCTTTAGCTAAGTCTCACACTCTCCCACATCCCCCCACCCCCTCTTGCTCCCTTAAACCCTTTCAACTTGCTTTTCTTGATGTTTGGGGACGGGTTCCTGTGGCCTGCTCTAATGGTTCTCAGTTCTACTTATCTGTAGTTGATGATTATTCTAAATATCTATGGCTCTTTTCACTACAATCAAAGTCTGATGTGTTCCAAATTTTTTTAGCCTTTTTAAATTACGTTCAGAATTTTTTCTCAACTAACATTGCATCGGTTCAAACCGATTGGGGTGGAGAGTTTAGGCCCTTAAATAAATTTTTTCAATCAAATGGAATTGCACACCGTGTGACATGCCCTTATTCTCATGCTCAAAATTGCAGTCTAGAGCGACAACATTGTCATATCGTGGAAACTAGGCTTTCTTTCATGGCCCATGCTTCCGTTCCCTAAAAATCCTGGGCGGACGCCTTTTTAACGGCAGTTTCTTTTAATAAATCGTATGCCAACTCCCATTCTCAATAATAAATCTCCCTATCAATTCCTCCTTCATCGTTCTCCAAATTATAAATTTTTATGGATTTTTGGATGTCAATATTGGCCCAATTTGCGCCCACTTAATCATCACAAACTTGATCTTAGATCCAAACCGTGTGTTTTTATGGGCTACAGCCCAGACCACAAAGGGTATCTATGTCTTGATATTCCTATGGGCAGAGTTTATACATCACTCGATGTACAGTTTAATAAATCCATCTTCCCCTTCACTGTTTGCTCACACACCGACTCACCCACTTCCTCTTCATCGGGACCCTCTCTTCATCCAATTCCTATACCTGTACGTGCATTAATGCAGCTTCTCGTAATGGGATTCCCATTGGTCCAGTGGTACGTATTATAAATTAATGTTACAAATTAATAAACGTATTAACAGACATTTGTTCATATTTATATTGTATAATAATAATATTGATCATATCGATCTAATTAAGAAGGTAATTGAATAAATCCTTTTCTAATCGCAGTGTGCTTCACCTTGTCTCTTCATTTATCCTAGCAGACTTCGTGATCTTTTGAACTACACAAAGTATAATTACAATGATCTAGTCATTTACATCACTGAGAATGGTATCTCTCTCTCTCTCTCTGTGCATGTTTTCTTTTTCTTTTCTTTTAATTTTTCTGGTATTTTCTGGAATATGTCCATTTGAATCTACGTTAAGTGAAACGCTATACTAAATCTTGTAGGAGTTTCTGAGTACAATAACGCTTGCTTAACGCTTGGGGAAGCTCTTGTGGGCAGCCAAAGAATCGAATATTATTATGGCCATCTTTCCTATCTTAACTTGTCAATTGGGTAAGTGCGTGCTTGATAGTTGATAATGGTAATTAAATTAATAGTTCTAATGTCGATCTCTCGTACAAAAAGTTGCCAACTTTGGACATTTATCCTTTAGTGATCGAATGGGGACGATGTGAAGGTCAAGGGATACTTCGCTTGGTCTCTCATGGATAACTATGAGTGGAACTCGGGTTATACAATTCGGTTTGGCCTCTATTTTGTAGATTATAATAATGGACTGGAAAGATACAATAAAACCTCGGCTACTTGGTTCCAGAACTTCCTAATCCAGAATTAATAGAGATCATGAAGATGCATGCTCGATCGTATTGCATGGACGGTGAAGATGGTTCCATCTGTATATGTAATTGCTTTCTAAATAATGTCCTAATTAGCCTTTGTGTGCGGACTCGAATCTTTGTTAAATAATAAATTGCTCGTGCTGTAGTACTGCCTATGCGATGAAAATAATTCTAAGCATTGATCAGTACTACAGGCACTACATAATCTGCCTTTCATATTATATATCGCTTTGTCTAATTTTTCAATGCATATTAATTTATGTGATCTTTTGAATTTTTATTACGCATTAATGAATGATTAAGACATCATGGATTTTAATTACGTTGCCAAATCCGTCATGCGTATGTTCGTCTTCATTACTACAACACAATTGCTTTTTAGTGACGGCTGGGAAATTGTGACAGTCCCCAAACCGTCACTAAAATGCCTTTTTTGTGACGGTTTTTTAAAACTGTCACTAAAGACAGATGAGATTTTTTTTTTACGTTCCAACGTATGAGAAACTTACGTTCGAACGTCACATATACATTTGAACATTGTGGCTACTTACGTGCGAACGTGAAATGTTTTGGCGCCAATGTTCGAACGTTAATTGTAAATTTAAATTAAATATGACTCTAATTTAAAACTTATGTGGTTTTTATAGTGCATAATTTGTGAACAAGTCTAAAAAATTGACTTGTATATATTTATATATACACAATTTGAAAAATATAATTATATATATAAATATATATTTGTGTTTATATATATTTGATGTGCAGTGATTTAGTATTAAAGTTGAAAAATATAACATTAAAGAAAATTGAGAATTGAAATGAAAAAAAACCATAGAAATACAAAATAGGATAGAATTTCGTAAACAACACTCAGATGATAGTGTTATTCGCGATATTCATACTCCGTATCTCCACAGTCAAAGTATCAACCTTGTCATTGAGGATACCTACACGATGGGCTATCTAGGCGACAGATGCCTATATAGTCCCGAGCGATCGATCGATCTTAAGATCGATATGCGCAGTCAGCTGTGAAATCACCACATCAGCCCAAGCAGGCCGCGCATCTCCTGCAGATGTACTCGTCGGCTGCTGACTACTAGTTCCCACACCTGGCTCAGGCTGCGTTGGAGGAACTAGATCCTCTATAGGAGTGGCTGACGTCCCCTCGTCTATCCAATACTACGTCGATGTGTGGTCATGTCGACAGGACTCATCTGATCTTTGACCTGCTCCTTCGGCTGGCTTGGTACTCTCCGAGCAAGTAATAGCCGGCAGATCAGGACACCATATATGAGATTGTCCGTGAAGATGATGCTCACCTCGAAACGGATCCTTTCAAAGATGTACAGTGGCAAATCTATGAGATCTCCATATGCCAGTCGTGTCAAAAATTGTGCCTGAAGCCGACTAAATGTAGTTTTATGTGCCACGTGATCCACATTTGTTGCAACAATAAAGTGCAACATGCGGAAGAAAGGTAGCAGATGGTTTTGGTTGAAGGCATTTGATAAAGTGTCAAAAACTACATGATTAAGCTACTAAAGTGAATGAATTATTTAACCAAAAAATAAATTAAGCACTTAATTACGTAGTAGTTTTTTGTACTTGACTCAATGTTAAAATCATGATATTTTGCTCTTAAAAAGATTTATGCAGCTAGTCCACATCAAAATTAATACCCCAACTTTTACTCCTCTCATATCTTACTTATATGTTACACGGCATTATGGGAAAAAATGTTAAAGCACATGGGTAATTTTGGAAATACCCAACAAGCACGACAACACCCAAAGTAATGCACTTTATAACAGACTCACGCAACTAAGGGGCTAGCGATCTAAAACAAAACAAAGAAAAGAAAAGAAAGAGGGATGAAGTTATGGAGTGGGACGTGGGAGTGGAAAGCAGAGCAGGATCTTGGCCTCCATATAGCGCAAGACGCGAACTGCAGGATGGGGAGAAAATGTATGCACGATGTTGGTGCAGAGCAGCAAGCAGGCATTGGGTTGGAGACGCAGAACGTAGACCATGAAATGCAGGGCTGGAGACATGCAACGCAGGACCTGGAAGATGCAAAACGCTAGGCTGGAAACATGAAACGCAGCTAGAACAGAGGTACACAGAAAGTATAAAAAGAAAGCATTTTTCCGTGTGGCTGGCTCTCTTTTTTTCTGCAGTTTTAGTTTTATTTTTTCACCTCTCTCTGCTTCGTTATTTTTCGCTTTTTCTTTTAGGGGATTTTTGGCTTGAGACCTTGGTTTTGGGAGGGGAATTTATTTTCTCAGTGGTAGAGATTCTGGATTTTTCTTCAACAGTTTCGTTATGCACAGAGCTTCCTTTTATGAGTTTGAGTTTACTTGTTTTAATTTCTATTTTCTTGAGAGAATGATGTTTGGCTAAGTTTACAGCTTCAGCTACAAGATATGGATTCTCTTGCACTAAACTATTGATTAGAGTGATTCTGAAATGATAAAAATCCATTTTATAGTTTTGCAAGTTGATTTTGTGAAGATAAGTCAAAACCAAAAACTCTTGTTCTTGTTCTACTGTTGACGTAAGGCACAGCAGAAACTTGGTAATATTTTCAAGGTTTTTCATGGTTAGTATTCATAGTAAATTTATTTGCACTCTACAGATACTTTAGACTTGAAATATGGATTTAAATCTTCATTTTCCGATTGTTAATGCTTAGACTAGATTGACAACTGAGTTATAGAGTTAGACCTCTTAATCAGAGTTTGATAAAGGAGGAAACATTCTTGTAGCCCAAGTGTTTGACATTTTGTGTCACTTGTTTTGATATTACTACAATCTCTACATTTCCAGCAATCTCTACTTCGAATGTAAGGCAAGTGAAGGAAATCACTACTTTTAGAAATGGTAGGGTGGTGAACATTCCAGCTCAAGGTTCAGACAAGGCTGGTAAGGTCTCTAAACCTGTACAAAATGAGGCTGAAAAGGGTGTGGTTGAACAAAGCGAAACTGAAAATGAAACTGAAAAGATTTCATGTCCTGTATCTGCTCAATTTCCACAAAGATTGGCTCCTCTGCACAAAGACAAACACCAATATGAAATTTTAGAAATATTCAAGCAAGTTAGGATTAACATCCATTTGTTGGATGATATTCAACAAATTCCTACATATGCTAAGTTTCTAAAAGATTGTGTACTATTAAAAGGAAATTAAATGTGCAAAAGAAAACTTTTCTTACTGAGCAGGTCAGTGCCATAATTCAGAACAATACCCCACCAAAATATAAAGATCCCGGTTCACCAACAATTGCTTGTGTTATAGGAAGTTCAAAAATTGGTCAAGCATTAGTAGATCTAGGTTCAAGTGTGAATGTACTGCCTTATAATGTTTATGAGCAGATTGATTTGGGGGAATTAAAACCAACTCCTATCATTTTAAAACTAGCGGACAGGTCAATTGTAAGAGTGGTGTTGTAAAGCTGTGTTTTGGGAACATGACCCTTGAACTAAACATTTTTAATATTTGTAGGCAACCTCAAGACTTGGAAGATGTTCAAGAAGTAAATTTGTTGGAAATCATCCTTGAGGAAGAGGCTTATTTGGCATACCAGCCCACTGACCTGCTGTTTAAGTTAGAAAATATTTGTGATCTCAACACTGATGACAACCACATTGATGTTTCTCCTATTTTTAATGCAGAAAATAAATTTGAGACTAAATGAAGGCCAAAAATTGAGCAGCTCCCACCATTGACAGCAAGTTTGAAGCCTTCAGCAAATGAAATCCCTACACTAGAGCTAAAGCCATTGCCGAATGACTTGAAATATGCATTTCTGGGTCCGGACAGCACCTTCCTAGTGATGATTTCAGCCCAACTCACTCATGACCAAGAAGGGAGACTAATGGAAGTCATAAGGCAGCACAAAGGTGCTATTGGATGGACAATCGCGGATATAAAATGTATAAATCCTCTTATGTGCACTCATAGGATTTATTTAGAAAAAAATGTTAAAATCTCTAGGGAGATGCAAAGGAGACTAAATCCTACCATGAAAGAGGTAGTAACAATAGAGGTTTTGAAACTACTTGATGTGGGAATTATCTACCTATTGCGGACAGCAAGTGGGCAAGTCTCATTCACGTAATTCCAAAAAAATATGGGCTTACTATTGTGAAAAATGAAAAAAATGAACTGATTCCTACTAAGATTTCTATTGGTTTGCGAATGTATATAGATTATAGAAAGTTGAATGCTGCCACTAGGAAAGATCATTTCCCTTTGCCATTTCTCGATCAAGTGTTAGAAAAAGTTACTGGCAATGATTTCTATTGCTTTCTTGATAGATTTTCTAATTTTTACCAAATAGAAATAGCACCTAAAGATCAAGAGAAAATAACTTTTACCTACCCGTTTGAAACTTTTGCATTTAGAATAATGTCTTTTAGACTATGTAATGCACCAACTACTTTCCAAAGATGTATGCTTAGTATTTTCAGCGACATGACTGAAAATTGTTTGGAAATATTCATGGATTATTTTTCAGTATTTGGTAGTTCTTTTGATGCATGTTTGACCAACTTACAAGCTATTTTAGCCAAGTGCGAAGAGAAGCATTTGCTTCTCAATTGGGAAAAGTGTCATTTCATGGTTCAACAAGGCATAGTTCTTGGTCACATAGTCTCATCACGAGGTATTGAGGTTGATAAAGCTAAGATCAAGCTTATCTCCAAGCTTCCTATACCCAAAATAGTAAAAGAAATCAAATCATTTCTTGGGCATGCTGAGTTTTATAGGAGATTCATTCAAAATTTTAGTTCTATCTCTAAGCCCTTGTGTGAGTTACTTATGCATGATGTTGCTTTTGAATGGACCACTTCTTGTCAAAATGCTTTTGATAAGCTGAAAATTTTGCTCAATACGGCCCCTATCATGCAATCCTCTGTTTGGTCTATTCCTTTTGAGATAATGTGTGATGCTAGTGATGTAGCCATAAGAGCTGTTCTTGGATAGCATAGAAATAAGTTTCCACATGTCATTTCTTATGCAAGTAGAACTCTAAATGGAGCCCAGAGAAATTATTCTACCACAGAAAAGGATTTGCTTGTTGTAGTTTTTGCATTAGACAAGTTTCGAACTTATATTCTTGGTTCTCCTGTGGTTGTTTTCACCGACCATGCAGCGTTAAAGTACTTATTGTTGAAGAAGGATGTTAAATCACGTTTAATCCGATGGATCCTTCTTCTCCAAGAATTCGACCTTATCATCAAAGACAAGAAGGGTGCAGAAAACCCACTTGTCTCGGCTTACAGTTGCTGAAAATGAGTACACTGTCTCTATCCTTGACTCCTTTCCTAATGAACAATAAATGTCAGTTGAAAATTTACCTTGGTTTGCTGACATAGTTAATTTTTTGGTAGCAAGACAAACTCCACCCCATTGGAGTGCTCAAGACATACGAAAACTCAAGCATGAGGTAAAGCCATTCTTCTACGATGATCTTTACTTGTTTAAATATTGCTATGACAAAATCATAAGGAAATGTGTGCCTGATCATGAAATACAAGTTGTTCTTTCTTTTTGTCATAATTAGGCTTGTGGGGGATACTTTTCTGCACATAAAACCGTTGCAAAAATTTTACGAAGTGGATTTATTGGCCCCATATGTTTAAGGATGCGTATAATTTTTGCAAAATTTGTAAACCATGTCAAAAACTAGGCACAGTCACTAAGAGAAACATGATGCCTTTACAATCCATTTTGGTCGTTGAGATTTTTTATTGATGGGGGATTGATTTTATGGGGCCATTTCCATCTTCTTTTGGTTATTTGTATATCCTTGTGACTGTTGATTATGTTTCCAAGTGGGTTGAAGCCATCCCATGTAAAACAAATGACCATAAGGTTGTGCTTAAGTTCTTAAAAGAAAACATTTTTGCTAGATTTGGCATGCCTAGAGCTATCATTAGTGATAATGGAACCCATTTTTGCAACAAACCATTTGCTGCCCTCCTGAAAAAATATGGTATACACCATAAGGTTTCCACTCCATATCACCCTCAAACGAATGGGCAAGCTGAATTAGCTAATAGGGAACTTAAGCACATCTTAGAAAAAACAGTTAACCCCAACAAAAAAGATTGGTCTTTAAGGCTAACTGATGCACTTTGGGCTTATAGGACAGCCTTTAAAACCTCTCTTAACATGTCCCCCTATCGCCTGGTATATGGAAAAGCATGTCATTTTCCCATTGAGCTTGAACATAAGGCATACTGGGCTGTTAAACAATTCAATTTTTCCATTGACCATGCTGGCTCTGTGAGGAAATTCAGATTTCAGAATTGGATGAACTTAGGCGAGATGCATTTGACAATTCTAAATTGTCAAAGGAGTGCATGAAGGTGTTACATGACAAGCACATCCAGAGAAAGAATTTTGAGCCCAATGAACAAGTCTTACTTTACAATTCTCGCCTCCATCTATTTCCAAACAAATTAAGATCGAGGTGGAGTGGTCCTTATGTAGTTAAGGCTGTGTTTCCATATGGAATTGTTGAGATTACTAATCCTCAAAATGGAAATACTTTCAAAGTCAATGGCCAACGACTTAAACATTTTTTGGCAAAACTTTCACATAAGGATACTTCCATTCCTTTGGAAGATTCCACTTATTCTCATGATCCTGGCTCATTTTTGTTTTGCTTTAATTTTTTCTTTTCTTTTTCTGCTTTTATTTGTTTCACGTCTATGTTTTTGTTCTTTTTTTTTTGTTATTTTTCTTCAGTATATCTTTTCTGGTTCATCAATGTTTATTTTATTTCTGGTTTCATTTTTACATTCATGATCCCTTCAGCCATCTTAGGTATTTTCCTTCGGCTCTATTTTCTTTCATGCCTTATTTTACTCCTGGTTTGCAGTGAGGACATTGCCCATTTTTAGTTAGGGGAAAAGGAGAGTCTTCTGCCATTAGTCTCTCAGGATTTATAATTGTGGGGTCTGTATTTTTGTTGTTGCCAAGTAAAGTGAATGAATTATTTAACCAAAAAATGAATTAAGCACTTAATTATGTAGTAGTTTTTAGTACTTGACTCAATGTTAAAATCATGATATTTTGCTCTTAAAAAGATTTATGCAGCTGGTCCACATCAAAATTAATACCCCAACTTTTACTCCTCTTCTCATATCTTACTTATATGTTGCAGGGCATTATGGGAAAAAATGTTAAAGCACATGGGTAATTTTAGAAATACCCAACAAGCACGGCAGCACCCAAAGTAATGCACTGGACAGCAAACTCATGTAGCTAAGGGGCTATGGATCTGAAGCAAAACAATGAAAAAGAAAACAAAGAGGGATGAAGTTTTGGAGTGGGACGTGGGAGTGGAAAGCAGAGCAGGATCGTGGCCTCCATTTAGTGGAAGACGCGCACTGCAGGAAGGGGAGAAAACGTACGCACGATGCTGGAGCAGAGCAGCACACGGGCGGTGGGGCTAGAGATGCAGAACGTAGACCACGAAATGCAGGGCTGGAGACATGCAATGCAGGACCTAGAACGACGTAAAACGCTGGGCTGGAAACATGAAACACAGCTAGAACAGAGGCACACAAAGAGTATAAAAAGAAATCATTTTTCCGTGCGGCTGGCTCTCTTTTTTTCTGCAATTTTAGTTTTATTTTTTCACCTCTCTCCGCTTCGTTATTTTTCGCTTTTTCTTTTAGGGGATTTTCAGCTTGAGACCATGGTTTTGGGAGGGGAATTTATTTTCTCAGTGGTAGAGATTCTGGATTTTTCTTCAGCAGTTTCGTTATGCACAGAGCACCCTTCTACCCTTCTATGAGTTTGAGTTTACTTGTTTTAATTTTTATTTTCTCTAGAGAATGATGTTAGGCTAAGTTTACAGCTTCAGCTACAAGATATAGATTCTCTTGCACTAAACTACTTATTAGAGTGATTCTGAAATCATAAAAATCCATTTTATAGTTTTGCAAGTTGATTTTGTTGAGACAAGTCAAAACCAGAAACTCTTGTTCTTGTTCTACTGTTGACGTAAGGCACAACAGAAGCTTGGTAATATTTTCAAGGTTTTTCATGGTTAGTATTCATAGTAAATTTATTTGCACTCTATAGATACTTTAGACTTGGAATCTGGTTTTAAATCTTCATTTTCCGATTGTTAATACTTAGACAAGATTGACAATTGAGTTATAGAGTTAGACCTCTTAATCAGAGTTTGGTAAAGGTGGAAACATTCTTGTAGCCCAAGTGTTTGACATTTTGTGTCACTTGTTTTGATATTACTGCAAACTCTACATTTCCTGCACCCTTTTCTCTAGCATTCAATTTCTTTTCTCATTTCTTTCTGTTTCCATTTCTTTTAAGTCTACAAGCATTTAGAAAATTATTCAAAAAACAAAGAAAAGATCCAAACCAGCATTCAGTAAATTATTCAAAAAAACAGAGAAAAGACGCAAACCATACTTCATTAATACCCTTCAAATCAGTACATAAATATACTTTTTTTGTTTCTACTCTTGGTTGCATAAATAGCCCTTTTACAAACAAGCTCCTTACACAAAATACACTTCATTATATGTTTGCTCAGTATGAATATTATTGTCCCTGTGGAAATGACCATGGAACTCATCCATGTACTACTTTGATAGCTTCTGCGCTTGGAAGACAGATTTAGAAGCCCATCAACATTCTTTCTATCGATCTGCGTGCAGTCTCTCCCGGTGAGGATGTAGAAATTCTGGTCTCAATAATCATCCCGAGCCTCAAGGCCAGTATCCTCGGCCTCTAACCGGACTGCATCTCTGGCTGATACTAGCTCAAATCGTCTAGTAGATGATGCAGAAGTGCCTACATCCTCACCGGGTGTGCCATGTGCCGATGTAGATGTGCAAACCATGCCTAGAGAGTCAATCGTAGTCGATGTCTCAACTCCTCGACGAATCCCGAGGTGCTCGGTGATGACATCCAGTGAAATCTCGATGGAAACACTGCGTACAATCACGGTATGAGAGGATGCGTCTTTAGGCATGTCACACATCCTCATATAGAACTCTTAAACCATTGAGGGGTATACCTTCCCCCTCAGTGTTTAGATATTTCTCCAGCCTCTATTGACGAAGACATCTTTGAGGTTCATCTGCTACCATTTGAGTTCGTCGAACTCATTGATCAGGACCTCTCGCTCCACCATAACAGTACGAGCCCCGATACGAGTAGTGTCCTGAGTGGCTCATTCCCTCCCTCGTTTCCTGGTATTCAAAGGGTGAGCCATATCCTGAAAATAAAAAAGGAAAAAAAAATATTTACATTGATGCATTTTCCGTGTTAATTTTAAACTAGCCTGCATTAACGCTCGAACATAGTAAAACAAATGGTCGAACGTTCAGATAAAATGTTCGGACGTGTATCCTTTACGCACGTAAAACATATACGTGCGAACGTATAACATACACGTTCGAACGTAAGTAGTAAATAAATTTAAATGAAGTACGTTTGGATATTTATGTTATACGTTCGAATGTATGGATTTTACGCGCAAATGTAAAAGATACACGTCTGAACATTGAAGCATAAATAAATTTAAAAAGTAATTCGTTTGGACGTTATAATTAAACATTTGGACGTAAATGTTATGAAAAGTAACGTCCGAATGTAAAAGAATATATGTTCGAACGGCTATGTAATTGAAACTTTGTATGTTCGAACGTCTTGGTGAAACAACGTTACGAGACAAAATGACTAAGTTGACTTAGCCATTATTGAAATCTCGCAAATCAATTACAAGGTTCTAAATCTCAAAATGCCACCATAGAAATGAAGTATACATTTAAAAAAAATTTTCTACCGTGACTATTTGGTCAATGGCAACCCGTGGTGGCCGGAAAATGGGGTTGGCCCATTTTAAATAAAACCAAACCCAAATCTCAAATAAAATACATGTTAGAGGTTAAAAGATGGATGTCTACCTTTTAATCACGGTTGTGGCGGTGTTTGACGGTGGTAGTGACTGAGGAGTGGCGGCATGCAAACGAAATGAGTACAAAACAGTGAAAATGACATTTTGCCGTTGTGTTTTGGGCTTATATACACGAAATGTTTGAACGTAATTCTTAGTACTTTCAAAAGTTTGTCGATTGATTTTAAAAAATATTGACTATAATATATTATATTATTAATATATGTTATATATTATATTATTAATATATGTTATATATTATAATGTGTACTATAACATATAGCATACTATATCTAATATTATATTATAATATATATAGTATATATACTATATAGTATATATATAACTGATGACTTGCATAATTTAGAATATTTTATTACTTCTTAACTTTAATTTTAGTATAAATTTATTTATTTTTATTTATTTTTTTCTTCATTGTTGTTATTTAAATTTTATTTTAGATTTGAAGAAAATGAAAGATTTTAGTTTGGGCATCCCATTGTCTGGTGACTCTTTCATTTAATGAAGAATTAGACACTTTGAAAAATAAAAGCCAAGAGAGAGTTTTACGTAAGGGACCTTTTTTGCATATGCAAAGCTACAGTTTGACTTGGCTTTATAAGCTGGAATTAAATACGGGCCAATTGGTATAGAAGATGCACGAAACAGAAGGAAGGCAGCTGAAGGAATGAATGAGTTATGCGGGATTTGTTGCGCAGACGTGCGGGACGAGGAGCTGGAACGCGTGCGATACGGAGCTGAATAGCAAGTGGACGGACGGGGAGTTGGAGCGCGGGCGCAATTGGAGTTTGAAGTTGACTTTTCAAAAGAAAAAAAAAAGATGAAAAAGCTGGAAGACGCACAGAGAATGGGATTGAATGGAATTTTTTACTTTTCAAAGAAATAAACAGAGAGGAAGAAAAAGATTGGACGAACGCTGCGACTTGTGACTGAGAGGCTGCGCTTGCGAGGAGTATTTTCAGTATTCTTTTATTCTCTCAGAAAAATTATAATGAATTCGTTTATATTAAATTTAATTTTTAACATGAATTAAATTCTCTTTATTCTAAAAAAACGATGTAATCTAGTTCTGAACTATGCTTGTTTTTCTATTCTAATTTGAAGTAATTCTCTTCTATGTTTGTCTGATTTATTCTGAGTTTATTGCTTCTAATTAACTGACCATTAATTAGATTATTTTAATCTTGTGATTTGCTGTCGAAAGAAGGAATTATAGGATAGATCTTGGATATTTCGGCATAGGTAAATATAGAGATCGAAAGACTTACATGAACCTAAGTAGTATTAAAATCATTGGTTTTACTGCTTTCTTGCTTTATTAATTTGCATACTCTTGTTTAAAATGATGAACAAGAATAATTTTCAATTGACTGTTGAAAGAGGCTTTTGGAAGTTTGTGGAGATTTGCTAACAAACAGAGAGAATTAAATTCAATTAGTTAGATTAGTAAAGCATACTAAGGAATTAGGTGAAATCGATTTCCTAGAAGTTTTATTTCCCATTGATTTGATCTTCGAACAATATCTTTATTTTCCGTTGAGTATTTACTTTGAATTAATTTTATTTTAATTTGCAATTACAAAAATCTTAGTGACTTTTTTAAATAAAGTCGAGATTAGTATAATTTCGGTATTTGTCAAAAGTAAGTTACCAATTCCTGAGGACGACACTCTTCTCATCACTTTACTATAAAACTACGATACTGTGCACTTGAAGTTTTGCACCGCTCATGTTTCTGGCACTGTTGTCGGGGATTCATTTCTTCTTATTTTTGCCAATATTGATACAAAGTAATCTTGATTTTCATCTAGAATTTTATTTTATTTTCATTTGGGTCTGTTTTTTATGTTGGATGTGCCGTGCTAGAATTTGTAACATTACTCATTTTGATACAGAGATCGAAAGACTTCAAACAATTAATGTCAATAATTTTGAGCTCAAACCAACCTTAATCAGCATGGTACAACAAGCCCAATTTAGTGGATAGCCACTTGATGTTCCCAATATTTATTTGGAGATGTTCTTGGAGATTTGTGACACAGTAAAGATTAATAGTGTTACTGAAGACACCATTAGATTGAGATTATTTCCTTTTTCTTTGAGGGACAAGGCAAGAGGTTGGTTACAATCTCTACAACCAGGAAGCATCACTAGTTGGCAGGGTATGGTTGAAAAGTTTCTTACTAAATTCTTCCGACCAGCAAAAACAGCCCAACTCAGAAGTGAGATTGGTCAATTCAAGCAAAATGATTTCGAGTCACTCTATGAAGCATGGTAAATGTATAAAGATTTGATTCGACGCTGCCCTCAACATGGATTGCCGAATTGGTTGCAAGTTCAGATGTTCTACAATGGGTTAAATGGGAAAACTCGAACCATAGTTGATGTTGCTGCTAGTGGAACTTTGATGTCAAAGACAGTTGAGGGTACTACCTATCTTTTGGAAGAAATGACATCAAACAACTATCAATGGCCAACTGAAAGAACCATGGCTAAGAAAGTTACTGGGATTCATGAATTGGAGCCGTTAGCAGCTCTTTCAGCTCAAGTTGCTACTCTATCCCATCAGATTTCAGCTTTGACAACCTAAAGGATACCACAAAGTGCATAATATGTTGCAGCTACAAGTATGACAGTTTCGAGTAATGAAGAGAGTCAAGAACAAGTTCAATACATCAACAATCGGAACTACAACTATTGTGGTAATCCTATGCCAAATTATTACTATCCAAGGCTTCGAAATCATGAGAATTTGTCTTATAGAAATACAAAGAATGTGTTGCAACCTCAACCTCCT
Organism: Juglans mandshurica; assembly: GCA_022457165.1. Taxonomy (NCBI): domain Eukaryota; kingdom Viridiplantae; phylum Streptophyta; class Magnoliopsida; order Fagales; family Juglandaceae; genus Juglans; species Juglans mandshurica. The sequence goes on from CM039632.1 coordinate 22,090,869, forward strand.
CCAGGATTTGATAGTCAATCAAGCGAGAAAAAGATATCACTTGAGGATGCCATGGTTTCCTTTGTGCAGGAGACAAATGCAAGGTTTAAAAAGACTGATACACAGTTGGACAACATTGAGACTCATTGTAGCAACGTAGGAGCCATTATGAAGAATCTTGAAGTGCAAATTGGGCAACTAGCCAAGACCATCAATTCCCAACAAAGAGGAACTTTTCCTAGCAACATAGAAGTGAATCCAAATGAGCAATACAAGGCCATCATACTTAGGAGTGGAAGAGAAATTGAGAGGTCACCATCAAAGGAAACCAATTCCACCCTACAGCTGAAAACAATGGCCAAAGCAAAAATAAAGTTGAAGAAGAGGACGATACACCAAGAGAGACTGACAAGCTCTCAGGAATTTCGTTTCCTGACAATTCTCCTATTCTCTCTACTCCACTTCCTTATCCTCAACGTTTTCTAAAACAAAAATTAGATAAGCAGTTTTCTAAGTTTTTGAAAATTTTTAAGAAAATTCACATAAATATTTCTTTTGCAGATGCCTTGGAACAAATGCCAAACTATATCAAATTCCTGAAGGACATCATTTCCAAGAAGAGAAGGTTGAAGGAGTTTGAAACAGTGAAGCTTTCTGAAGAATGTAGTGCTATTCTTCAAAAGAAATTACCTCAAAAGTTAAAAGATCCAGGGAGTTTCACTTTGCCTTGCACTATTGGGAATTCATTTTTTGATAAAGTTTTATGTGATCTTGGTACTAGCATTAATCTTATGCCACTTTCTGTTTGCAGGAAATTGGGACTTGGAGAGTTAAAACAAACAACCATTTCTTTGCAACTAGCAAATCAATCTATCAAGTATCCACATAGAATCATAGAAGATGTATTGGTAAAAGTGGATAAATTTATTTTTCTTGCTGATTTTGTGGTGTTAGATATGGAAGAAGACCAAGAAGTCCCACTAATTCTTGGCTACAAAAGGGCTTTAATTAATGTTCAAAAGGGTGAATTAACATTGAGAGTAAACAAGGAAGAGGTTATGTTCAACATCTATCAAGCCATGAGATTTCCAGAAGATCTAAGTATTTGCTTTCGGGTAGATGTCATTAAGAAATGTGTAGAAGAAGCATTTGAGGAAGATGTACCAACCGATCATCTCGAACGATGCATCACCACTTCAAAGTAGCAAGCCATTCTCAATCATTGCCATTCATCATCATATGGAGGACACTTTGGAGCAACACGAACAACAGCTAAGGTACTTCAAAGTGGTTTCTTTTGGCCTTCTATTTTCGTGATAGTTATACTTGGGTGAAAACTTGTGACCGGTGCCAACGTATGGGAAATATTTCAAGGCGTCAGGAGTTACCATTGAAAAACATCTTGGAGGTTGAGTTATTTGATAATTGGGGAATTTATTTTATGGGTCATTTTCCTCCTTCTTTTGGCTTTGTTTATATCTTGTTAGCAGTTGATTACGTGTCAAAATGGGTGGAAGCAATTGCTACAACAACAAATGATGCAAAAGTAGTGCTCAAATTTCTACATAAGAATATATTCACAAGATTTGGCACTCGAAGAGCTATTATTAGTGATGAAGAGACCCACTTTTGCAACAAGTTGTTTGATAATCTTCTTTCTAAATATGGTGTGAAGCACAAGATAGAACTTGACTACCTTCCTCAAACTAATGGCCAAGCTGAAATTTCAAACAGAGAAACTTGATGATGCTTTGGAGGCATATCGTACAGCCTTTAAAACACCTATTGGGATGTCTCCTTACCAATTAATGTATGGAAATACATGTCATCTCCCTGTTGAGTTGGAGCATAGAGCTTATTAGGCAGTAAAGAACATTAATTTTGATCTCAAAGCAGCAGGAGAAAAGCGAATTCTTCAATTGAATGAGATAGATGAGTTCCGGAATGATGCTTATGAAAATGCAAAGATCTACAAAGAACAGACGAAGAAGTGGCATGACAAAGAGATTCTCAGGCGTGAGTTCGTACTAGGACAACAGGTTTTACTCTTCAATTCACGACTCAAACTCTTCCCAGGCAAGTTAAAATCAAGATGGACAGGTCCTTATACAATTGACAAAATTTCCTCTTTTGGAGCTATAGACTTGAAGGACAAGACAGCGAATATATTCAGAGTTAACGGTCAGAGATTGAAGCACTATTATGGAGAAAAAGTGGAGTTGAACTGTGCACTTATTCCTCTTGTAGATCCTTATTGATGAAAATTGAAAAGTCTGGCTGTAGACTTTAAAACAAGCGCATATGGGAGGAAACCCATAGAACTTTTTTTTGTTCTTTTATTTTTATTATTTTTATTTTCTAATAATTTGGATTTTGATGCAGGTTTATTTAGCATGAATAAAGAGCTGAAAATTACAAATTACGGTTGATTCACCATGAAACCAGGGAAGTTCCTTTCATTTCTTTAATCTTTTACACTTTTGCATCACAATGAGGACATTGTTTAGTTTAAGTTTGGAGGTGTAAACTCCTATAGTCATTTGGTCTTCTTGTTTGCTATTTATTTTTTAATTTTTTTGTGATTTCATAAGTCTTGAGTTGTTGGATTCTCTTACCAAGCATGCATTTGAGTATGATTGAATTCTCTATGACTCTGAAATTTGTGATTGAGGATGGGATTGAGAAAAAATTTCAAAAATTTCTTTTATGTCAAGCTGAGTTTTGTGGGTACTTTGATTTAAATCTTTGACCTTGAACATAATTGAGCACATAGTCATTTTTTTTCTTTATTCCATTTTGTTTATGAAAAGAATGAGTTGAATTAACTGTGTCAAAAAAGTTCAATCTTGCTTTGCTCTAGAATCCATTGATGGATCCTTGATGTGAAATCCTAGTTGATACCAAATATTAGAGAAATGATCTAGACAATTTTTTTTTTGTCATAACCAAAAAGCTTTCTCAGCCGTCCTGATTATCATGTCATCATTGCATGGTGTATTTCCATAGTCAACCTCCTTGAGTCTTATTTTACATAAGCCTTTATTTGTTCTTGTAACTACATAAACCATTCCCGTTCTAAGTTTGAAAAATCATTATTTACCTTTTACAATTTGAGAAGATACTTTGGTGGAAATCTATATTTAAAGAGAAAGTTAGTTCAAAGGAAATTATGCTCTATAAGATCTAAGTGTAAAAAAAAAAAAAAAAAAAAAGTTGAAGTGGTTGAAGATTTGCAAAGGCTACACGAACTGAGGTGGCTGAATGAAAAAGGTGGGAGGCTGAAAAAAAAAAGGATATTATTGCTGGGTTTGTCTTTTATTCAGAGGTGATTTATCCATTATGGTAGAAAAAAATAGAGAAAACTCAATAAATCACTTCAGATTTTGTTGAATGTGTAGTTGGTATTACTTCATTGATTACAACAAAAATAATATCACAAGTATGAGCATATAGGCGATGAAGAGTTATGATTTGAATCCAGTGGATATCTCTTTCATTGTTCTTTCTACCAAGTATTTTCTTAGTTTACTTTGATTTTCCATATCCATTTCTCTCTTAGCCCTCACCCTGTAGCCTGTCATTACAACCTTGATTAAAGACCTTTTGATCACTGAGTTTGGTTTGACTACATTAGTGGAGAGGATTTATGAAAATTGGACTTATGGGGTTAAGTTTGGAGAGAATTCTTTTGGTTTCAGTTGTTTTACTTTTATTTGAGTTTGCAAGTGGTTTGGAGTTAATTAAATTGACTATATCACACACATACTCAAGGTCTTAGCTTTAGGTTGAAGTAACCTCTTAACTCTTGCTTGACAAATTGTTAAATTTTTTTATTGATTTTCCTTCTATCTTTGATGTTAAAAGAGTAAGATACTAGTGATGATATCTAATTCAGATCATGACTTGGTGAGTGATAAAACTTTTCTATGGGGTCTAGTTAATAGTTTATAGTGGTCTTTTATTTTATTTTATTTTCTTTTGAGGATAAACAAAGTTGTAAGTTTAGGGATGTTTGATGACTTGTATAATTTTGAATATTTTATCACTTCTTAATTTTAACTTTAGTATAAATTTATTTATTTTTATTAATTTTTGGTTTCATTGTTGTTATTTAAATTTTATTTTAGATTTAAAGAAAATGAAAGATTCTAGTTTTAGCAGTCGATTGTCTAGTGACACTTTCATTTAATGAAGAATTAGGCACTTTGAAAAATAAAAGTCAAGAGAATGTTTTTTGTAAGGGACCTTTTCGCATATGCAAAGCTGTAGTTTGACCTGGCTTTATAAGCTAGAATTAAATACGGGCCAGTTGGTATCGAAGACGCACGAAACGGAAGGAAGCAGCTGAAGGAATGAACGAGTTATGTGGGATTTGCTGCGCAGACGTGCGGGACGAGGAGCTGGAATGCGCGCGATACGTAGCTAAATAGCAAGTGGACGAGGAGCTGGAACGAGGGCGCAATTGGAGTTTGAAGTTGACTTTAAAAAAAAATAATAAATAAATAAAAATAAAAAATAAAAAAGAAGAAGAAGAAGAAGAAGATGAAAAAGTTGGAAGACGCACGGAGAAAGGGATTGAATGGAATTTTTTACTTTCCAAAATAAATAAACAGAAAAGAAGAAAAAGATTGGACGGACGCTGCGACTTGCGACTGAGAGGCTGGGCTTGTGAGAAGTATTTTTAGTGATCATTTTCTTCTATTATTCTCTAAAAAAAATTATGGTTAATTTGTTTATGTTAAATTTAATTTTTAGCATGAACTAAATTCTCTTTATTCTAAGAAAACGATGTAATATAGTTCTGAACTATGCTTGCTTTTCTATTATAATTTGAAGTAATTCTCTTTTATGTTTGTCTAAATTATTCTGAGTTTATTGCTTCTAATTAACTAGCCATTAATTAGATATTTTAATCTTGTGATTTGCTATCGAAAGAGGGAATTATAGGATAGATCTTGGATATTTCGACATAGGTAAATATAGAGATCGAAAGACTTATATGAACCTATGTAGTATTAAAATCTTTGGTCTTATTGCTTTATTATTTTATTAATTTACATACTCTTGTGTAAAATGATGAACAAGAAAAATTTTCAATTGATTGTCGAAGGGGCTTTTGGATGTTTGTGGAGATTTTGCTAACAAATAGAGAGACTTAAATTCAATTAGTTAGATGAGTAAAACATAGTGAGGAATTAGGTGAAATTGATTTCCTAGAGGTTTTATTTCCCATTTATTTGATATTCGAACAATATCTTTATTTTCCGTTGAGTATTTTCTTTAAATTAATTTTATTTTAATTTGCAATTACAAAAATCTTAGTGATTTTTCTAAATAAAGTCGAGATTAGTATAATTTTGGTATTTGTCAAAAGTAAGTTACCAATCCCTGAGGACGATACTCTTCTTATTACTTTACTATAAAACTATGATATTGTGCACTTGCAGTTTTGCACCGATCAAGTTTTTGGCGTCGTTGCCGAGGATTGATTTCTTCTTATTTTTGCCAATATTGATACAAAGTAATCTTGATTTTAATTTAGAACTTTATTTTATTTTCATTTGGGTCTGTTTTTTATGTTGGATGCGTCGTGTTAGAATTTGTAGCATCACTCATTTTGATCCAGAGATCGAAAGACTTATATGAACATATGTAATATTAAAATCAATTGTCTTATTGCTTTCTTACTTTATTAATTTGCATACTCTTGTGTAAAATGATGAACAACAATAATTTCTAATTGATTGTCGAAACAGGCTTTTGGATGTTTGTCTAGATTTGCTAACAAACAGAGAGAATTAAATTCAATTAGTTAGATGAGTAAAGCATAGGGATGAATTAGGTGAAATCGATTTCCTAGAAGTTTTCTTTCCCATTGATTTGATCTTCGAACAATATCTTTATTTTTCGTTAAATATTTTCTTTGAATTAATTTAATTTTAATTTGCAATTACAAAAATCTTAGTAACTTTTCTAAATAAAGTCGAGATTAGTATATTTTGGTATTTGTCAAAAGTAAATTACCAATCCTTGATAACGATACTCTTCTCATCACTTTACTATAAAACTACGATACTGTGTACTTGCAGTTTTGCACCGATCAATAATGTATTATATAAAATATTATATAATAGTATAGTATTTATCTAATACTATATTATATATTATAATATAATATATAATATATACTATATATATGATCCATTATAAACTAATGAAAATAACATTAGAACCACAAGCTCATCTTTTTAGCCCAAAAGGATATATTTTATTATTATAATCTAGTACACAAAATTCTAGTGTACAAATTGATAAATAGTTTATTTGGAATTAAATTACTCTCCCTAATGAATAACAATTAGAAAATATTACTCTATAACTTAAGATAGAAAATAATTCTAAAAACGATCTTGAATGCATAAATAAAAAAGGGGACGGAACAGTCCTAATTGCCTTTCAACCTTTTAGAAGATCTTCATCACATTATTTTTCTCTAGCATCTTCTAGTTATTATACACCCAGATCTGTTATTACATCAATTTCTCGAAATAAATTTCAAAATTTGACAACAAATTCCAAAATCTAGACTCACAGATTTGGAAAATTATTCTTGAAAATATTATTGATACACCAGTATATACTGTTAATCATTCGGATAAGGCATCCACCTCTCATAATCCTAAAAATGAACATTCTTCTCCAACGTATTCAGAAGTGATAGAGATTATTCCCAAATATACACCTTGAGTAAAGAAGAATTTAAAATTAACAAAGAATATCTTAAGCAAGATTATATTAAAGAAGAAAATAGTCACAAAAGATTAATATTTTTCTCGACTTTTATAAAAATAGAAAGATATTATATTCAAGAAAAATATTACGGGCACTTAAAAGGAATATAAATTAATATACCTTTCTTTACATGGTTTGAAATTTATAAATCAAATCAATTATCGACTATAAACTAGACTACTAATCAATGGATTATAGAAGAAAATAATTAAATTGTTTGTGAACAATATCTTCATTTTGAAGCCGTTAAATTCAATCAAAGAAATACTCAATCCATTACCTTTGATGGATTACCAAGATCCATTCGATCTGGAATTAACAAATTTTGACCCATGACATGATTCCAAAAAATTATCACTATATAGTATATATAGAGTGTATTATATATATAATGTATTATATAGTATATTATATATAGACTATATATATAGTGTATTATATATATATATAAGTTTTGTTGTTAGTTTTATTAATTATATATCATTGATATATATATATATATATATATAGTATACTATATATAGTCCAGATTACTCATTCTGGCATCCACCTTTCATAATCTTAAAAATGAACTTTTTTCTCTAACATATTCACAAGTGATTGGAGATGATACTCAAATATACACCATATACACATCGAGTAAAGAAAAATTTAATAGGTAACAAATAATATCTCAAGCAAGCGGGTTATGTGAAAGAAGAAAATAGTCACAAAAGGATAGTATTTTTCTCAACCTTTCAAAAATAAAAAGAGATTATATTGAAGATAAATATTATGAGTATCTAGAAAAAATACATATATATAACTATTACATTAATAAATACTAATTATTGAATAAAAGTAATGTTTTAACGTTCATTTTTTACGTTCAAATGCTAATATTATATTCCCACTTGATTTCCTCATATCTGTGATAATCTTTCCACATTCGAACGTTACAATTTAACGTGCGAATGTGAGTGGACATATATAAGAGGAAATCGATTGACATTTGAACGTACAATTATAATACGTTCGAACACAAGAAAAATGTGAAAATTTTCTCGCTCAATTTAGGCACCTCTGTGATGATCAGAAACGTTCGAACGTTAAAATTTTACATTCGAACGTTAGTCGATGAAATTCACTGGGAATTTATAAACGTTCAAACGTCCAATTTCCTAACATTCGAACATGAAAATAAAAGTGCAGGAAATTTCTCGCTACATTTCGGTCTCTATCATAGGAAGATACTTTCGAACGTGTATAACCAATACCCAAATGTTATCTGCAAAAAATTTACTTGAGTTTTTTAACAATCGAATGTCATCTAACAATTGGGCGGGATATTTTAACGTTCGAACGTACACCTTAAACGTTTAAACGTTACATCTAAAGATTTTGTTTTTGAATGAATACACGCACAGGAGGCAACAGACTCATTTCTGCTGCTTCTCCCGTGCGTGCAAATAACCCAGAGAGACGGAGACGGTGAGAGAGGGTCTTCGTGGGTTAGAGAGCGAGAGGGTTAGAGTGAGAGAGAGTTGAGAGAGAGAGTTAGAGTAAGAGAGAGTTGAGTGAGAGAGAGTCATGGGTTAGAGAGAAAGAGTGTTAGAGTGAGAGAGAGTTGAGTGAGAGAGGGTTAATTAATATTTTGAAACTCTAGTTCCATTCATTTTAGTAAGAAAAAACTATTTTTCTTTTGTATTTTCTTTAATTTTATGATATTTATCTTGTGTTTTTGTTATATATATATGGTTCTAATAAGTTAGTGTTGTATTTTTTTGAAGGATTAGATGTTTTGGCAAGTTAGAAGCTTTTGATTTGTAAGAGAATATTGTGATCACTGCCAGGTATATTTCTAAACTTTAGCAATATGTTTATACATTTTATGCTTACTCATGAAATATTATGATTATTACTTGTGAGTTTTGTGAATAGTTTGTGAGTTTATGGTATTCATTGATGAATTAATATGTATAGAAATAATGTTGTGATATGGATTTGAAATATTGTGATTATTATTTGTGAATTTGTTTGAATATTTTATATGGTTAGAAATATATTATGTTTAGGTTGTGGATTTATGTGAATTTTTTTATATAATTTGTTTTGGTGTTATTTGAATTTGTGAGTGCTAGGTATATTTCTAAAGTTTAGAAATATGTTTATACATGTTGTTGTGATTTTATGCTTAGTCTTGAAATATTGTGATTATTGTTTGTGAATAGTTCGTAGATTTATGGTATTCATTGATGAATTAATATGTGTAGAAATATTGTTGTGGGAATACTATGAATATGTTATGATTTGGATTTGAAATATTGTGAGTATTGTTTGTGAATTTTTATTGAATATGTTTATATAGTTAGAAATATATTGTGTTTAGTTTGTGGATTTATGTGAATTTTTTTATATTATATTTTTTGGAGTTTTTTGAATTTGTTCATTAACAAGAAAATTATAAGTTTAGGAACTTAATTTAAGTAAAGATTAAAAAAATTTAATATACATTTAATATTTAATAAGTGTATATAATATATTCATACTAATTTAGTTAGAATATGATTACTATTCAAATTATAGGTATAGTATAAAACTTAATTATAAAAAAAAAAAAGAAAAAAAATTATATAACTTGACGATATATAGAGTATAATAAACATACAATAACTATAATTAACAATTACTTATTAAATATTCTTACCATTGGGAGGTTACAAACCATTATATTATTAAATATTATATAAATAAAGTAAAATACTCTTGAAGAAAAAAGTGTTGAACCTACCAAATAAGTAGATAGTTGGAATAAATAATTATACTTATTTAAAATAAACTAGAGAGTAAATAAATAAGGATAAATTAAATGCTTATATAGAAATTATATACATATTTTCTATATAAATAAATAACTCACTCAATTAAGTATAACAATTAAAATTATACTTTAGGAATGATAATAATTAAAATTATATAATAACCCTTGAAATGATATATAACAAATATAATAACAATTATATAATATGAATTAAAATTACATAGGTATCAATCAACAATTTCCTAAGATATATAATAACAATTAAAATCACAATATGCATTCAATTCAATTGCTGATGGTGTATAAAAGACCATAATCAACCGTCTCTTTTAGATATCGTTGAACACGTTTGAGAGCTGTCCAGTGACCTTAACGTGGGCTATGCATAAATTGGCATGGTTGGTTGACAATATAAGAAATCTTTGGTCTAGAAATAGTGTAATATTGAAGTGCTCCAACGATCAATCTGTATTTACTAGGGTCTGTAAGTAGGTGGCCATCCTGAGATGTTAATTTCCTGCCAGATACCTTCGATTATGACAATGGTTTTTTTTTTTTTTTTTTTGATGGAAACAGACTCGTTTCATTAATAAAACGAAGTTACAAATGTGACTTATACATGGAAAATCCAGGCTACAAGTCAAACTACGCATCAGCTCTGGGGCTTCCCCACACACAAATTCCTTTGTGGCGGACATTGTCTTAACTTCTAAGAACTCTCTCCAAATAGAGAAAGCGTTCTGTAAGAACAGAACTACACGATTTCCTCTGTCCTCTCAAGGAGGAAGAGTACGGTACACTGTTATGGATATTAAATCCAAAAGCCTATTTCTATTATAATACTAACTAAAATAACAACAAAAAAAATACAAATAAAAACACAAAGCCAAACTACAAATCCACAAGCAATGGCGTGAACCCGGACGTCACACCTACCGCAAGCATCGACAAGTCAAATCTCGACGACACGAGCACCCAGCTTCACGCACGAACACACAGCCTCCATTGCATAGGCAGCACCTACGCACGAGCATTGGTCGTACGACCACCGGCCGTAACATTGTCCGCCTCTCTCGAACAGCTCTTACTCCGGATTGCGTTCGATCCAAAGCTCAACATCACACTCGGGTAAAAAACAAACAAACTAAACGACAAAAATAGAAAAACAAAAAACTAGACAACAAAACGAGTGAACAGTGCACATAAAGTCGGCAGTGGCGCATGCATCTCACTGGTCACTCTGGGAGGAAAGTCAGCAGTCAATCTTGGAAGTCCCGGAGTTGAGGAGTCCAGAGAAGCCGAGCGTGGCGTCGGAAAAAGGCTCCCCGGTGGCGGGTGATTGACACGAGCAGACGCGATCCGGAAAGTTACTCCCGCACGTGCGGGCTACGCTCCACTCCGATGGACGTCGGATTCAGTGGTCTTGAAGATCGGCGGCTGGGCATCGTCCCGGAGAGGTGCGTGTTGACAGGAGACGGACGGAGAGACCCGAACGACAAACCTCCTTTATTCGGCTTGAAAAACACAAAAGCTAACAAAAAAAAAACAACAAACGACAGGAAGAAAAAGGATCGGAAGGGGAAGAGATGAGGGGGGAGGAGCCGAAGCTCCCACCCCCTTTCGCTAAATCTGAGTCTGGAGTTGTTTTAATCGGAGGTTTGGAGAGAGCGCGAGAGAGGTTCCTAGGATGCAGTGTCTTAAAATCCACTAATTTGGGTGATGACAATGGTTAAGCTGATGAGAAGAGGTAGATTTTATTTTTTATTTTATATATTAACACTGCTTCTCAAATGTGGGCTAGACTCTTCTTCAATGGATACCCAACACGTGAAATATTTAATTAAATGGGATAGAGTGTAGAGTCAGGGTTTGAACTCAGAACGTGGCTCTGATACCATGTAAGATTAAATAGAGTAATGCAAACACAAAAATGCAGACAGTATTGGAGTAGATTTCAATCATCTACCAACTGAAAGATTCATGTATTTATAGAGCTGTAGTTACAAAAGAATTCAGTTTCGTAAGGATATCCAACAACTTATCTTAAGAGACGTTACAATTCAAACTTCAAGTATTTAAAATTCTGTTTTGACATTGCTGCATATTCGCCAACTGATCTGATACTGCTACATAATCGATGATGCTAACATTCTGCTCGCATTGCTTCTGTAGAGATGAGATGCAAGGCAAACCACCGAACGACAACTTCTCCTTCCAACAAATCGTTTCCAGAAGATATCAGTACGCCATAAAACATTCATAGCTTTTCCTTACTCATGTATAATTCCCAATTGCCCATCTACTTTTTATTAGATTCATATTTACTTCCAAGATTAAGTGGATTAGCAACCTCCAAATCACTTGCTTCAAATATGACCAAATCGATTCCACTAGCAAAGGCAAATAGTAGAACGGACCAAGAATATAAATTAACTTCCAAATTATTGCAACAAGCCAATAGTAAAAAGGAACTCTATTTCATGTTTGATTCCACTCTCGGTGCTCAAATTAAATAAAAATTGGGATCCTCTATCTAAATGACACCATTATATATCAAATTAAAAGAGCCACTATCTAAATAACTCCATGCATAGAGTCTATTGACAGATCACTTCTATAAATTAAGCCACGATCTCTTCCATTTTTTTAATATCATGATTTTAAGATAATTAACCTTTAATTTTGTAATTGTAAATTTTACCATAAATCAAGCCAAAATCTCCTCCAATAGAATCATTATGGTGAAAATTGGGCTTGATTTATGGAAGCAATCTGTCAAATTGTCAATAGAGTCTGTAGTTGGCATCCTTGCAAGGGACAAACTCTTCTAAATTCCATCTAGATATGTTATTACATCAATTTTTTGAAATAAATCTCAAAATTTTGATAAAATAAATGCTTATATAGAAATCATATACTTATTGTCTATATAAATAAATAACTCACTCAATTAAGTATAACAATTAAAATTATACTTTTGGAATGATAATAATTAAAATTAGATAATAACCTTTAAAATGATATATAACAAATTATAATAACAATTATATAATATGAATTAAAATTACGTACGTATAAATGAACAAAGTTCTAAAATATATAATAACAATTAAACTCAGAATATGCATTCAATTCAATCGCTGATGATGTATAATAAAGACCATAATCAACAGTCCATTTTAGATATCGTTGAACATGTTTAAAAACTATTCAATAACTTCAATGTGAGTTATGCATAAATTGACATAGTTGATTAACAATATAAAAAATCTGTCAAAATCAAGCCAAAATTTCCTCCAATAGAATCTTTAAGATGAAGATTTTGGCTTGATTTATGGAAGCGGTCTGTCAAATTGTCAACAGAGTCTGTAGTTGGTATCTGACAAACTCTTCTAAATTTCACATGAAAAGTAGTCATCATGCGTCAACCACTACCTCCATGATGACACCGAGTCATGTCAATCATTATTATTCCTTGTAAGGATAAAACTACAGCCACCGTTGTCTTGCACCATTTTTTAGTCCCGCTTGACGTGTGCACGCCACTGTAGCATTTCCTTCTTCTTTCTTTTTTTTCATTTGCTTCTTTCTTCCTTTTTTTCCTTAGTCCCGCACCCGTTTCCATTTCTTTTCTCTACAACCATTCTGCATTGCCCCAGACAAGTGCACAAGAGACGCATCTCTCCCAAATCCCGATTGACTGCCCATTTCGTTTTCCCCAAACAAGTAGAGACCCATTTCATTTTCCTGATTGACTGCCCCCAAGAGACCCATTCCGACAGGCACAAGAGACCCATCTCCAATCGGCACAAGTGACCCATTTCTAGCCCCGGGATCTCCTTCGTTTGACCTCAAATCCGGGAAACAAAACCTCTGCAATTTGGTCTCCTTCACGGTAGATTTCTCCATTTCCGCTCCCTAGATTACTGGTCTTGATTTATTATTTTTCTATAATTATTTTGGTGGACCATTCTTGTTTATTATTTTTGGCAACGGTTGGTTTCTTTCTACAAAATATTTCTTGATTTCTTTCTTCTTTATCGCAAAATATTTCTGGCGACAGTTGGTTTCTTTCCGCACCCATTTCCGCATCCTATCATTTCTGGCTTCGTTATAGAACTTGTTGTTAGGGATGACTGTTGTAAATTTTTTGCTGTAAATATTTCGGTGGACCTCTGTTGTAAATATTTTGCATGAAAATTATAGAACTTGTTGTTGAGACTTCTTGTGGTTGAGAACTCTATATGTGGCAATGCAGAATGGGTGTAGAGGAAAGAAATGGAAACGGGCACGGGACTTAAATGAAAATAAGGAAGAAAGAAGCAAATGAAAAAAAGAAGGGGGGAGAAAATGCCACAGTGGCATGCACACGTCAAGCGGGATTCAAAAACAGTGTAAAACAACGGTGGTTGTAGCTTTATCCTCCTTGTAAGGTCCAGAAGAAAATAATTACAAAAGGTTAGTATTTTTCTTAACCTTTCAAAAATAAAAAGAGATTATATTGAAGAGAAATATTATGAGTATTTAGAAAAAATACATATATATAATTATTATATTAATAAATACTTACTATTGCATAAAAGTAACGTTCGAACGCTAATATTATATTCCCGCTTGATTTCCTCATATATGTGATGAACTTTTCACGTTCGAACGTACAATTATAATACGTTCGAACAGGAGAAGAAAAATGTGAGAAATTTCTCGCTCGATTTAGACACCTCTGTGATGATCTGAAATGTTCGAATGTTAGTCGATGAAATTCACTGGGAATTTATAAATGTTCGAATGCCAAATTTCCTAACGTTCGAACATGAAAGTAAAAGTGTGGGAAATTTCCCGCTAGATTTCGGGCTCTATCATAGGAAGATACGTTCGAATGTGTATAGACAACGTCCGAATGTTATCCACAAAAAATTTACTTGAGTTTTTTAACATTCAAATGTCATCTAAAAATTGGGCGTGATATTTTAACGTTTGAATGTTAAATCCAAAGATTTTGTTTTTGAATGACTACACGCACAGGAGGCAGCAGACTCATTTCTGCTGCTTCTCCCGTGCGCACAAATAACCTGGAGAGAGAGACAGTGAGAGAGGGTCTTCGTGGGTTAGAGAGAGAGGGTTAGAGTGAGAGAGAGAGAGAGTTGAGTGAGAGAGTGTTAGAGGGAGAGAGAGAGTTGAGTGAGAGGGTTAATTAATATTTTGAAACTCCAGTTCCACTTATTTTGGTAAGGAAAAAGTATTTTTCTTTTGCATTTTCTTGAATTTTATGATATTTGTCTTGTGTTTTTGTTATATGTAACTTCTAATATGTTAGTATTGTATTTTTTTTGAAAGATTGGTTGTTTTGGCAAGTTAGAAGCTTTTGATTTATAAGACAATATTGTGATCAGTGCTAGGTATATTTCTAAACTTTAGCAATATATTTATACATTTTATGCTTACTTTTGAAATATTGTGATTATTGTTTGTGAGTTAATGGTATTCATTGATGAATTAATATGTTGTGATATGGATTTGAAATATTGTGATTATTGTTTGTGAATTTTGTTTTAATATTTTATATGGTTAGAAATATATTGTGTTTAGGTTGTGGATTTATATGAATTTTTTTATATAATATGTTTTGGTGTTTTTTGAATTTGTTCATTAATAAGAAAATTATAAGTTTAGGAACTTAATTTAAGTAAAAATTAAAAACATTTAATATACATTTAATATTTCATAAGTATATATAATATATTCATACTAATTTAGTTAGAATACGATTATTATTCAAATTATAAGTATAGTATAAAACTTAATTATAAAAAAAAAGTATATAACTTAACTATATATAAAGTATAATATACATACAATAACTATAATTAATAATTACTTATTAAATATTCTTACCATTGTGAGGTTTTAAACCATTATATTATTATATATATATATATATAAATAAAGTAAAATACTCTTCAAGAAAAAAGTGTTGAACGTACCAAATAAGTAGAGAGTTGGAATAAATAATTATACTTATTTAAAATAAACTAGAGAGTAAATAAATAAGGATAAAATAAATGCTTATATAGAAATTATATACTTATTGTCTATAAAAATAAATAACTCACTCAATTAAGTATAATAATTAAAATTATACTTTAGGAATGATAATAATTAAAATTATATAATAACCTTTGAAATGATATATAACAATTATAATAACAATTATATAATATGAATTAAAATTACATAGGTATCAATGAACAATGTCCTAAGTTATATAATAACAATTAAAATCACAATATGCATTCAATTCATTCGCTGATGGTATATAATAAAGACCATAATCAACCGTCCCTTTTAGATATCATTGAACACGTTTGAGAGCTGTCCAGTGACCTTAACGTGGGCTATGCATAAATTGGCATAGTTGGTTGACAATATAAGAAATATCTGGTCTGGAAATAGTGTAATATTGAAGTGCTCCAACGATCATTCTGAATTTACTAGGGTCTATAAGTTGGTGGCCATCCTGAGATGTTAATTTCCTGCCAGATACCTTCGGTGATGATAGTGGTTAAGCTGATGAGAAGAGGTATATTTTATTGTTTATTTTATATATTAACACTCCCTCTCAAATGTGGGCTAGACTTCCCCTCAATGGATGCCCAACATGTGAAATATTTAATTAAATGAGATAGAGTGTAGGGTCAGGATTTGAACTCAAAACGTGGCTCTGATACCATGTAAGATTAAAGAGAGTAATGCAAACACAAAAATGCAAACTGTATTGGAGTAGATTTCAATCATCTACCAACTGAAAGATTCATGTATTTATAGAGTTGTAGTTACAAAAGAATTCAGTTTTATAAGGATATCCAACAACTTATCTTAAGAGATGTTACAACTCAAATTACAAAAGAATTCAGTTTTATAAGGATATCCAACAACTTATCTTAAGAGATGTTACAATTCAAATTTCAAGTATTTAAAATTCTGTTTTAACATTGCTGCATACTCGTCAACTGATCTAATACTGCTACATAATCGGTGATTCTAACATTCTGCTCGCATTGCTTCTGTAGAGATGAGATGCAAGGCAAACCACCAAACGACAACTTCTTCTTCCAACAAATCGTTTCCAGAAGATATTAGTACGCCATAAAACGTTCATAGCTTCTCCTTGCTCATGTATAATTCCCAATTGCCCATCTACTTTTTATTAGATTCATATTTACTTCCAAGATTAAGTGGATTAGCAACCTCCAAATCAATTGCTTCAAATATGACCAAATCGATTCCACTGGCAAAGACAAATAGTAGAACGGACCAATAATATAAATTAACTTCCAAATTACTGTAACAAGCCAATAGTAAAAAGGAACTCTATTCCATGGTTGATTCCACTCTCGATGCTCAAATTAAATAAAAATTGGGATCCTCTATCTAAATGACACCACTATATATCAAATTAAAAAAGCCACTATCTAAATAACTCCATGCATAGAGTCTATTGACATATCACTTCTATAAATTAAGCCACGATCTCTTCCATTTTTTTAAAATCATGATTTTAATTTTAAGATAATTAACCTTTAATTTTGTAATTGTAAATTTTACCATAAATCAAGCCAAAATCTCCTCCAATAGAATGATTATGGTGAAAATTTGGGCTTGATTTATGGAAGCGATCTGTCAAATTGTCAATAGAGTCTGTAGGTTGCATCCTTGCAAGGGACAAACTCTTCTAAATTCTATCCAGATATGTTATTACATCAATTTCTTGAAATAAATCTCAAAATTTTTATAAAATAAATGCTTATATAGAAATTATATACTTATTGTCTATATAAATAAATAACTCACTTAATTAAGTATAACAATTAAAATTATACTTTAGAAATGATAATAATTAAAATTATATAATAACCTTTAAAATGATATATAACAATTATAATAACAATTATATAATATGAATTAAAATTATGTACGTATATTGACAATGTTCTAAAATATATAATAACAATTAAAATCACAATATGCATTCAATTCAATTACTGATGGTGTATAATAAAGACCACAATCAACCGTCCCTTTTAGATATCGTTGAACATGTTTAAAAACTATTTAGTAACTTTAATGTGGGCTATGCATAAATTGACATGGTTGGGATATTTTATTTTTAATTAATTAAAAGATCTGAATGGTCATAAATTTATTATACAGATGAAAATATTAAATTATGATTTTCAATATTCTGCTCATATATCTTTATATATAAAATATTAATTAATATTTTTGAGGGCATGTTTGAGATTGAGTTACAGGTTGTAAAAAGTGTTTAAATAGTCTCAAAAGTCCTTCAATGATAAAATTAGGTTATTTAGTTGTTATCTATTGATGTACCTTTCACTTAAAAAAAAAAAAAAGAAGAAGAAGAAGAAAAAAGAAAATATTCTAAAGTACCTTTTAATTTCGAAAAAGCTAAAATGTACATTTATATAAATCAAATATGTTTTTTTAGATAATATGTAATGTAGTTCCACTTTTAAAGAAGACTCATATCAATGTGCAAAAATACTTACACGTATAACATTAAGATAATTACAGATTTGTCCTTTGATCTTATTACAGGCATGACACTACCTCAAATGACCTAAAAAATCTTTTTTTTTATATTGTTTCCAAACAAATTGAACATATTTGGAATATGTCCATTAACTTGAATCTACGTTAAGTACTGAAACCCTATACTAATCTTGTAGGAGTTTCTGAGTACAATAACACTAGCTTAACGATTGGGGAAGCTCTTGTGGACAGCCAAAGAATCGAATATCATTATGGCCATCTTTCCTATCTTAACTTGTCAATTGGGTAACTGCATGCGTGCTTGATAATGGTAATTAAATTAATAGTAGTTCTTATGTCGATCTCTGGTACAAAAAGTTACCAACTTTTGACATTTATCCTTTAATTCACCGAACAGGGACGGTGTGAAGGTCAAGGGGTACTTCGCTTGGTCTTTCATGGATAACTATGAGTGGAACTCGGGTTATACAGTTTGGTTTGGCCTTTATTATGTAGATTATAAAGATAGACTGAAAAGGTATAATAAAACATCGGCTAATTGGTTCCAGAACTTCTTCCATATTAATCACTCATATCAAGCACCTCCTCCATAAAACGTCAGTTTTGCCTTGACAATTCAGCGTTTTTTGAGTTTCACTCTGATTCTTTTTTTGTGAAGGATTAGTGCACCCGGACACCTCTTCTTCAAGGCCACGTTAGGAATGGTTTGTATGAGCTGCCTACTGGTGTTTTCACTCCAACCTCATCTGCTTCAACTCCACAAGCCATCCTTGGTGAATGGACCTCTTCTCATCAGTGGCACTCCCGTCTTGGACATCCTAATCCCCTCACCACTTCACTTACTATTAGAAATTTTCAGCTTCCTATTACTAATAGTTCTCGCATATCACAATGTTCTACTTGTCCTTTAGCTAAGTCTCACACTCTCCCACATCCCCCACCCCCTCTAGCTCCCTCAAACCCTTTCAACTTGTTTTTCTTGATGTTTGGGGACCGGCACCTATGCCCTCCTCTAATGGTTCTCAGTTCTACTTATCTGTAGTTGATAATTATTCCAAATATCTATGGCTCTTTCCACTACAATCAAAGTTTGATGTGTTCCAAATTTTTTTAGCCTTTTTAAATTACGTTCAGAATTTTTTCTCAACTAACATTGTATCAGTTCAAACCGACTGGGGTGGAGAGTTCAAGATGTGCACCGTGTGACATGCCCTTATTCTCATGCTCAAAATGACAATGTAGAGCAACGACATCGGCATATCGTGGAAACTGGGCTTTCTCTCATGGCCCATGCTTCCGTTCCCTAAAAATACTGGGCTGACGCCTTTTTAATGGCTTTTTTTTTTAATTAATCGTATGCCAACTCCCATTCTCAATAATAAATCTCCCTATCAACTCCTCTTTCATCGTTCTCCAAATTATAAATTTTTATGGATTTTTGGGTGTCAATGTTGGCCCAATTTGCACCCACTTAATCATCACAAACTTGATCTTAGATCCAAACCGTGTGTTTTTTATATGGGCTACAGCCCAGACCACAAAGGGTATCTATCTCTTGATATTCCTACGAGCAGAGTTTATACATCACGCGATGTACAGTTTAATGAATCCATCTTCCCCTTCACTGTTTGCTCACACACCGACTCACCCACTTCCTCTTCATCAGGACCCTCTCTTCATCCAATTCCTATACCTGTACGTGCATTAATGCAGCTTCTCGCAATGGGATCCCCATTGGTCCAGCGATACGTATTATAAATTAATGTTACAAATTAATAAATGTATTAACAGACATTTGTTCGTATTTATAATAATAATAATAATAATAGTATCGATCTAATTAAGAAGGTTATTGAACAAACTTCCCTCCTTTTTTTTCCTTTTCTAATCGCAGTGTGCTTCACCTTGGCTCTACATTTATCCTTGCAGACTTCGTGATCTTTTGAACTACACAAAGTATAATTACAATGATCTAGACGTTTACATCACTGAGAATGGTATCTCTCTCTCTCTCTCTCTGTGCATGTTTTCTTTTTCTTTTCTTTTAATTTTTCTGGTAGTTTCTGGAATATGTCCATTTGAATCTACGTTAAGTGAAACCCTATACTAAATCTTGTAGGAGTTTCTAAGTACAATAACGCTTGCTTAATGCCTGGGGAAGCTCTTGTGGACAGCCAAAGAATCGAATATTATTATGGCCATCTTTCCTATCTTCACTTGTCGAATGGGTAAGTGTGTGCTTGATAATGGTAATTAAATTAATAGTTATGATGTCGATCTCTCGTACAAAAAGTTGCCAACTTTTGACATTTATCCTTTAATTGAAGGTCAAGGGATACTTCGCTTGGTCTCTCATGGATAACTACGAGTGGAACTCGGGTTATACAATTCGGTTTGGCCTGTATTTTGTAGATTATAATAATGGACTGGAAAGATACAATAAAACCTCGGCTACTTGGTTCCAGAACTTCCTGATCCATAATTAATTGAGATCATGAAGATGCATGCTCAATCGTATTGCATGGATGGTGAAGATGGTTCCATCTGTATATGTAATTGCTTTCTAAATAATGTCCTAATTAGCCTTTGTGTGTGGACTCGAATCTTTGTTAAATAATAAATTTCTCGTGCTGTAGTACTGCCTATGCGATGAAAACAAGTCTAAGCATTGATCAGTACTACAGGCACTACATAATCTGCCGTCCTTTCATATTATATATCGCTTTGTCTAATTTTTCAATCCATATTAATTTACGTGATCTTCTCAATTTTTATTACACATTAATGAATGATTAAGCCATCATGGATTTTAATTACGTTGCCAAATCCATCATGCGTATGTTTTTCTTCATCACTACAACACAATTACTTTTTAGTGATAGTTGAGAAATTGTGACAATCTCCAAACCGTCACTAAAAAGCATTTTCTGTGACAGTTTTTTAAAACCGTCACTAAAGACAGATGAGATTTTTTTTTATGTTTCAACGTATGGGAAATTTACGTTCGAACGTCACATATACATTCGAACATTGTGGCTACTTACATGTGAACATGAAATGTTTTGGCGCCAATGTTCAAACGTTAATTGTAAATTTAAATTAAATATTACTCTAATTTAAAAATTATGTGATTTTTATGGTGCATAATTTGTGAACAAGTCTAAAAAATTGACTTGTATATATTTATATATGCACAATTTGTAAAATATAATTATATATAAATATAAATATATATATTTGTGTTTATATATATTTGAAGTGCAATGATTTAGTATTAAAGTTGAAAAATATAATATTAAAGAAGATTGAGAATTGAAATTAAAAAAACATAGAAATATTAAATAATATTGTTCCTTACATATATGAAAAGCAAAATACAAAATATGATAGAATTTTGTAAACAACACTCAGATGATAGTGTTGTTCACGAAATTCATACTCGGTATCTCCTCAGTCAAAGTATCAACCTTGTCGTTGAGGATACCTACACGATGGGCTATCTAGGCCATGGGCGCCTATGTAGTCCTGAGTAATCGATCAATCTTACGATCGATATGCGCAGTCAGCTGTGAGATCATCACATCAACCCAAGCAGGCCGCGCATCTCCCGTATATGTACTCATCGGCTGCTGACTACTAGTCCCCACACCTGGCTCAGGCTGCGTTGGAGGAACTAGATCCTCCACATGGGTGGTTGACGTCCCCTTGTCTGTCCAATGCTACGTCGATGTGTGATCATGTCGAGCGGACTCATCTGATCTTTCACCTGCTCCTCCAGTTGGGTTGGCACTCTCCGAACAAGTAATAGCCGGCTGATCAGGACATCGTATATGAGATTGTCCGTGAAGATGATGCTTGCCTCAAAACAGATCCTCTCAAAGATGTGCAGTGGCAAATCTGTGGGATCTCCATATGCCACTAGTATAAAAAATTGTGCCCGAAGACGACTAAATGTGGTTTTATGTGCCACATAATCCACATTTGTTACAACAATAAGGTGCAACATGCGGAAGAAAGGTAGCAGATGGTTTTGGTTGAAGGCATTTGACAAAGTGTCAAAAACTACATGATTAAGCTGCTAAAGTGAATGAATTATTTAACCAAAAAATGAATTAAGCACTTAATTATATAGTAGTTTTTAGTACTTGACTCAATGTTAAAATCATGATATTTTGCTCTTAAAAAGATTTATGCAGCTGGGCCACGTCAAAATTAATACCCCAACTTTTACTCCTCTCATATCTTACTTACTTATATGTTGCAGGACATTATGGGAAAAAATGTTAAAGCACATGGGAAAACTGAGAAAAATGAACTAAATCCTACTAGGATTTCTACTGGTTGGCGAATGTGTATAGATTATAGGAAGTTGAATGCCGCCACTAGGAAAGATCATTTCCCTTTGCCATTTCTTGATCAAGTGTTAGAAAAAGTTGTTGGCCTTGATTTCTATTATTTTCTTGATGGATTTTCTGGTTTTTACCAAATAGAAATAGCACCTGAAAATCAAGAGAAAACAACTTTTACTTGCCTGATTGGAACTTTTGCATTTAGAAGAATGCCTTTTGGACTATGTAATACACCAGCTACTTTCCAAAGATGTATGTTTAGTATTTTCAGCGACATTATTGAAAATTGTTTGGAAGTATTCATGGATTATTTTTCAGTATTTGGTAGTTCTTTGGATGCATGTTTGACCAACTTACAAGTTGTTTTAGCCAAGTGTGAAGAGAAGCATTTGCTTCTCAATTAGGAATTGTGTCATTTCATGGTTCAACAAGGCATAGTTCTTGATCACAGTCTCGTCACGAGGTATTGAGGTTGATAAAGCTAAGATCGAGCTTATCTCCAAGATTCCTATACCCAAAACAGTAAAGGAAATCAGATCAGTTCTTGGGCATGCTGGGTTTTATAGGAGATTCATTCAAAATTTTAGTTCTATCTCTAAGCCTTTGTGTGAGTACTTATGCATGATGTATCTTTTGAATGAACCTCTTCTTGTCAAAATGCTTTTGATAAGCTGAAAATTTTACTCACCATTGCCCCTATCATGGAACCCTCTGTTTGGTCTATTCCTTTTGAGATAATATGTGATGCCAGCGATGTAGCCATAAGAGCTGTTCTTGGATAGCATAGAAATAAGTTTCCACATGTAATTTCTTATGCAAGTATAACTCTAAATGGAGCCCAAAGAAATTATTCTACCACAGAAAAGGAATTGCTTGCTGTAGTTTTTGCATTAGACAAGTTTCGAACTTATATTCTTGGTTCTCCTGTGGTTGTTTTCACCGATCATGCAGTGTTAAAGTACTTATTGTCGAAGAAGGATGCTAAATCACGTTTAATCCGGTGGATCATTCTTCTCCAATAATTCGACCTTATCATCAAAGATAAGAAGGTGCTAAAAACGTAGTCACCGACCACTTGTCTTAGCTTACAATTGCTGAAAATGAGCACACTGTCCCTATCCTTGACTCCTTTCCTGATGAACAATTAATGTTAGTTGAAAATTTACCTTAGTTCATTGACATAGCTAATTTTTTGGTAACAGGACAAACTCCACCCCATTGGAGTGCTCAAGGCATACGAAAATTCAAGCATAAGGTAAAGTCATTCTTCTATGATGATCCTTACTTGTTTAAATATTGTTCTGACCAAATCATAAGGAAATGTGTGCCAGATCATAAAATACAAGTTGTTCTTTCTTATTGTCATAATGAGGCTTTTGGGGGACATTTTTCTGCACATAAAATCGTTCCAAAAATTTTACAAAGTGGGTTTTATTGGCCGTATATGTTTAAGGATGCGTATAATTTCTGCAAAATTTGTGAACCATGTCAAAAACTAGGCACAATCACTAAGAGAAACAACATGCCTTTACAACCCATTTTGGTCATTGAGATTTTTGATTGTTGGGGGATTGATTTTATCGGGCCATTTCCATCTTCTTTTGGTTATTTGTATATCCTCATGACTGTTGATTATGTTTCCAAGTGGGTTGAAACCATCCCATGTAAAACAAATAACCATAAGGTTGTGCTTAAATTCTTGAAAGAAAACATTTTTGCTAGATTTGGCATGCCTAGAGCTATCATTAGTGATAATGGAACCCATTTTTGCAACAAACCATTTGCTGCCCTCATAAAAAATATGGTATACACCATAAGGTTTCCACTCCATATCACCTTGAAACGAATGGGCAAGCTGAATTAGCTAATAGGGAACTTAAGCACATCTTAGAAAAAATAGTTAACCCCAATAGAAAATATTGGTCTTTAAGGCTAATTAATGCACTTTGGGCTTATATAACAACCTTTAAAACCTCTCTTAACATGTCCCCCTCTCGCTTGGTATATGGAAAAGTATGTCATCTTCCCGTTGAGCTTGAACATAAGGCATATTGGGTTGTTAAACAATTCAATTTTTCCATTGACCATGCTGGCTCTATGAGGAAATTCAGATTTGAGAATTGGATGAATTTAGGCGAGATGCATATGACAATTCTAAATTGTCAAAGGAGCGCATGAAGGTGTTACATGACAAGCACATCCAGAGAAAGAATTTTGAGCCCAATGAACAAGTCTTACTTTACAATTCTCGCCTCCATCTATTTCCAGACAAATTAAGATCGAGGTGGAGTGGTCCTTATGTAGTTAAGGCTGTGCTTCTATATGGAATTGTTTAGATTACTAATCCTCAAAATGGAAATACTTTCAAAGTCAATGGCCAACGACTTAAACATTTTTTGGCAAAAATTTCACATCAGGATACTTCTATTCCTTTGGAAGATTCCACTTATTCTCATGATCCTAGCTCATTTTTGTTTTGCTTTAATTTTTTCTTTTCTTTTTCTGCTTTTATTTGTTTCACTTCTATGTTTTTGTTCTTTTTTTTTTTTGTTCTTTTTCTTCAATATATCTTTGTAGGTACAGCACTGTTTATTTTTTTCTGGTTTCATTTTTATGTTCATGATCCCTTCAGCCATCTCAAGTATTTTCCTTCGGCCCTATTTTCTTTCATGCCTTATTTTACTCCTGGTTTGCAATGAGGACACTGCCCATTTTTAGTTAGTGGGAAAGGAGAGTCTTTTACCATTAGTCTCTCAGGATTTATAATTGTGGTGTCTGAATTTTTTGTTGCTGCCAAGTTACTATTTTCACACTTCTCTACTTAAGATCAGATAGTTGCAGTCTTGGGCTACACTAATTCCCATTGGTTTAGGTTTAAGTTCAACACTAGACCTTATGATAAGTCTTAGCAACTCAAACTTGAGAAATTTATTTCAAAGTTATTGATTGATGACTTTAATTGACACAAGTAGATAATTTTTGTTGTTTGTTTGATCACAACCAATGGTTTCTTCTAAGAATATAGCAAGAACTACAATGACCCATATCTTAATGGCCTAGGAAAAGTGTGATAAAAAAAAAGGTGCAAGTACATTGGAAAGGCTGCCTATCACTGGGATCTGTTAAAAAAAAGGGTCTTTCAAAGTGTGATAGCGTGAAAGCCGCCATTGTAATGGTTTTGAATTGGAGTGAAGACCATTTGGTTTTTCTTGAAAAAGTTGTTAGGCTGAAACTATTGTGAAAAATCTTGAAACTAACAAATGGAAATATGTTCACACACTTCACGCACTCAAAGATCTTCAGCTGAAGTACATTTCCCTTGTTTGAGCAATTGAGAATTTTAGAAGCTTTTGTGTTGAGCTAAAACCTGACTTGACTACATTCTCATACCCAGGATTTCAATACGATTGTTCTTTTGTAGAGATTTTTGAGTTTAGTGGCTCACTCTTAGATCCTTCAATATTTGTATCGCATTATTTGTTAGAGACTAGCGAAAAGCTCGTTGGGGGGTGTGTAAAGTGTAAAAAACTATAATATTAAGGTGCTAAAGTGAATGAATTATTTAACCAAAAAATGAGTTAAACACTTAATTATGTAGTAGTTTTTAGTACTTGACTCAATGTTAAAATCATGATATTTTGCTCTTAAAAAGATTTATGCAGCTAGTCCGCATCAAAATTAATACCCCAACTTTTACTCCTCTCATATCTTATATGTTGCAGGGCATTATGGGAAAAAATGTTAAAGTACATGGGTAATTTTGGAAACACCCAACAAGCACAGCAGCACCCAAAGTAATGCACTGGACAACAGACTCACACAGCTAAGTGGCTAGGGATCTAAAGCAAAACAAAGAAAAGAAAACAGAGGGATGAAGTTATGGAGTGGGACGTGGGAGTGGAAAGCAAAGCAGGATCGTGGCCTCCATTTACCGCAAGACATGCACTACAGGAATGGGAGAAAACGTACGCACGATGCTGGTGCAGAGCAACACACGGGTAGTGGGCTGGAGACGCAAAACGTAGACCATGCAACGCAAGACCTGGAACAGCGCAAAACGCTGGACTGGAAACATGAAACACAGCTAGAACGAAGGCACACAGAGAGTATAAAAAGAAAGCATTTTTTCGTGCGGCTGGCTCTCTTTTTTTCCGCAGTTTTAGTTTTATTTTTTCACCTCTCTCCGCTTCGTTATTTTTCGCTTTTTCTTTTAGGGGATTTTCGGTTTGAGACCTTGGTTTTGGGAGGGGAATTTATTTTCTCAGTGGTAGAGATTCTGTTTTTTTCTTCAGCAGTTTCGTTATGCACAGAGCACCTTTCTTAGAGTTTGAGTTTACTTGTTTTAATTTCTATTTTCTTGAGAAAATGATGTTAGGCTAAGTTTACAACTTCAGCTACAAGATATGGATTCTCTTGCACTAAACTACTTATTAGAGTGATTCTGAAATGATAAAAATCCATTTTATAGTTTTGCAAGTTGATTTTGTTGAGACAAGTCAAAATCAGAAACTGCTGTTCTTGTTCTTCTGTTGACGTAAGGCACAGCAAAAACTTGGTAATATTTTCAAGGTTTTTCATGGTTAGTATCCATAGTAAATTTATTTGCACTCTATAGATACTTTAGACTTTGAATCTGGTTTTAAATCTTCATTTTCCGATTGTTAATACTTAGACAAGATTGACAATTGAGTTATAGAGTTAGACCTCTTAATCAGAGTTTGGTAAAGGAGGAAACATACTTGTAGCCAAAGTGTTTAACATTTTGGGTCACTTGTTTTGATATTACTGCAATCTCTACATTTCCTACACCCTTTTCTCTAACATTAAATTTCTTTTCACATTTCTTTCTGTTTCCATTTCTTTTAAGTCAACAAGCATTCAGAAAATTATTCAAAAAAATAGGAAAAGACCCAAACCATACTTCATTAATACCCTTCAAATCAGTACATAAATTTGCTTTCCTTATTTCTACTATTGGTTGCATAAATAGCCCTTTCACAAACAATCTCCTTACACAAAATACATTTCATTATATGTTTGGTCATCATGAATACTATTGTCCCTGTGGAAATGACCATGGAACTCATCCATGTACTACTTTGATAGCTTCAACAGTTGGAAGACAGATTTAGAAGCCCTTCAACCTTCCTTCTATCGATCTGTATGCGGTCTCTCCCGGTGAGGATGTAGAAATCATCGTCTCAGTCATCATCCCAAGTCTCGAGGCTAGTATAATCGGCCTCTGACCAGTCTGTATCTCTGGCTGATGCTGGCTCAAATGGGCCAGTAGATGATGCAAAAGTGCCTACATCCCCACTAGGTGTGCCATGTGCAGATGTAGATGTGCGAACCATGACTAGAGAGTCAGCCGTAGTCGATGTCTCAACTCCTCAACGAATCCCGAGGTGCTCAGCAAAAACATCCGGTGAAATCTCGATGAAAACACTGCGTACAATCACGGTATGAGAGGATGCATCTTGAGGCATGTCATACATCCTCATATAGAATTCTTAAACCATTGAGGGGTATACCTTCCCCCTCAATGTTTAGATATTTCTCCAACCTATATTGACTAAGACATCTCTGAGGTTCATCTGCTACCATTTGAGTTCGTTGAACTCATTGATCAGGACCTCTCGCTCCACCATAACAGTACGAGCCTAGATACGAGCAGTGTCCTGAGTGTCTCCTTCCCTACCTCTTTTCCTGGTATTCAAAGGATGAGCCATATCCTGAAAATAAAAAAAAAAATAAAAAAATTATTTACATTGATGCATTTTTCGTGTTAATTTTAAGCTGCTTTGCATTAATGTTCGAACATAGTAAAACAAATGGTCGAACGTTGAGATAAAACGTTCGGACGTGTATCCTTTACGTTTGCACGTAAAACAAATACATGCGAATGTATAACAGGCACGTTCGAACGTAAGTAGTAAATAACTTTAAATGACGTACGTTTAAACCCTTTAGCTAAGTCTCCCACATCCCCCCACCCCCTCTTGCTCTCTTAAACCCTTTCAACTTGCTTTTCTTGATGTTTGGGACGGGCTCCTGTGCCCTGCTCTAATGGTTCTCAGTTCTACTTATCTATAGTTGATGATTATTCTAAATATCTATGGCTCTTTCCACTAAAATCACAGTCTGATGTGTTTCAAATTTTTTTAGCCTTTCTTAATTATGTTCGGAATTTTTTCTCAACTAACATTGCATCAGTTCAAACCGACTGAGGTGGAGAGTTCAGGCCCTTAAATAAATTTTTTCGATCAAATGGAATTGTGCATCGTGTGACATGCCCTTATTCTCATGCTCAAAATGGCAGTGTAGAGCGACGACATCGTCTCATAGTGGAAACTAGGCTTTCTCTCATGGCCCATGCTTCCGTTCCCTGAAAATACTAGGCTGACGTATTTTTAACGACAATTTTTTTAATAAATCATATGCCAACTTCCATTGTCAATAATAAATCTCCCTATCAACTCCTCTTTCATCGTTCTCCAAATTATAAATTTTAATAAATCGTATGCCAACTTCCATTCTCAATAATAAATCTCCCTATCAACTCCTCTTTCATCGTTCTCCAAATTATAAATTTTAATAAATCGTATGCCAACTTCCATTCTCAATAATAAATCTTTCTATCAACTCCACTTTCATCGTTCTCCAAATTATAAATTTTTACGGATTTTTGGGTGTCAATGTTGGCTCAATTTGCGCCCATTTAATCATCACGAACTTGATCTTAGATCCAAACCATGTGTTTTGATGGGCTACAGCCTAGACCACAAAGGGTATCTATGTCTTGATATTCCTACGGGCAGAGTCTATACTTCACGCGATGTACAGTTTAATGAATCCATCTTCCCCTTCACTGTTTGCTCACACACGGACTCACCCACTTCCTTTTCATCGGAACCCTCTCTTCATCCTATTCCTCTACCTTTACGTGCAATAATGCAGCTTCCTGCAATGGGATCCCCATTGGTCCAATGGTACATATTATAAATTAATGTTACAAATTAATAAACGTATTAACAGACATTCTTTTTTTTATAAAACAATCCATTTCAATTGAGATCAAAACAATTACAGACATTTATCAAGCCAAATGGCTTGAGAAAGAATGTCTGGAATACAATCTCACCACATTTCAATATTATCTACCCTTCAAGCATTTCTTGCAAGCTAACGAGCAGCCATATTCCCTTCCCTATACAAATGAGTAAAAGAGCAACTCCCAAAACAAACTTTGAGTCTCTAAACTTCTTCAAACAGGATCCCATGGATGGACTTCCCCATATCATTCTATTGTAAGGAATTCACTAGTTATAGACTATCACTTTCCACCAACAGACGCGATATACCCAAAGTAGAACACAACTGAAGACCTCTAAAAATTGCCAACAACTCAATAGCTTCTGGGTCTTCTACTTCATTTTCAATACTACTTGCAGCCATGACCACGTTCCCGGAAGCATCTCTCAAGATCATATCAATCCCAGCTATTTGGAGATCCCCAAACATTTCCACATCTGTGTTAAGCTATAAAACACCTGCAGGGGGAGGCTTCCATATTACATGTTTTCTGATCTGAACCCGTGTCATAACAGAAATTGCTTTGAACCTACGCATTAATCCCACCCCATGATTAGCCACTTGATTAGGGCTCAGTCTAACCTTCTCAAATGCCAACTTATTTCTCCTAAACCAAAAACGCCATGCTAAATAGAAAAATTGGGCCAACTTGTCGTGATCCTGTTCCTCAATCAACTGCAAAGCTAGATCAGCAACAGTCTGAAAAACCTTTTGAATTAATGAATGAAAAAACTGCTTCCATAAAACACTTAGATGACTACAATAGAAAATAGCATGGATTGTATCTTCCAATGGATGACCACAGAAACTGCACTGAGCTTCAGTAACCACATGTTTCCTTAACAAATTGTCTTTTGAAGGTAGAATATCTAAGCATGCACGCCAGGCAAATACTCTAATCTTGTGAGGCACATGCATCTTCCACAATACTTTCCATAACCTCTGTTGCGTGCCCCTTGAGGATGATTATGCTATAACCATATTATTATGAGAGACAATAAATTGGTAGCATCTTTTAACAGAAAAAACACCATTCCTTTCATAATTCCACACCCATTCATCTGCTTCTGCTTCTGAATAGAATATGATTTTCATAATATCAGCTACTATACTTGGATTGAAGAGAGTTCTAAGCTGTTGCAAATTCCACCATCCTGTGTCTCCATAAATGATAGAAGCCACCACAACACTTTTGTCCTCTATCTGTAAACCAAATTCCTCCTTTAGAGATTTATGCCCAGGGATCCATTGATCAGTCCACAATTTTGCTGTATTCCCATCCCCAATCCTCCGTCTACATCCAGCCCTTAAGCTCTTCTTTGCCACCCATATGCTCCTCCATGTATATGATGGACAGTAACCAAAACTAGAATTCATGAAATCAATTTTAGAAAAATATCTTGCTTTAAGGATCTTATGTAACATTAAATTCTCATTCTGGAGCTGCCTCCACCCATCCTTAAAACCCATCCCTCCTCTAACCTTCCTCTCACATAGTTTCCTCCAAGTAACCCAATGAATCCTTTTTTCTTCCCCTTTTTACCCCAACCAAAATCTTGACATTAAACCCTCTAAATCTGAACAAAACCCAGCAGGCAATAAGAAACAACTCATTGAGTAAGTTTGGATAGAAAGGGCCACGACTTTCAATAAAATTTCCTTTCCCCCTTGAGATAACAATCTTTCCTTCCAACTTTGCAACTTATTCCAAACTCTTTGCTTAATGGATTGAAAAGAATGTGACGTAGATCTACCTATGATTGGAGGTAGTCTCAAATACTTCTCATATTATTGTATCTCGCTATTTTCCCATAACAATCTAATGTCCTCTCTAACCTCCATCCCCACATTGCTACTAAAAACCATTGATGTCTTCTCTTTATTAATATACTACACTGACACCCACTCATAAAAATCCAAGACAACTTGAACTCTTCTGTTTTCCTCCACATCTGCTGTACAAAAAATTACGCTATCATCACCAAACAACAGATGATTTATGGTTGAAGCACCCCTACAAATTCTTATTAATAAATTGTATGCCAACTCCCATTCTGAATAATAAATCTCCCTATCAACTCTTCTTTCATCGATCTCTAGATTACAAGTTTTTACGGATTTTTCGGCATCAATGTTGGCCCAATTTGCGCTCATTTAATCGTCACAAACTTGATTTTAAATCCAAACATTGTGTTTTTATGGGCTACAGCACAGACCACAAAGGGTCTTTATATCTTGATATTCCTACAGGCAGAGTTTATACTTCACACGATGTACAGTTTAATGAATCCATCTTCCCTTTCATTGTTTGCTCACACATGGACTCACCCACTTCCTCTTCATCGGGACCCTCTCTTCATCCTATTCCTTTCCCTTTACCCAACTATTCAGGCCCCATAATGAGTAATCAGCCCAATTCATTTTCTCAACCCACAAACACACTAACCCATGAGCCTTCTCAATCCCTTCCAACATCCACTAAAGCCCAGGTCGTTTCTACTTTAAACCCAGGTCTTCCCAATGTTTCTTCTCCAGCTAGGTCTTCGTCCCCAAATTCTTTACTCTCTGCGCCGCAACTTGCTACTTCTCAGCAACCCGTGTCTTCCTCTACCCATCCTATTCCTCTACATCCCATGCGCACAAGGTCTCAAAATCAAATCTATCGTCCCCTTCATAAAACTAATGGCACCATACCTTGGCCAAAACCCAACCCTTCGACTCAACTCATTGTTTCGTCCACTTCCCTGATACTAGAAGAACCCTCATCCTTCACAGAAGCCTCCAAGTATCTTGAATGGCGAGCTGCTATGGCTTCTGAGTTTCATGCCCTCATCCTTAACCATAGA
Source organism: Juglans mandshurica (assembly GCA_022457165.1). Lineage (NCBI taxonomy): Eukaryota > Viridiplantae > Streptophyta > Magnoliopsida > Fagales > Juglandaceae > Juglans > Juglans mandshurica. Next base: position 22,123,301 of record CM039632.1, read on the forward strand.
TGGGATTTGGTTCCGTATTCCTCAAAAGTCAATATTCTCGGGTCTAAGTGGGTTCTCAAAACCACAAGTCATGCCGACAGAATCATTGAACGACGAAAGGCATGCCTAGTTGCTAAGGGGTTCCATCAGCAGGCTGGTATTGATTTTACAGAGACCTACAACCCTGTTGTGAAGCCAATGACCATTCGGACTCTCTTATCCATTGTTGTTTCTTTGTCCTGGCCATTACACTAGTTAGATGTTCAGAATGCCTTCCTGCATGATGATTTGGAGGAAGTTGTCTTCATGCACCAGCCACTCAGGTTTGCAAATCCAGATTTTCCCTCGCAAATCTGCAAGCTACGTAAGTCTATCTATAGACTTAAACAACCTCCTGGGACTTGGTTCTCAAAGTTGAGTAATAAATTATTGTCTATTGGTTTTTATGTTTCAAAATCTGATCCTTCCTTATTTATATTCCGCAATTCCACTAACTCTGGGTCTATATTAATTTACGTCGATGACATTATCCTTACTGATTCCAGTAATTTGCTCATTTCCCAAATTCTTGCCTGTTTGCGTGTTGCATCTCCCATTAAAAGCTTAGGCTCTTTGCATTATTTTTTAGGTATTGAGGTCCTCAGAAATTCTTAAGGTTTATTTTTGTCTCAGACCATATACATCACTGACTTACTTCAACGCACAAACATGCATAAGTCAAAGTCAGTCTCCACCCCCATGAGCACTACATCCAAACTTTCAGCCTTACAAGGATCCTCATTTAAGGATCCTCAACTTTACCGTAGCATTGTAGGCAGTTTATAATATCTTTCATTTACAAGACTTGGCATTTCATTTTCTGTAAACAAAGTTTGCCAATATGTGCACTCTCCTAGAATTCCTCATTGGCAAGCGGTTAAAAGAATTCTTCGTTATTTACATCTTACTTCTCCTTTTGGTTTACATTTTTCTGCTTCATCTTCCTTTAATCTGTCTGCCTTTTCAGATGCTAACTGGGTCGGTTGCCCAGACGATCGCAAGTCCATGGGTGGATTCTGTGTATATTTTACTTGTTATCTTGGGGTTCTAAGAAGCAACCTACGGTTGCTAGATCATCCACCGAAGCTGAGTATAAAGCAGTTGCAAACAATGTTTTGAATGCCGTACCAGAAGCTGTATCAGTCAAGGCACTGGAACGAAATATTTCAGTATCAGTACCGTTTCGTGTACCGTTTTGGGATAATATTTCGGTACCGTATCGGTACCGTATCGGTACCGGTACCGTTTTGTGTACCGTTTCGGAATAATTTATACCTGGATAAATTATCTATATATACAAGCATTAACTGTATTACAAAATAAGAACAAAATAAGTCATAAACTCAATACTTCTCAATAAAAGTTTTAAGTTTTAAGTTACAAATAACATAAAGTTATAAACACCAACTTATCATGATAAAATCATTAATGTCACCACATCATCAAAAATACTCACCCTCATCAAAAAGACAATAAGGATCAAGATTCGATATGTTAATCAAAATATTTTCATCAATGTCATCACCGTCATCAACATCAACATCGACACCAACATTATCATTGTCTTCCTCATTTAGTGAGGCAAATGACTCATCGATACTTGCCCAATCCAAATCTTCTCCATCAAGAAGCTCATATTCTTCACCCACCCATTCTTCCATCAAATCAATGTTTTCAAGATTAATTGGATTTAAAGCATCTCTTCCCTTTTTTATGCTCTTGTCAAAATAAAATCAAATATAAGTGAAAATGTTATATATTTTTCAACAATGAAAATATTAGTATTACAAAAATTTATCTCTCTCTCAGCTTCAAGTTATAACGAATAAATATTAAATCATTCAAACGTTTATGCTCTAATCTATTTCTCTTTTTCAAATGAATAAAATCAAATGTGCTCCAGTTTTTTGCACATCCAGTTGCACTACAACATTGACTTAGTACTCGAATAGCAAACATTTGAAGTGTTGGAACCTCGCAACCAAATTGCGTCCACCATGCAACTATAACAATAATGCAATTATAAATTATTAATTAAATACAAGTAAAAATAAGATAAAATTTAAAGTACAAAGTCACACTATTTAGCAAATGATATTGATAAATGATAATACCTGGATTAATCTTATCATGCTGGCAGATTGCTAAAGAATGTCCAAACTCACCTACTGCATTCTTATACAAGTCAAATTTTGCAATGATCTTGTCTTGATTATCGATGTCAAGTTTCATTTTCATAACACAGTTATTGAAGCCTCTTACAACATCATTTTTATTTTTAAAGTTAGGGCTACAATAAATTTCAGCGTTAAGAAAATAACCCACCGCAAGTAATGGACTGTGAAGCTGCCTATCCCATCTAGAATAAATGATCCGGATGAATGGACTAAATAAAATAACTTTGTTATTGCATCTTACTTTTATATTTTCTTTAACTCTTTCCATTGTATCATACAAGTATCCCATTGCAGGCTTCTCATCCCCATCAACAAGTCATAAAACACGAACCAAAGGCTCGCTAAGTATGATAATAAATTGACATTGAGTCTAAAACTCTTTATCTTCTAAAATGATCTCAATTATCTCCTTCCCTATGTTGCTCTTAGAATGACTTGATGCAATCCATTTATCACAAGTAAACATTTTTCTGAGTTCGTTCTTAAACAAGAGCAAACATTGGATATTTAAAAAATTTGTCGCAAACCTTATAATTACATGACGACACAAATCATGACCTTTGGTAAAGTCTTTTCTCATCAATGCCAAAACCCAACCACGGTTATAGATGAACTTTGTTATCCTTTTTGCCTTTTTTATAGTATCATCGGGGAAAATATCTTGGATCAGAAAAATTCTCCAACATTAAGTCTATGCAATGAAGTGCACATGGGGATCAGTAGAAAGAGCCATACTTCTGTTTTAACTTTTTTCCTACAACTTTATAACTTGCATCATTGTTCATTATGAACTGCACAAGATTCTCAGCTCCAATTTCTTGAACAACCTCATCAAAGATATTAAATAATGTTTCAGCATCTTTTCTAAGGCCAGATGTATCAACAGACTTCAAGGACATTGTACCTTTCAGACAATAAACTAAAAAGTTGATTATTGATTGTTACTTTTGGTTCGTCCAACCATCTGCCATTAGTGAACAACCGGTCTCATTCCAAATCTTTTTAATTTATTACAAATAATCTTGAACCTCGTCCACAACCATCTTTAATCAATTTCCTCTCAACTCATATAAAGAAACACCCTTGAATCCTGACCCGATGGCAGTCATGGCATCGATAGCTGGTTGATTAAACTTGGATTGAGCAGCATTGAAAGGCAGATTAGCATCATATCACCAGCGTGCTACAACCATCTTTGCTTTTACAATCATCTCATTTGAACACATAGAACATCTAATCGAAGGCTGGGCCCCAGGAGTTATTCTTGGAGCAAAAAATCTACTCAATCCCCCCACTGACTTTCCAGTTCCAAATTCTTTCGACTTTCCCTTACCTTTTGAAAATTGAGACTGTCCCTCCATACTATTACTATCATCAATATCATCAAATGTTAAATCTATTTCGCCTTCAATCTCTGAACTTATTTTTCTTTTCTTCTCTTTATTTTTTTTCATTTCATCAAGTAACTCCTCTATTTGCCATTTTATATCCTCAGAGACCTTTTTACATGCTTCTATATTGCCTAGAATCCCAGCTAGATGATACTTCAACTGAGTGATCCCACCACCTCTAATTACTTGATTACAATATAAACATTCAGTATTATTTCTTGCCCCTGACACTGCACGTGCATGGGCCCATGCTGGATCTTCTGATCTTAGAGGAGCAAGTGTTGGAGTTGAAGTCATATTACTGGTTGATTGACAACTAGACATTTTTAACTATTAAAGTATAAAAAATTAACACTTATAAGTTACAAGTAAGCAAAAGTTATAAATAGTATAAAATGTAAAAAGCAGTAACTATTTAAAACTAAGCTTCACAAATGAATAATTTAAAACGAATCAAAATTCACCATGTTGTACAAAAATCCCTAACCAATATTTCAAAAAGTCCATAAACTAAGCTTCACAATAAGTGGCCAATGAATTAAAGCAGTAACTATTTACAAAAGTTAGACTTTATGATACTAAAATTAGACTATTTAGTATTTACAACTTCATATTTACCCAATTTGTCCTATCAAAAACATTAAAAAGCATATAAAATACTAAAACAGCAATGGGTGCCCACTGATAATCCATTGATTTTCCAGATCAATTTAATTTTCTACAATTTTATCAATTGTAATCTGACAAAAACACAGCCAAATAAACACAACCCAACATACTCACAGCCAAAACAATAGATCAGTTTCACTGGAATCACAACGATTACTTTCACAGAATCACGAAGAATAGATTACTTTCATAGAATCACAAATTCATAACCAATAGACCAATAAATGAAAAAAAAAAAAACTCACTCTTCCATGATATTGAGAGAGAGACAATGAGAAAGAGGCGAGTCAGCGACAGGGAAAAATTCAAAATTCCAATACCAAGAGACCAGTTGATTTCGAAACCCTGTATAATCTTCAGAGAAAATAAAACATTAGATTTAAAATGTGAGAGAGAGAGAGAGAGAGAGAGAGATGAGAGGCGATGGGAGAAGAGAGATGTTAAAAAAAAAAAGAGGAGCTGACGGAAACGCTGCGGCTAGGCACGATGGCGATTTGGTTTAACACCGGGATCTGTTAAAAAAAAGGGTCTTTCAAAGTGTGAAAGCTACCAATGTAATGGTTTTGAATTGGAGTGAAGACCATTTGGTTTTTCTTGAAAAAGTTGTTAGGCTGAAACTATTGTGAAAAATCTTGAAACTAACAAATGGAAATATGTTCACACACTTGATGCACTCAAAGATCTTCAGCTTAAGTACATTTCTCTGGTTTAAGCAATTGAGAATTTTATAAGCTTTTGTGTTGAGCTAAAACCTAACTTGACTACATTCTAATATCCGGGATTTCAATATAATTGTTCTTTTATAGAGATTTTTGAGTTTAGTGCCTCACTCTTAGATCCTTCAATATTTTTATCGCATTATTTGTTAGAAACTAGCAAAAAGCTCGTTGGGAGGTGTGATAAAGTGTCAAAAACTACATGATTAAGTTGCTAAAGTGAATGAATTATTTAACTAAAAAATGAATTAAACACTTAATTATGTAGTAGTTTTTAGTACTTGACACAATGTTAAAATCATGATATTTTGCTTTCAAATAGATTTATGCAGCTAGTCCACATCAAAATTAATACCACAACTTTTACTCCTCTCATATCTTACTTATATGTTGCAGGGCATTATGGGAAAAAAATGTTAAAGCACATGGGTAATTTTGGAAATACCCAACAAGCACGGCAGCACCCAAAGTAATGCACTAGACAGCAGACTCACACAGCTAAGGGGCTAGGGATCTGAAGCAAAACAAAGAAAAGAAAATAGAGGGATGAAGTTATGGAGTGGGACGTGGGAGTGGAAAGCAAAGCAGGATCGTGGCCTCCATTTACCGCAAGACGCGCACTGCAGGAATGGGAGAAAACGTATGCACGATGCTGGTGCAGAGCAACGCACGGGTAGTGGGCTGGAGACGCAGAACCTAGACCATGAAACGCAGGGCTGGAGACATGCAACGCAGGACCTGGAGCGGCGCAAAACACTGGGCTGGAAACATGAAATACAGCAAGAACGGAGGCACACAAAGAGTATAAAAAGAAAGCATTTTTTCGTGCGGCTGGCTCACTTTTTTCTTCGCAGTTTTAGTTTTATTTTTTCACCTCTCTCCGCTTCGTTATTTTTCGCTTTTTCTTTTAAGGGATTTTCGGCTTGCGACCTTGGTTTTGGGAGGGAATTTAGTTTCTCAGTGGTAGAGATTCTGGATTTTTCTTCAGCAGTTTCGTTATACATAGAGCACCCTTCTTTGAGTTTGACCTTACTTGTTTTAATTTCTATTTTCTTGAGAGAATGATGTTAGGCTAAGTTTACAACTACAGCTACAAGATATGAATTCTCTTGCACTAAACTTCTTATTAGAGTGATTCTGAAATGATAAAAATCCATTTTACAGTTTTGCAAGTTGATTTTGTTGAGACAAGTCAAAATCAGAAACTCTTGTTCTTGTTCTACTGTTGACGTAAGGCACAGCAGAAACTTGGTAATATTTTCAAGTTTTTTCATGGTTAGTATTCATAGTAAATTTATTTGCACTCTATAGATACTTTAGACTTTGAATCTAGTTTTAAATCTTCATTTTCTGATTGTTAATACTTAGACAAGATTGAAAATTGAGTTATAGAGTTAGACCTCTTAATCAGAGTTTGGTAAAGGAGGAAACATTCTTGTAGCCCAAGTATTTGACATTTTGTGCACCCTTTTCTCTAACATTAAATTTCTTTTCTCATTTCTTTCTGTTTCCATTTCTTTTATTTAAGTCTACAAACATTCAGAAAATTATTCAAAAAAATAAAGACCCAAACCATACTTCATTAATACCCTTCAAATCAGTACATAAATTTACTTTCCTTATTTCTACTATTGGTTGCATAAATAGCCCTTTCACAAATAATCTCCGTACACAAAATACATTTCATAATATGTTTGCTCAGCATGAATACTATTGTCCCTGTGGAAATGACCATGGAACTCATCCATGTACTACTTTGATAGCTTCTACACTTGGAAGACAGATTTAGAAGCCCTTTCAGCCTTCTTTCTATGGATCAGCGTGCGGTCTCTCCCTGTGAAAATGTAGAAATCTTCATCTCAGTCATCATCCCAAGCCTTGAGGCCAGTATAATCGGCCTCTGACCAGTCTGCATCTCTGGCTGATGCTGGCTCAAATGGGCCAGTAGATGATGCAAAAGTGCCTACATCCCCACTGGGTGTGCCATGTGCAGATGTAGATGTGCGAACCATGCCTAGAGAGTCAGCCATAGTCAATGTCTCAACTCCTCGACGAATCCTGAGGTGCTCGGCGATGACATCCGGTGAAATCTCGATGAAAACACTGCGTACAATCACGGTATGAGAGGATGCATCTTGAGGCATGTCACACATCCTCATATAGAACACATCCTCATATAGAACTCTTAAACCATTGAGGGGTATACCTTCCCCCTCAATGTTTAGATATTTCTCCAGCCTCTATTGACGAAGACATCTCTGAGGTTCATCTGCTACCTTTTGAGCTCCTTGAACTCATTGATCAGGACCTCTCGCTCCACCATAATAGTACGAGCCCCGATACGAGCAGTGTCCTGAGTGTCTCCTTCCCTCCCTCTTTTCCTGGTATTCAAAGGATGAGCCATATCCTGAAAATAAAAAAGGAAAAAAAAATTATTTACATTGATGCATTTTTCGTGTTAATTTTAAGCTGATCTGCATTAACGTTCGAACATAGTAAAACAAATGGTCGAACGTTCAGATAAAACGTTCGGATGTGTATCCTTTACGTTTGCACGTAAAACATATTCGTTAGAACGTATAACATGCACGTTCAAACGTAAGTAGTAAATAACTTTAAATGACATACATTTGGACAATTATATTATACGTTCGAACGTATGAGTTTTACGTTCGAACGTAAAATATACATGTCTGAACGTTGAAGCTTAAATAAATTTAAAAAGTAATACGTTCGGATATTATAATTAAACATTTGGATGTAAATGTTTCGAAAAGTAACGTCCGAAAGTAAAAGAATATACGTTCAAATGTAGAAGACATAACGGCTATGTAATTGAAACTTTGTACATTCGAACGTCTTGGTGAAACGTTCAAACATTACGATACACAATGTAATTAAACGTATTGGAATCTCGAAAATCAAATTACAAGGTTCTAAATGCTTAATGCCACCATAGAAATGACATACATTTAAAGAAACTTTTCTATGGTGACTATTTGGTCAATGGCAACCCGTTGTGGCCGGAAAACGGGGTTAGCCTGTTTTAAATAAACCCGAACCCAAATCTCAAATAAAATACATGTTAGAGGTTAAAAGATGGATGTCTATCTTTGAATCATGGTTGTGGCGGTGTTCGACGGCTATGGTGACGGATTAGCGGCTGCGTGCAAACGGGAATGAGTTCAAAATGGTGAAAATGACATTTCCCCATTCGGTTTTGGGCTTATATACATGAAACGTTCAAACGCAATTCTTAGCATGTTCAAAAGTTTGTCGATTGATTTTCAAAATTATCGATTGTAAGAATATCTTCTCAAACTCAAGAAAACGATGGTCCGTCAAAAACCAAAAAATTCTAAGCAAATGATTAGTTTTCAAGACACTTTAGAAAGATTTCAAAAGAAAAAACTCAAAGATGTTTTTATTTATGATTTAGAACACAAAATAAATTCTGTTAAAAAAGAAATCGTCGAACTCAGATCGGAGATTAAGAATCTTAAATCTGAAAACGAGATTTTTAAACAAGAATTTTTGTGTTTAAAAATTGATAAACTACTTGATCAAGATATTCATTTAGAGAATGAGCAAACAAATGAATTTGATTCTAGCCAAACTGATAAGGCTGGAAATAATCAAATATGTTTGATTTGTCAAACTATTTCTCCTAAATAGTTCTCACGAGTTACCATTGTTGTTTCCCAAGATTTTCAATTTTTTGTATTCAAGAAGGATTAATCCCTAGCAAATATTTTGAAAAATCTATTGAAAGATTATTCTCGGCAAATGGATCCCAAATGAAGATCAATTATGAGCTCAATAATGCTCATGTTTGTGACGCCCCGACTCCCACGTACAGGAACGCGAGAATCGTGACGTCGGGATGATGACAACACGGGTCACGCATCCTAACAAAATGTGCTCAAGTGTGTGCAACATGCCAAAGTGCACAAGTAAAGTCGCAGCAGATAATATAAATAAGTTTAACTAAGTACCAGAATTGTTTAATACAAATATCCAAAATAAATTATCTTTCAAAGTTATACAGTTATCCCAAAATATAACACCAAGGGCAAATACATAAACAAATAATAAAGCAAAACTCGATACACGAGGGCAACCCCAAGTCGCTCCTCCAACGGAACTCAAGCCTAAGGTTCGTCATCCTCATCTGCATCAAAATCTGCGATACCATAAAAAGGGTACCGCATGTAAGTAAAAATCAAAACAACCCTCAAGATAAAAACGTATTAAAGCAACCAACTAACAAATCACAAAAACCTCATTTTTTGTTTTCGAAAATGAGTAATTTTCCAATACACGCTAAAATCTCATTTGGCCCAAAATGATCCGTAAAATCATTTTCCCAGAAAATCACTTACACCAAACTCAACCATTTATCGGACACTGTAGGCAGGAATCGCATGCGGGACTATACCACCATCCCTGCTTACCACCATCCATACAGTTCATTTCCTCACAATGGATACATATCAGAGCATTGTAGGCGGGAATCACAGGCGGGACTCTATCACCATCCCCGCTTACTACTATCTCTACTGCATGCACCGTAGGCTAGCATCACAGGCTGGACACAACCACCATCCCTGTTTACCACAATCCCTACCTCATGCACCGTAGGCGGGAATCGCAGGCGGGACACTACCACCATCCTTGCTTACCACCATCCCTACAGTCACTTTCCCTTTTTCTCAAACCAGTCAATCCAAACATTTCAAATAAAACACGTGAACATGCTCGCAAATGAATGAACACAGCACGACAACAATAACCCACAATCAACAATGTCAACACAATACAATCATACAAGCAACTTCATTCTCCAACCCATCCGACCCCCGTGCTCCTCGGACTCAGTCCGACAAAACCAACTAACAGTCCAATGCAGTGTAAAGTGTTAGTGCAAAAATACATTTAAATCACAAGAGTTATTTGGAAAATACTTACAGCGCTATATAATAATTTTTGGAGGATCACGGAGGTGCCAAAAGTGGAAATGCTGCTGCAGAACAGTGCAAAATGCACTGTGGCCATGGGTCACAGATACCCACTTTTCAATGGGTGCAAACGAAGACCCAAGATTGATAGGATAGGGCCTAGGGATGTCAGTGAAGCTAGTGGTGGTGAAGGTTGGCCGTGGGTGGCGGGGTGGGCGGTGGTTCGAGTGCAAAAAGCTCAAAACGGAAATGTGGATGGTGGAGCTTCACCGGTGGCGGATCGGAGCTGGGGTTGGGTCCAATGGGTTGCTAGGAGGTCGAGGATGATATGGTGAGAAGATGGTGGCCGGAACTGGCGCGACGGCGGCGCTAGAGCAAGTGGTGGCCACGACTTTAAGCCGTGCGTGGAGGGTAACGCCGGCGAGTCAGGGGTTGGAAACCGGAGGGGGAGGTCGCCGGTGGGTGGGGGAGTGGAGGAGCCGGGCGGTGTCGCGCACGGCGGCATGACGTGGTGGGGCTGGGCGGACGACGAAATGCATGGGAGAGAGGGAGAGGCACACGGGAGAACAGGAGGAAGAAGAGAAAAAAAAAAAAAAAAAAAAAAAAAAAAAAAAAAAAAAAAAAAAAAGAAAGAAAAGAAAAAAGGAAAAAGAAAAAATGTAGGGAAAGAAATGAGATTCAATCCTCATATCTTGTGTCACAAAAATAATCTAGCGGAAATGATTTTAAAACAGCAAGTGAAATAAAATAATTCAATCGCAGTGATTAAAATGAAAATAAATAAGTAAACCGAGTAATAAGTTAATTTAATTCGAGAAGAAATTTTAACGCATAACAATAATTAATTTAGAGAAAGCATATCAAAAATAGTTTTCGTAAACTAAAAATCATAAAAATAACCCAATTAAAAATCCAATAATTTTAAAATAAAATAATAAATTTTGAATCAATAAAAATAATTCATTCATTAAAAATACACTAAAATACGGGGTGTTACAATGTTTGCCAAGATAATGTTTGTTTTAATATCCCTTTTGTTTTAGTCAGAAACATGTTTGACAAAGTGATTTTAGGGATTCATTTTATTTCATCTTTATATCCTTTTTTGACTGAAACAGATGGTATCACTACCGATCCTTTTGGTCAAAAAGTTAAATTTAAATTTGCTTCTCGATTTGAAATTGATATGGATAAATGATTGAAATCTTTACTTTCTACAAAAACAAAACTTTTGAATTTCCTTGACAGGAAATCAGATATAAAAATATTTCTAATCAATTATCCAATGCTTTGCTTCAATCAAAAATTGAAAAAAAAAAAAAAAAAAAAAAAAAAAAAAAAAAAAAAAAAAAAAAAAAAAAAAAAAAAAATAAAAAAAAAAAAAAAAAAAAAAAAAAAAAAAAAAAAAAAAAAAAAAAAAAAAAAAAAAAAAAAAAAAAAAAAAAAAAAAAAAAAAAAAAAAAAAAAAAAAAAAAAAAAAAAAAAAAAAAAAAAAAAAAAAAAAAAAAAAAAAAAAAAAAAAAAAAAAAAAAAAAAAAAAAAAAAAAAAAAAAAAAAAAAAAAAAAAATGCTGAACTAGAAAGAAAAACACCTCGCCTGGTTATCAATTACAAATCTTTGAATAAAGTCTTAGAATGGATTAGCTATCCTATACCCAATAAAAATGACTTAATTCATAGGTTGAGAAATGTAGTAGTCTTCTCCAAATTTGACCTAAAGTCAGGATTTTGGCAAATCCAGATAGCCGAGTCAGACAGGTATAAGACTACCTTTAATACCCCTTTTGGTCACTACGGGTAGAATGTAATACCTTTCGGCCTCAAAAATGCCCCTAGTGAGTTCCAAAATATTATGAACGACATTTTCAATTCGTTCACCCATTTCATCATTGTCTACATAGATGATGTCCTTATTTTCTCCAAATCCATTGATGATTATTGGAAACATTTGAATTCATTTCTTGACATTATTAGATTAAATGGTTTTGTTGTTTTGGCAAAAAAGATCAAATTGTTCCAAACCAAGATCAGATTCCATGGTTATGATATTTCTGAAGGCAAAATCAGACCCATTCAACGGGCTATCAAATTTGCTGACAAATTCCCTGATGTCATTACTGACAAAATACAATTGCAGAGATTCTAAGGATCTCTCAATTATGTTGCTGATTTCTACTAAAACATGAGGAAACAGTGTTGACCTTTGTTTAAAAAGCTTCTACAGAACCCTCCCCCATGGTTAGAAATTCATACTGCTCTAGTAAGGAAAATCAAAGTATTTGTCAAAACTCTTCCATGCCTTGGTATCCCTACTTCTTATTCATTCAAAATTGTTAAAACATATGCCTCTGATATTGGTTATGACGGCAATCTGAAACAAATTGTTTCAACAGACTCTTATGAACAAATCGTTCGTCACCAGACTCTAATATTATATTATATATTATAATATAATATACAATATATACTATATATAAGATCTATTATAAACTAATGAAATAGCATTAGAACTACAAGCTGCTTTTATTATTAGCCCAAAAAGATATACTTTATTATTACAATCTAGTACACAAAATTATATTGTACAAATTGCTAAACAGATTAATTCGAATCAAATTACTCTCCCTAATGAATGACACTTAGAAAATATTACTCCATTACTTAAGATAAAAAATAATTCTAAAGAAGATCTTGAATACATAGATAAAAAACCGGACGGAACAATCCAAATTGCCTTTCAACCTTTTAGAAGATCTTTATCACATTATTTTTCTCCAGCACCTTCTAGCTATTATAAACTCAGATCTGTTATTACATCAATTTCTTGAAATAAATCTCAAAATTTTGACAACAAATCCCAAAGTCTAGACACACATATTCGAGAACTTATTCCTGGAAATATTATTGATACACCAGTATATATTGTTAATCATCAGCATAAGGCATCCACTCTCATAATCTAGAAAATGAACTTTCTTCTCCAACATATTCACAAGTGATATAGAGATGATTCCCAAATATACACCTTGAGTAAAGAAGAATTTAAAATTAACAAATAATATCTTAAACAAAATTATATTAAAGAAAATAGTCACAAAAGTTTAATATTTTTCTCGATTTTTACAAAAATATAAAGATACTAAATTCAAGAAAAATATTACGAGTACCTAGAAGGAATATAAATTAATATATCTTTCTTTACATTGTTTGAAATTTATAAATCAAATCAACTATCAACTATAAACAGTACTACTAATCAATATATTAAAGAAGAAAATAATTAAATTGTTAATGAACAATATCTTCATTTTAAAGCCGTTGAATTCAATCAAATAAATACTCAATCCATTACCTCTGAAGGATTCCCAAGACCCGTTCGATCTGGAATTAATAAATTATAACTCTCAGATGATGTGATTTCAAAAAAATATTACTATATAGTATGTATATAGCGTATTATATATATAATGTATTATATAGTATATTATATATAGACTATATATATAGCATATTATATATATAAGTTTTGTTGTCATTTTTTTAATTATATATTATTAATTTATATATATAGTATACTATATATAGTCCAGATTACTCACTCTGGCATCCACCTTTTATAATCCTAAAATTGAACTTTTTTCTCCAACAGATTCACAAGTGATTGGAGATGATGCTCAAAACAAGCGGATTATGTGTGTAACACCCCATATTTTAGTGTATTTTTAATGAAGGAATTATTTTTATGGATTCAAAATTTATTCTCTTGTTTTATAATTATTAAATTTTTAATTGGATTGTTTTTATGATTTTTAGTTTACGAAAATTATTTTTGAAGTGCTTTCTTTAAATTAATTATTGTTATGTGTTTAAATTTCTTCTCGAATTAAATTAACTTATTATTGGGTTTAATTATTTATTTTCATGTTATTCACTGTGTTTGAAATATTTTTATTTCACTAACTGTTTTAAAATCGTTTCCGTTGGATCATTTTTGTGACCCAAGATGTGAGAATTTGACCTTATTTCTTTCCCAACATTTTTTCTTTTTCCTTTTTCTTTTCTTCCTTTTTCTTTTTTCTTTTTTCTTTTCTTTCTTTTCCCTTTTCCTTCCTGGTTCCCGCGCGACCCAGCCCCACTCCCTCTCTCTCCGTCCGATCCTCTTTCTCACCCCAGCACCACAGTGAGCCAGCAGTGGCTGACACCGGCCGGCTCCCTAGCTTCCCCAACCGCTGACGACGCCACCACTCCATTTCCAGCCCCAGCCGCACCGCCGTTAGCCACCACGAGCCCATTGAAGCTGCCGCATTCCTTGCGCTGCTACGCCGCCGTCGCGCCACTTCCGGCCACCATTTCTTCACCACATCATCATCGACCTCCAAGCAACCCATTGGACCCAACCCCACCTCCGATCCATCACCGGTGAAGCACATCCAACTCCATTTCCCTTTTGGGTATTTTTGGAGGTCGTCTCTCGTTGGGCACGGAACTGGTTTCGTACGCGCTGGGCACGAAACTGTTCGTCTCTCGTTGCGTAGAGGATGCTTGGCCACGTACGCGCAGGGCGCGGAACTGAGCATCGCTACGAAGCCAGGGTGTATGGATGACCCATAGGGAAGATCATGGTACATACATTAAAAATGGACTATTTTCTGGGAAAATAGTTTGTGTTGGATTTTGTGTAAACCATTTTCTGGGAAAATGTGTTACGGAATATTTTTGGGCGAATTGGGATTTTTGCGTGTGTTGGAAAATATTCATTTTCGGGGAAAATGATGTTTTGAGACTAATGCATATTTTATCATATGCATGCATGTTGGTGGCATTAAATGCATTTTATTCGTGAGGGTTATTTGGGTTATACTTACCTGCGGTACCATGTTTGGTAACGTAGATTTTGATACAAAGGAGGATGGGGGCGAGCCTGAGGAGACGGCTCTGCTCGACGAGTAATCTGGGATCACTTACTTGGCTATCTTATTTTAATGTATCGTATTTTATTTTTGGATGACTATATAACTACTGTTTAAACCCTTACTGATATTTAAATTCTATTTAAATTCTGGTACTTAGTTGACTAATCCGCTGCGTTATTTTTGTACACTGTTGCATGTACACACACTTAGCACTTTCGTTGGGATGCGTGACCGTGTTGTCATCATCCGGGCTTCTCGATCCCCGTGTTTTTATTTAAGGGGGGTCAGGGCGCCACAGGTGGTATCAAAGCAGTTCGGCTCTGGGTAAAACCATATGTCCCTTAGGAGTACCAGAAATTATTTTCTATTTTAAAAATAATTTTTAAAAGTTGTAATTGAAATTATTTAATTTAGAGTATGGTTTTATTGGTTTTATTTATTTTGTTGTATACGAATTTTGTTGTTTATTTATTTTATTGTATGTCGTTTTATTTTATTTGTTTTATTTTATGGCGGATTATTTTATCGTTTTAATTAATTTATTGTGAACTACTTCATTGGTTTTATTCATTTTGTCGTAAGTTATTTTATTTATAGAAATTTATTTTATGTTGCTTTGACTTGTTTTGTTTTGTTTGGAGTTGTTAGGCGGGTTAAGTGTTGTGCTTTGGCATGAAGTTAGTACGATTGTGAATGTCATTGTTTGGTTTGAAAATTTGGCGTGATACGCCTGAACTTTTGGTGATTGGTTTGTTTAATATCGAGGCTTGAACATCAGGGTCTGGGTGAACTCTTGGGAGTACGAACTCAAGTTGTCGCTAAGGAGGGGAATAATTCTTAAATTGCTTAGGATAATTGAGGTTTTAGCTTCCATAGAATTTATTTAATGAGTCTTTGGTAGGAGGTTGTAAGTTCAACGAACCTCAAGGTTAGATTTATGAGAAGTTCATCTAAGATTTGAGTACCCATAGTTTTTAGGAAATAAGTTATGAGATTTAAGATGGTAGGTTCAACAAGCAATCAAGTGATGACTTAGATTAGAAGTTTTCGATATTGCTGACCTTGATAAGCAATTTGATAGCATTTGAGATTTTAGAATTTATAAGTTTTATAGGGTGAATTTTTTAGATTTAAGGTCATTGGTCTTGAAGATTTCGGAAAATGATTTTTATCTGATTTAAGATTTTAGAATTACATAGTTGGATGGCTGAATTAAAATAGGATTGATGAGAGTTGCGTAACTGATATTAGAAATTGTTTTTTTTTTCAGGTGAGAATTTCTTTGGAGATGAAATGTAATGATCTAGCGAGTTTATTTTCTGGGGATTGAGGATGTTGATCTAGTTCAGTTAATAATTGTTTTTAGCTTGATGTTACAGTGATAGGTTAATGATTTAATCCATATCAATTTTAAGGATAATAGATGGTGCGGATTTAGGAAATGATTTTTGTTGATTTCGAGGATATAGGTCTTGTGATGGAAATGGTAATGATGATCATTTGTACGTTTGGAGGATTATTGTTTTGGCTAAGGTGCATGAGATTGATGCATAGAAATGGTGTGTGTACGCATTTCGGAGGGTATAGGTCCTAGTCTTATTTTGATTTGGAGAAAGTGACTTTGGTAAGTGTTGAAGAGGAGTCGACACAATAGTACTAATTCAAGAGACATTGGCTTGGAATTTTTGGTGAGTTGATCGAAGTGTGTAGTCGAGTGGGTTACTTAATGGAATCATGGTTGACAATAGTTATTGTGATTATTTTTAGGAATTAATTGTGACTTGAGGTTACCTGTGTATTTTTATTTTTATTTTTATTTTTATCTTGAGGCTATACTTACCTTTGGAGATTGAGCGTCCATTTGGTTGAATTCCAGACGTCGTTATTTAACTTGAAGAGAGATTAATGGGTCGCCATGTATAGTGTATGATAAGATCTTGAAAGCTGAAGTTTAGGCATTAGCAGTGGATATTATGATCAGGTACGTGAGTCAATAAATCTTTAAGATCCATGGGTGTTGTGCAATGACTTTTGGTAGATTGAATATTTGATCAGTATGGCTTGCCTAGAGGTAATAGTGAAATGTTGTTGGAGGAACTAGTCGCGTCAATACTAGCTTATAGGAGTAGAAATAGATGGGTGAGTTACCAAGATAGTTTTGATAATGTTTTGGTGAAGTCAATGGTGATTCGTTGTGAGTTTAGTCACCGCTAGATTAGATGTTGTTCTAAATGTAGGTGTTGAGCTTTTGGGTTTAGGTTGTCAGGTAGAATTTTTATAGGCGCTTTTATTGGTTCGCCAGGTGGGAATCGAGCTTTTTAAAGTATGCTTCTTATTGTAGATGAGATGAATGTATTTTGGGTTGAGATTGCTTATTTTCAATTTGGGATGTTGAGGTTGTTTGATATTGATTTTCTGTCAATGATCATGGATGTATTTCATGGAAATTGATTTTGATCAAGGCTGCGGGAGTTAATTGAGGAATTTGAATTATAACTCGTAGTTTTGGGAAAGAGAGTATTTTTCTACCAAAATGTGGCAACAGTTGGTTAGTAGGAATGGAACCACCTTGAACTTGATGGTGTTAGTTTTATGAGGTCATAAATTTTATGCATGTGGCGAATATCAGAGTGCGCAGCAGAAGCTTGGTATTTTGTTGTAATCAGGAGTTCAGATTGTGTTGATTTTGCGGAATTAGTGGTGACTTGAATCTTGAGAAGATACTTGTATTTGGAGATTAATCATTTGGTTGTACAATTTGTTATTGATGGTTAACTTTGGAAGTGGTTACTAGGTTACCAAAAGTAGAATTCAATGGAGGTTCAGAAGTTGTAGCATAGGAGTTGATTAAGGTTGGGACATATTATTGTAAGGGCTATTAATCATTGGAATTTACTGGATATTGTATTAAGGTCCTTGTGGAAAATAAGATTGCGGATAGCATAGTCGCCCTAGGAATACGGTCGTGATGTGCCAATGGGGGACTAATACGAGTGTGTTGGATATTTCTATGCATTTTGGTTGTGGGTTGCCGAGGACTCCTAGTGGAAAGAACTCAGTTTGGGTAATTGTTGATCAGTTGACCAAGAGTGCCCATTTCTTGTGTATTATTAATACCGACTCTTGGGTAAGTTGACTCGGTGGTATGTAAAGGAGATAGTGCGTTTGCATGGAGTACCTAAGAGTATTGTGTCGGTTGGGGACCCGCAGTTCATGTCTTATTTTTGGAAAAGTTTGCAAGTAGCTTAGGGCACTAAGTTGAAGTTAGTACTGCATATCAACCCTCAGATAGACGGTCAATCAGAGCGTACTAATCAGACTCTTGAGGATATGTTGCAATCTTATGTCATGGCATTTCAAGGAAGTTGGGAGAATCATCTGTCATTAATCGAGTTTGCTTATAATAATAGCTTCCATTCCTCCATCCAGATGGCTCCGTATGAAGCTTTGTATGGAAGAAAGTGCAGATCGCCCTTGTGTTGGGATGGAGTTGGTGAGGGTAAAGTAATTGGGCCTGAGATAATTCAAGAAATGAAGGATCAAGTTCAATTTATAAGGAAGAAAATGGTAGAAGCACAAAGTCGCCAGGAGAGTTATACAGATACGAGGAGAAGAGACTTATCATTTGGAGTAGGTGATTGAGTTTATCTCAAAGTCTCTCCTATGAAAGGCGTTAAGCGTTTTGGTAAAGAAGAAAAGCTTAATCCGAGGTGTGTTGGCCCTTTTCAGATCATAGAGAAGGTTGGGCTTGTTGCTTATAGAGTTGCCTTGCCAGACTATTTTGGGGATGTTCATGATGTGTTCCATGTATCATCGTTGAAGAAGAATTTTGGACAGTAAGAGTCACGTTTTGTTGATCCTGGACGCATTTAACTTCAACCTAACCTTACTTATGAAGTTGCTCTGACACAGATTGTGGATTTGAAAGAGCAAAGATTAAGGTCCAAGACTATACCTCTGATGAAAGTGTCATGGGGTGATCCTTTGGCTGAAGATTTCTCTTAGGAAAGGGAAGCCGACATGAGGGAGCAATATCCGTATTTGTTCGGTTGACTATAACGGTATGTTCTTTATGTCTTCTCAGTCAAATCTTGATCCTGTCTTAGTTTAATGTTGGACCTTGCCAATTTCGAGGACGAAATTTTTATTTAAGGGGGAGAATGTAACACCCCGTATCTTAGTGTATTTTTAATGAATGAATTATTTTTATGGATTCAAAATTTATACTCTTGTTTTATAAATATTAAAATTTTAATTGGGTTATTTTTATGATTTTTAGTTTACGAAAATTATTTTTGAAGTGCTTTCTTTAAATTAATTATTGTTATGTGTTTAAATTTCCTCTCGAATTAAATTCACTTATTATTGGGTTTAATTATTTATTTTCATGTTAATCACTGCGTTCGAAATATTTATTTCACTAACTGTTTTAAAATCGTTTCCGTTGGATCATTTTGTGACCCAAGATGTGAGGATTGGACCTCATTTCTTTCCCTACATTTTTTTTCCTTTTTCTTTTCTTTTCTTTGTTTTCTCTTTTCCTTCCTGGTTCCCGCGCAACCTAGCCCCCCTCCCTCTCTCTCCTTCCGATCCTCCTTCTCCCCAACGCCGCCGTGAGCCGGCGGTGACCGACACCGCCCGTTTCCCCAGCTTCCCCAGCTGCCGACGATGCCACCCGTCCATTTCCAGCTCCAGCCGCGCCGCCGTTAGCCACCACGTGCCCATTGAAGCCGCGACATTCCTTGCGCCGCTGTGCCGCCATCGTGCCACCTCCGGTCACCATTTATTCACCACATTATCCTCGACCTCCAAGCAACCCATTAGACCCAACCCCACCTCCGGTCCGTCATTGATGAAGCACATCCAGCTCCATTTCTGTTTTGGGTATTTTTGGTCTTCAACCACCATTTGCACCACCACCCACGGCCAACATTCACCACCACTACCTTCACTGACATCCCTAGGCCCTACCCTATCAATCTCGGATCGTTTGCACCCGTTGAAAAGTGGGTATCTGTGACCCACGGCCACAGTGTATTTTGCACTGTTCTGTAGTTGTTTTTCCACTCCTTGCACCTCCGTGATCCTCCGGAAATTATTATATAGCACAATAAGTGTTTTCCAAAGAATTCTTGTGAATTTAATGTATTTTTACACTAACACATTACACTGTATTTAAATTGATGATTGGTTTTGCTGGACTGAGTCCGAGGAGTACGGGGGTCAGATGGACTGAGGAACGGAGTTGATTGATTGGTTTTGTTGGGATTGCTTGTTGATGGTTGTTAATTTGTACCTGTATATGTACATTTTAAGATTTCATGCATGATCATGTTTGTAAAGGAAAAATGAGTTTTTCGTGTACTGCATTCATGTTCATGTATGCATTAGAAACTGTGATTTCATGTGTAATGATTTATTGGGTGCGTGTGTATCACGACCCCAAGCCGAGATGGGGCATTATCTCGGTGGAGCTCCTTTGGTCACTCGGGAGCGTAAAATACTGAGTGATGTCCCCTGGATTGTCGCTGGGCGACAGTGGGATCGGATGAGATGGTCTCGTGCCGACTCCGGAGTCCCTTGCTGGCGTGGATTAGAGGACGCTTGGCCACGTACGTGCTGGGAGCGGAACTGGGCGTCGCTTGTTGCGTAGAGGATGCTTGGCCACGTATGCGCCGGGCGCAGAACTGAGCATCGCTACGAAGCCAGGTGTGTGGATGACCCATAGGGGAGATCATGGTACATACGTTAAAAATAGACTATATTCTGGGAAAATAGCATGTGTTCGATTTTCTGTAAACCATTTTCTCGGAAAATGTTGTACGGAATATTTTTGGGCCAACTGGGATTTTGGCGTGTGTTGGAAAATATTCATTTTCGGGGAAAATGATGTTTTGATATTAATGCATATTTTATCATATGCATGCATGTTGGTGGCATTAAATGCATTTTATTCCTGAGGGTTATTTGGGTTATACTTACCTACGATACCATGTTTGGTAACGCAGATTTTGATGCAGAGGAGGAGGGGGGCGAGCCTGAGGAGACGGCTCCGCCCGACGAATGATCTGGGATCACTTACTTGGCTATCTTATTTTAAAGTATCGTATTTTATTTTTGGATGACTATATAACTACTGTTTAAACCCTTACTGATATTTAAATTCTATTTAAATTCTGGTATTTAGTTGACTAATCCGCTGCGTTATTTTTTTACACTGTTACATGTACACACACTTAGCACTTTCGTTGGGATGCGTGACCGTGTTGTCATCATCCGGGCGTCTCGATCCCAGTGTTTTTATTTAAGGGGGTCGGGGGCGCCACAATATGAAAGAAGAAAATAGTCACAAAATGTTAGTATTCTTCTCAATCTTTCAATAATAAAAAGAGATTATATTGAAGATAAATATTATGAGTATCTAGAAAAAACACACATATATAATTAATAAATACTAACTATTGAATAAGAGTAACGTTCGAACGTTCATTTTTTATGTTCGAACATTAATATTATATCCCCGCTCGATTTTCTCATGTCTGTGATAATCTTTCAATGTTCAAACGTTTTAAGTTAACGTACGAACGTGAATAGAGATATATGAAAGGAAATCGATTAGCATTCGAACGTACAATTATAATACGTTCAAACACGAGAAGAAAAATGTGAAAAATTTTCCACTCGATTTAGGCACCTCTATGATGATCTAAAACGTTCGAACGTTAGTCGATGAAATTTCCTGGAAATTTATAAACGTTCGAACGTCAAATTTCCTAACGTAAAAACGCCAAATTTCCTAACGTTCGAACATGAAAATAAAAGAACGGGAAATTTCCCGCTAAATTTCCGGTTCTGTCGTAGCATTTGAACGTGTAAAGCCAATGTCCGAACGTTATTTGCAGAAAATTTATTTGAGTTTTTTTAACGTTCAAATGTCATCTAAAAATTGGGTGGGATATTTTAACATTCGAACGTACAACTTAAACGTTCGAACGTTACATCTAAAGATTTTGGTTTTGAATGAATACACGCACGGGAGGCAACAGACTCATTTATGCAGCTTCCCCCGTGCGCGTAAATAACCCAGAGAGAGAGACGATGAGAGAGGGTCTTTGTGGGTTAGAGAGAGAGAGGGTTAGAGTGAGAGAGAGTTAAGTGAGAGAGGGTCGTGGGTCAGAGAGAGAGAGAGAGTTAGAGTGAGAGAGTGTTAGAGTGAGAGAGAGAGTTGAGTGAGAGAGGGTTAATTAATATTTTGAAACTCTAGTTCCAATGATTTTGGTAAGGAAAAACTATTTTTCTTTTGTGTTTTCTTGAATTTTATGATATTTGTCTTATGTTTTTGTTATATATATGCTTCTAATAAATTAGTGTTGTATTTCTTTTTGGAAGATTGGTTGTTTTGGCAAGTTATAAGCTTTTGATTTATAAGAGAATATTGTGATCAATACTAGGTATATTTCTAAACTTTAACAATATGATTATACATTTTATGCTTACTCTTGAAATATTATCATTACTGTTTGTGAATTTTGTGAATAGTTTGTGAGTTTATGGTCTTCCTTGATGAATTAATATGTGTAGAAATATTGTTGTGGGAATATTGTGAATATGTTGTGATATGGATTTGAAATATTGTGATTATTTTTTGTGAATTTTGTTTGAATATGTTAGAAATATATTGGGTTTAGGTTGTGGATTCATGTGAATTGTTTTATATAATATTTTTTGGTGGTCTTTGAATTTGTGAGTGGTAGGTATATTTTCTAAAATTTAACAATATGTTTATACATGTTGTTGTGATTTTATGCTTAATCTTGAAATATTGTAATTATTGTTTGTGAATTTTGTGAATAGTTCGTAGATTTATGGTGTTCATTGATGAATTAATATGTGTAGAAATATTGTTGTATGAATATTGTGAATATGTTGTGATATGGATTTGAAATATTGTGAATTTTTTTTTGAATATGTTTATATGGTTAGAAATATATTGTGTTTAGTTTGTGGATTTATGTGAGTTTTTTGATATAATATTTTTTAGAGTTTTTTGAATATGTTCATTAGCAAGAAAATTATAAGTTTAGGAACTTAATTTAAAAAAATATTAATAACATTTAATATGAGAATTAATATTTAACATTTAATAAGTATATATAATATTTTCATAAGTATAATATACATACAATAACTATAATTAATAATTACTTATTAAATATTCTTACCATTGTTAGGTTCCAAACCATTATATTATTAAATATACACACATATAAATAAAGTAAAATACTCTTCAAGAAAAAAATGTTGAACCTACCAAATAAGTAGAGAGTTTGAATAAATAATTATACTTATTTAAAATAAACTAGAGAGTAAATAAATAAGGATACTTATATAGACATTATATACTTACTGTCTATATAAATAAATAACTCACTCAATTAAGTATAACAATTAAAATTATACTTTAGGAATGATAATAATTAAAATTATATAATGACCTTTGAAATGATCTATAACAATTATAATAAAATTATATAATATGAATTAAAATTACATAGGTATCAATGAACAATGTCCTAAGATATATAATAACAATTAAAATCACAATATGCTTTCAATTCAACCGCTGATGGTGTATAATAAAGACAATAATCAACCGTCCCTTTTAAATTTCGTTGAACACGTTTGAGAGCTATCCAATGACCTTAACGTGGGCTCTGCATAAATGGGCATAGTTGGTTGACAATATAAGAAATATCTGGTTTGGAAATAGTGCAATATTGAAGTGCTCCAACGATCATTCTATATTTACTAGGGTTTGTAAGTAGGTGGCCATCATAAACTGATGAAAATAGGTAGATTTTATTATTTATTTTATATATTAACACTCTCTCTCAAATGTAGGCTAGACTCCTTCTCAATAGAAGTCCAACACGTGAAATATTTAATTAAATGAGATAGAGTGTAAAGTCAGGGTCTGAACTCAGAATTTGGCTCTGATACCATGTAAGATTAAAGATAGTAATGCAAACACAAAAATGCAGATTGTATTGGAGTAGATTTCAGTCATCTATCTACTAAAAGATTCATGTATTTATAGAGTTGTAGTTACAAAAGAATTCAATTTTACAAGGATATCCAACAACTTATCTTAAGAGACGTTACAATTCAAAATTCAAGTATTTAAAATTCTGTTTTGACATTGCTGCACATTCGGCAATTGATCTGATACTGGTACATAATTGGTGATGATGCTAACATTCTGCTCGCATTGCTTCTGTAGAGATGAAATGCAAGGCAAACCACCAAACGACAACTTCTCCTTCCAACAAATCGTTTCCAGAGGATATCAGTACCCCATAAAACATTCATAGCTTCTCCTTGCTCATGTATAATTCCCAATTGCCCATCTACTTTTTATTAGATTCATATTTACTTCCATTTGTTTTTAGGAAACATCTCATCTCATCTCATCTCACCTCATCATTACAACTTTTCCAAATCTCAACACAAAATAAAATAAACAATTCAACTTTTTCAAATCTCAAAACAAAAATAATATTAAAAAATATATTCTAACAATATTTTATTTAATTTTTTAAGTTTAATCTCATTTCATCTCATCTCTGAAAGCAAACGAGCCCAATATTAGCAACATCCAAATCAATTGCTTCAAATATGACCAAATCGATTCCACTGGCAAAGGCAAATGGTAGAATGGGCCAATAATATAAATTAACTACCAAATTACTGCAAAAAGTCAATAGTAAAAAGGAAATCTATTCCATGGTTTCTACTGCCGGTTCTCAAATTAAATAAAAATTGGGATTCACTATCTAAATGACACCACTATATATCAAATTAAAAAAGCCACTATCTAAATGACCCCATGAAAAGTGATCTGTGAATTGAGTCTGTAGTTGGCATGACAAACTCTTCTAAATTCCACATGAAAAGTAGTCATCGAGGGTCAACCACTACTTACCTTCATCATGATGACACCAAGTCATGATGTCAATCATTACTATTCCTTGTAATTTGGGTGGAGTGAATTAAGCTAGCTAGCTAGGATTTTTTTGTAATTTACACTTGGCTCATCAAGTACATAAACGCCGCGTGGTGGTAAAACCTACTCATGACTCACCACGTGCTCGATCGGATGGGTGGGGCGTGAAAAATTCGAGTGATCAACCTCCTCCCATATATAAGAGCAAAGATATGACCGTACTTGGAATATGCGAATTGGGTAAGTGCGTGCTTGATATTGGTAATTAAATTAATAGTTCTGATGTTGATCTCTCGTACAAAAAGTTGGCAACTTTTGACATTTATTCTTTAATTGATCGAATAGGGACGGTGCGAAGGTCAAGGGATACTTCGCTTGGTCTCTCATGGATAACTATGAGTGGAACTCGGGTTATACAATTCAGTTCGGCTTCTATTTTGTAGATTATAATAATGGACTGCAAAGATACAATAAAACCTCGGCTACTTGTTTCCAGAACTTCCTAATCCAGAATTAATTGAGATCATGAAGAATTATATATATAAATATATTTATGTTTATATATATTTGAAGTGCAATGATTTAATATTAAAGTTGAAAAATATAACATTAAAGAAGATTAGGAATTGAAATTAAAAAAACTATAGAAATCTATGGGATCTCCATGTGCCACTCGTATAAAAAATTGTGCCCGAAGCCGACTAAATGTGATTTTATGTGCCACATAATCCACATTTGTTGCAACAATGAGGTGCAACATGTAGAAGAAATGTAGCACATGGTTTTGGTTGAAGGCATTCCTCCTATCGATCTACATGCGGTCTCTCTCGGTGAGAATGTAGAAATCCTCGTCTCAGTCATCATCTCGAGCCTCGAGGCCAGTATCCTCGGCCTCTGACCGGTCTACATCTCTGGCTGATGCTAGCTCAAATGGGCTAGTAGATGATACAGAAGTGCAAACATCCTTACCAAGTGTGCCATGTGCAGATGTAGATGTGCGAACCATGCCTAGAGAATCAGTCGTAGTCGATGTTTCAACTCCTCGACAAATTCTGAGGTGCTCGTTGATGGTATCCTGTAAAATCTCAATTGAAACACAGCGTAGAGTCAATGTGTGAGAGGATGTATCCTGAGGCATGTCACACATCTCATATAGAACTCTTGAACTATTGAGAGGTATACCTTCCCCCTCAATGTTTAGATATTTCTCCAGCCTCTATTGACGAGGACATCTCTGAGGTTCGTTTGCTACCATTTGAGTTCGTCGAACTCATTGATTAGGACCTCTTGCTCCACCATAACAGTACGAGTCCCGATAAGAGCAGTGTCCTAAGTAGCTCATTCCCTCTCTCGTTTCATGATATGCAAAGAATGAGCCATATCTTGAAAATAAAAAAGGAAAAAAAATTATTTACATTGATGCATTTTTCGTGTTAATTTTAAGCTGCTCTGCAATAACGTTTGAACATAGTAAAACAAATGGTCGAATGTTCAGATAAAACATTCGGATGTGTATCCTTTACGTTTACACATAAAACATATATGTGCGAACATATAACATACACGTTCGAACGTAGGTAATAAATAAATTTAAATGAAATACGTTCGGATATTTATGTTATACGTTCGAACGTATATATTTTACGAGCGAATATAAAAGATACACGTCTGAATGTTGAAGCATAAATAAATTTAAAAGTAATAAGTTCATACGTTATAATTAAATGTTTAGACGTAAATGTTACGAAAAGTAACATCCAAAAATAAAAGAATATGCATTCGAACGTATAATTATATTTTAGAAATAATAATAATTAAAATTATATAATAACTTTTAAAATGATATATAACAATTATATAATATGATTTAAAATTATGTTGGTATTAATGAACAATGTCTTAAAATATATAATAATAATTAAAATCATAACATGCATTGAATTCAATCCCTAATAGTATGTAATAAAGATCATAATCAATCGTTCTTTTTAGATATCGTTGAACACGTTTGATAACTGTTCAATAACTTTAACGTGTGCTATGTATAAATGGGCATAGTTGATCGACAATATTAGAAATATCTGTCAAAATCAAGCCAAAATCTCCTCCAATAAAATCTAAGGTGAAAATTTTGGCTATTTATGGTAGCGATCTGTCAAATTGTCAATAGAGTCTGTAGTTGGCGTCCTTGAAAAGTAGTCACATGAAAAGTAGTCATCGAGCGTCAACCACTACCTTCATCATTATTATTCCTTATAATTTGGGTGGAGTGAATTAAGCTAGCTAGCTAGGATTTTTTTGTAATTTACACTTGCTCATCATGTACTTAAGCGTCCAGTGGAAGGTAAAACCTACTCACGACTCACCACGTGCTCATCATGTACTTCATTTCAAAGAAACAACCTAGGGCCTTAAGCCATTACTTTGTCAGGCCTGAAACAGACCGTACATTACCATGGCCTCCATCATTAAATACTCTTATGTTAAAATATTAATGAATATTATTGAGTACATTTAGGGTCTGTTTGGATGTTGAAGTGAGTTGAGTTGAATTGAATTTAGATGATAAAATATTGTTAGAATATTATTTTTTAATATTATTATTATTTTGAGATTTGAAAAAGTTGAATTGTTTATTATATTTTGTATTGGAATTTGAAAAAGTTGTAATGATGAGTTGAGATGAGTTTGGGATCCAAACTCATCCTTATATAAATCAAATGTTTTTTTAGATGAACCAAATAGTAAACAATGTTTTTTTCAATAATAGAACTTATTACTTAAATTCTACAATTACAAACCCTAAAACTAAAAGTTATATTACCCACGGCAATCTTAAATATGCACTAAATAACCAAAAGATCAAGAAATAATTAAGAAAACTGTTTATTTGTAGTCAGTTATTTTCTATGAAAATGACTATTTCTTACTAAAATAGTATATATGTATGTTTTCAATGTAAATAGTCATTATTATTACAAATAATCTATCACAAATATTAATTTTTCTTATAACAAGCAACTTGTGACATCGGTGCTCCTCTATATATAGCCCCATGAGTTGCACCCAAAGATCACCATTAGCCAAATCTCCTAAACATGGCATTGAATGACTACATACTCCTGGGCCTTATTGTTCTTATTGGCTCATTCCCTTACAACAATGCTGCTGATGCCACATATTCCCCTACCTATGGCATTTCTTCATTCAACCGAAGCAATTTTCCCACAGATTTCATTTTCGGGGCTGCATCAGCTGCTTACCAGGTATAAGCCCTAGGTTTCTATATATACACAAACACACACACACACACAATATATATATATATATACACGTGTTTAATTAGGTATCGTCGGAATTGATTTTTTGTCTAAAGTTCTTTGAAATTTTGAGAATAATATTAAAGGATATATATATTGCTCTAACATGTGTTTAAATTCCAGTATGAAGGTACAACAAACATTACACGACAAAGTATGTGGGATTATTACTCTGAAACATATCCAGGTCTGGCTCTGATCACTTTACCTTGATCAGAATGTGTACCCTTGAAAATGGCCGGTGTAATTAATATCTGTTGGAGAATATAAAATAAAGAAAAATATTATTAATATTAATATTTTTTTATCTTGAATTTTATCATCATGTTTTTTATTTGATGATGTGATACACTTGAAAAATAATATTGCATCAATTGGTACGATCGATATATTAAGGATGATAATATATATATATATATATATATATATAAGATCATAAAACATAACGTATATTTTATAAAATTAAGACGTTTAACCGAAGAGTAGTTACAATATCTGAATATAAGATTTGTTTGAACTTGTAGAGAAGATAGCAGATGGCAGTAATGGATCTGTAGCCATCGATCAATATCATCGCTATAAGGTATGTCTTTTCCTCTTCAAAAACGTTTATTTGTAATCAGTTATATATATATATATATATATGTTACGAAAATGACTAACAACGTCATTTTTTCTAGTGGAGAGTGGATCATATGTATACATATACATGGTCCTAGCTGCTAGTCATATATTTCACGTAGGAAAATTAAACTGAAAAAAAATAATATATACAACGTCACATGTTTTAGAGTTTCCTGAAAAGATCTTGAGTGTATGTTTTAGAGTTTTGGGAGTGCAGAAATGCTGAATCAGTTGATACCAATTTTTTCTTTCTTTTATTATTATATGTGTTGTAGGATGACGTAAAGCTTCTGAAGGATATGGGTGCAGATGCATACAGGTTCTCAATCTCATGGACCCGAATCTTACCAAGTAAGACTTGATCTCATTATCTGAATCATTTAATTATTAGTATTAATTAATTAATTGTAACAATTTGTAATTCATGTTTCAGCCGGAAAGCTTAGCGATGGTGTGGACGAGGATGGAGTCGCATACTACAACAATCTCATTGATGAGCTCATAAACCAAAGTCATGATCATGATTTAATCCAATATATATTAATAAACATATATAATCAATTATAATAATTAAAGTCATGCTAATGATCTATAGTTTTCTATATATAATTAATGAATGCAGATCTTATACCCTTTGCCACAATCTTTCACTGGGATATTCCCCAAGCCTTAGAAGATGAGTATGGTGGTTTCCTAAACGAAACAGTTGTGTAAGTGACTAGACCTCATTTGGTTAAGCAATTCAGAAGAAATGAGATGAGATGTTTTATTTAAAAGTTGAATAAAATATTATTAAAGTATAATTTTTATTTTAAAATTTAAAAAAGTTAAATTGTTTGGAAAAGTTGTAATTATTAGAGTATATTTGTATACTGTTAATGTGGCAGAATTTGATTAATTATTTGTAATAAATGATCATGTACTCACATCTTGAATACTTGTGAATAGAATGAATCTTCACCCTATTATATTAATTCGGTACTTAATTTCAATTTGAAATCTTAGACAAATGAGTAAAAGAAATATTTGTTTTATTTATTTTTAAATAAAAGCTTCTTGGGATTTAAAAAATGTTTAGGGATGACTTCCTGGACTTCGCGGGGGTTTGCTTCCAGAGGTTTGGCGATAGGGTAAAGCATTGGATCACGCTAAATGAGCCATGGATATACAGCAATGGTGGATATGCAGTCGGGATGTTAGCACCTTTCCGATGTTCCAGTTTTATTGACCCGACTTGCACCGGTGGGGATTCCGGCGTCGAGCCTTATAAGGTTGCCCATAACCTTCTTCTTGCTCATGCTGCTGCTGTTAACCTGTACAAGACCAACCAATCATATCAGGTACGTACTACGGACGTACGAACGTGTATATATCTATAGACACACACACATATATATATATATATATTTATATATACATGCACTTATTTAAATTAATTCCACACAAATTAGAAAACAATTCATTAATAGGAAAGCATGCATTAATATATATATATATTAATATATAATATGTTCAGGAACAAAACGGTTCTATCGGGATAACCCACTTGTGCTACTGGATGGAGCCATACTCTAACTCAACGGAAGACCAAGAAGCCGCTTTACGTGCCCTTGATTTTATGTGCGGATGGTAAGTACGTACTTCAGCTAGCATGCATGCACGTACGTACATATGCTAGCTAGCTAGCTAGCTTGATGGTTTTTAAGTTTCTAGTCAAAACATTTATGACGAATTATTTATAAAAAAAAATAATTATTTGTAACGAAAATATATTTATTTTGATAGAAAATAATCGTTTTTATAAGAAATAATTGACAATAAATTAATAAACGGTTTTCTTGTAATTATAAATTAAATCAGCACTCATTCAATTAATGCTACATATATATTATATGGTTTATTAAATATATATTATTAATGCAGGTTCTTGGACCCTATGAAAACTGGTGACTATCCAAAACGCATGAGACATCTGGTTGGAACGCGATTACCCAATTTCACCCAAAATCAATCGGATATGCTCAAGGGCTCATATGATTTTATCGGATTGAATTACTATACCTCTAATTATGCTGCCAACGCACCTTCATATGGATCATTGGTCAACAAATCCTACGCGACAGATGGTCTTGTTAATCAAACCAGTGCGTACAAATTCCACTTTTTTAGTTATATCATCATGTTTTATTTTCTTTGTTATAATCTACTAAACCATCGTGTTTTTTTTCACTGTACGTGCATTACTGCAGCTTCTCGTAATGGGATCCCTATTGGTCCAGCGGTACGTATTATAAATTAATGTTATAAATTAATAATAATAATAATAATAATAATAATAATAATAGTATTGATCATATCGATCTAATTAATAAGCTCATTGAACAAACTTCTCTCCTTTTTTTTGCTTTTCTGATCGCAGACTGGTTCACCTTGGCTCTTCATTTATCCTAGAGGACTTCGTGATCTTTTGAACTACATAAAGTATAATTACAATGATCCAGTCATTTACATCACTGAGAATGGTATCTCTCTCTCTCTCTGTGTGCATGTTTTCTTTTTCTTCTAATTTTTCTTGTATTTTCTGGAATATGTCCATTAATTTGAATCTACGTTAAGTACTCAAACCCTATACTAATCTTGTAGGAGTTTCTGAGTACAATAACGCTAGCTTAACGATCGAGGAAGCTCTTGTGGATAGCCAAAGAATCGAATATCATTATGGCCATCTTTCCTATCTTAACTTGTCAATTGGGTAAGTGCATGCGTGCTTGATAATGGTAATTAAATTAATAGTAGTTCTGATGTCGATCTCTGGTACAAAAAGTTGCCAACTTTTGACATTTATCCTTTAATTCATCGAACAGGGATGGTGTGAAGGTCAAGGGGTACTTCGCTTGGTCTTTCATGGATAACTATGAGTGGAACTCGGGTTATACAGTTCGGTTTGGCCTCTATTATGTAGATTATAAAGATGGACTGAAAAGATATAATAAAACATCGGCTACTTGGTTCCAGAACTTCCTCCATATTAATCACTCATATCAAGCACCTCCTCCACAGTCCATTTCTGTCAAATATAGCTCGGTGCCCTCCTCGTCTCCGCCTTCAAGTATATGGTTCCTTGATACTGCAGCAACGAACTATTTTACATCAGATTTTGTCAACTTGAATCTGGACGCAACATCTTACCATGGCTCTGACCAAGTTAGCATTGGCGAGGGTAGCACCCTTCCTATCCAAAATATTGGCTTTGCTCACTTAGAATCACCATCTGGCAATTTCTTATTTCACAAAATTCTTCATGTTCTATTGATTACTCGAAATTTAATTTTTGTATGTTAGTTTTGCCTTAACAATTCAGTGTTTTTTGAGTTTCACTCTGATTCTTTTTTTGTGAAGGATTTGCGCACCCGGGCACCTCTTATTCAGGGTCACGTTAGGAATGGTTTGTATAAGCTGCCTACTGGTGTTTTCACTCCAACCTCATCTGCTTCAACTCCACAAGCCATGCTTGGTGAACGAACCTCTTCTCATCAGTGGCACTCCTGTCTTGGACATCACAGTCCCCGCACCACTTCATTTACTGTTATAAATTTTCAGCTTCCTGTTACTAATAGTCTACGCATATCACAATGTTCTACTTGTCCTTTAGCTAAGTCTCCCACATCCCCCCACCCCCTCTTGCTCTCTTAAACCCTTTCAACTTGCTTTTCTTGATGTTTGGGAATGGGCTCCTGTGCCCTGCTCTAATGGTTCTCAGTTCTACTTATCTGTAGTTGATGATTATTCTAAATATCTATGGCTCTTTCCACTACAATCACAGTCTGAAGTGTTTCAAATTTTTTTAGCCTTTCTTAATTACGTTCGGAATTTTTTCTCAACTAACATTGCATCAGTTCAAACCGACTGAGGTGGAGAGTTCAGGCCCTTAAATAAATTTTTTCAATCAAATGGAATTGTGCATCGTGTGACATGCCCTTGTTCTCATGCTCAAAATGGCAGTGTAGAGCGACGACATCGTCTCATAGTGGAAACTAGGCTTTCTCTCATGGCCCATGCTTCCGTTCCCTGAAAATACTGGGCTGATGTATTTTTAACGACAATTTTTTTAATAAATCATATGCCAACTTCCATTGTCAATAATAAATCTCTCTATCAACTCCTCTTTCATCGTTCTCCAAATTATAAATTTTAATAAATCGTATGCCAACTTCCATTCTCAATAATAAATCTCCCTATCAACTCCTCTTTCATCGTTCTCCAAATTATAAATTTTAATAAATCGTATGCCAACTTCCATTCTCAATAATAAATCTCCCTATCAACTCCACTTTCATCATTCTCCAAATTATAAATTTTTACGGATTTTTGGGTGTCAATGTTGGCTCAATTTGCGCCCATTTAATCATCTCGAACTTGATCTTAGATCCAAACCGTGTGTTTTGATGGGCTACAGCCTAGACCACAAAGGGTATCTATGTCTTGATATTCTTACGGGCAGAGTCTATACTTAACGCGATGTACAGTTTAATGAATCCATCTTCCCCTTCACTGTTTGCTCACACACGGACTCACCCACTTCCTCATCATCGGAACCCTCTCTTCATCCTATTCCTCTACCTTTACGTGCATTAATGCAGCTTCCTGCAATGGGATCCCCATTGGTCCAGTGGTATGTATTATAAATTAATGTTACAAATTAATAAACGTATTAACAGACATTCTTTTTTTTATAAAACAATCCATTTCAATTGAGATCAAAACAATTACAGACATTTATCAAGTCAAATGGCTTGAGAAAGAAAGTCTGGAATACAATCCCACCACATTTCAATATTATCTACCCTTCAAGCATTTCTTGCAAGCTAACGAGCAGCCATATTCCCTTCCCTGTACAAATGAGTAAAAGAGCAACTCCCAAAACAAACTTTGAGTCTCTGAACTTCTTCAAACAGGATCCCATGGATGGACTTCCCCATATCATTCTATTGTAAGGAATTCACTAGTTATAGACTATCACTTTCCACCAACCGACGCGGTATACCCAAAGTAGAACACAACTGAAGACCTCTAAACATTGCCAACAACTCAATAGCTTCTGGGTCTTCAACTTCATTTTCAATACTACTTGCAGCCATGACCACGTTCCCGGAAGCATCTCTCAAGATCATACCAATCCCAGCTTTTTGGAGATCCCCAAACATTTCCACATCTGTGTTAAGCTTTAAAACACCTGCAGGGGGAGGCTTCCATATTACATGTTTTCTGATCTGAACCCGTGTCATAACAGAAATTGCTTTGAAACTATGCATTAATCCCACCCCATGATTAGCCACTTGATTAGGGCTCAGTCTAACCTTCTCAAATGCCAACTTATTTCTCCTAAACCAAAAACGCCATGCTAAATAGAAAAATTGGGCCAACTTGTCGTGATCCTGTTCCTCAATCAACTGCAAAGCTAGATCAGCAACAGTCTAAAAAACCTTTTGAATTAATGAAGGAAAAAATTGCTTCCATAAAACACTTAGATGACTACAATAGAAAATAGCATGGATTGTATCTTCCAATGGATGACCACAGAAACTGCACTGAGCTTCAGTAACCACATGTTTCCTTAACAAATTGTCTTTTGAAGGTAGAATATCTAAGCATGCACGCCAGGCAAATACTCTAATCTTGTGAGGCACATGCATCTTCCACAATACTTTCCATAACCTCTGTTGCATGCCCCTTGAGGATGATTCTGCTATAACCATATTATTATGAGAGACAATAAATTGGTAGCATCTTTTAATAGAAAAAACACCATTCCTTTCATAATTCCACACGCATTCATCTGCTTCTGCTTCTGAATAGAATATGATTTTCATAATATCAGCTACTATACTTGGATTGAAGAGAGTTCTAAGCTGTTGCAAATTCCACCATCCTGTGTCTCCATAAATGATAGAAGCTACCACAACACTTTTGTCCACTATCTGTAAACCAAATTCCTCCTTTAGAGATTTATGCCCAGGGATCCATTGACCAGTCCACAATTTTGCTGTATTCCCATCCCCAATCCTCCATCTACATCCAGCCCTTAAGCTCTTCTTTGCCACCCATATGCTCCTTCATGTATATGATGGACAGTAACCCAAACTAGAATTCATGAAATCAGTTTTAGAAAAATATCTTGCTTTAAGGATCTTATGTAACATTAAATTCTCATTCTGGAGCTGCCTCCACCCATCCTTAAAACCATCCCTCCTCTAACCTTCCTCTCACATAGTTTCCTCCAAGTAACCCAATGAATCCTTTTCTCTTCCCCTTTTTGCCCCAACCAAAATCTTGACATTAAACCCTCTAAATCTGAACAAAACCCAGCAGGCAATAAGAAACAACTCATTGAGTAAGTTGGGATAGAAAGGGCCACGACTTTCAATAAAATTTCCTTTCCCCCTTGAGATAACAATCTTTCCTTCCAACTTTGCTACTTATTCCAAACTCTTTGCTTAATGGATTGAAAAGAATGTGACGTAGATCTACCTACGATTGGAGGTAGTCTCAAATACTTCTCATATTATTGTATCTCGCTATTTTCCCATAACAATCTAATGTCCTCTCTAACCTCCATCCCCACATTGCTACTAAAAACCATTGATGTCTTCTCTTTATTAATATACTACACTGACACCCACTCATAAAAATCCAAGACAACTTGAACTCTTCTGTTTTCCTCTACATCCGCTGTACAAAAAATTACGCTATCATCCGCAAACAACAGATGATTTATGGTTGAAGCACCCCTACAAATTTTTATTAATAAATCGTATGCCAACTCCCATTCTGAATAATAAATCTCCCTATCAACTCTTCTTTCATCGTTCTCTAGATTACAAGTTTTTACGGATTTTTGGGCCTCAATGTTGGCCCAATTTGTACCCATTTAATCGTCACAAACTTGATTTTAAATCCAAACATTGTGTTTTTATGGGCTACAGCACATACCACAAAGGGTCTCTATATCTTGATATTCCTACAGGCAGAGTTTATACTTCACACGATGTACAGTTTAATGAATCCATCTTCCCTTTCATTGTTTGCTCACACATGGACTCACCCACTTCCTCTTCATCGGGACCCTCTCTTCATCCTATTCCTTTCCCTTTACCCAACTATTCAGGCCCCTCAATGAGTAATCAGCCCAATTCATTTTCTCAACCCACAAACACACTAACCCATGAGCCTTCTCAATCCCTTCCAACATCCACTAAAGCCCAGGTCGTTTCTACTTTAAACCCAGGTCTTCCCAATGTTTCTTCTCCAGCTAGGTCTTCGTCCCCAAATTCTTTACTCTCTGCGCCGCAACTTGCTACTTCTCAGCAACCCGTGTCTTCCTCTACCCATCCTATTCCTCTACATCCCATGCGCACAAGGTCTCAAAATCAAATCTATCGTCCCCTTCATAAAACTGATGGCACCATACCTTGGCCAAAACCCAACCCTTCGACTCAACTCATTGTTTCGTCCACTTCCCCGATACTAGAAGAACCCTCATCCTTCACAGAAGCCTCCAAGTATCTTGAATGGCGAGCTGCTATGGCTTCTGAGTTTGATGCCCTCATCCTTAACCATAGATGGGATTTGGTTCCGTATTCCTCAAAAGTCAATATTCTCGGGTCTAAGTGGGTTCTCAAAACCAAAAGGCATGCCGACAGAATCATTGAACGACGAAAGGCATGCCTAGTTGCTAAGGGGTTCCATCAGCAGGCTGGTATTGATATTACAGAGACCTACAACCCTGTTGTGAAGCCAATGACCATTCGGACTCTCTTATCCATTGTTGTTTCTTTGTCCTGGCCATTACACTAGTTAGATGTTCAGAATGCCTTCCTGCATGGTGATTTGGAGGAAGTTGTCTTCATGTAAACAAAGTTTGCCAATACGTGCACTCTCCTAGAATTCCTCATTGGCAAGCGGTTAAAAAAATTCTTCGTTATTTACATCTTACTTCTCCTTTTGGTTTACATTTTTCTGCTTCATCTTCCTTTAATCTGTCTGCCTTTTCAGATGCTAACTGGGTCGGTTGCCCAGACGATCGCAAGTCCATGGGTGGATTCTGTGTATATTTTGGTTCTCACTTCTCATCTTGGGGTTCAAAGAAGCAATCTACGGTTGCTAGATCATCCACCGAAGCTGAGTATAAAGCAGTTGCAAACAATGTTTTGAATACCGTACCAGAAGCTGTATCAGTCAAGGCACTGGAACGAAATATT
This sequence comes from Juglans mandshurica, assembly GCA_022457165.1. Classification (NCBI taxonomy): domain Eukaryota; kingdom Viridiplantae; phylum Streptophyta; class Magnoliopsida; order Fagales; family Juglandaceae; genus Juglans; species Juglans mandshurica. The sequence goes on from CM039632.1 coordinate 22,160,347, forward strand.
TCGATATCAGTACCGTTTCGTGTACCATTTTGGGATAATATTTCGGTACCGATACCGTTTTGGTACCGGTACCGTTTTGTGTACCGTTTCGGAATAATTTATACCTGGATAAATTATCTATATATACAAGCATTAACTGTATTACAAAATAAGAACAAAATAAGTCATAAACTCAATACTTCTCAATAAAAGTTTTAAGTTTTAAGTTACAAATAACATAAAGTTATAAACACCAACTTATCATGATAAAATCATTAATGTCACCACATCATCAAAAATACTCATCCTCATCAAAAAGACAATAAGGATCAGGATTCGATATGTTAATCAAAATATTTTCATCAATGTCATCACCGTCATCAACATCAACATCGACACCAACATTATCATTGTCTTCCTCATTTAGTGAGGCAAATGACTCATCGATACTTGCCCAATCCAAATCTTCTCCATCAAGAAGCTCATATTCTTCACCCACTCATTCTTCCATCAAATCAATGTTTTCAAGATTAATTGGATTTAAAGCATCTCTTCCCTTTTTTATGCTCTTGTCAAAATAAAATCAAATATAAGTGAAAATGTTATATTTTTTTCAACAATGAAAATATTAGTATTACAAAAATTTATCTCTCTCTCAGCTTCAAGTTATAACGAACAAATACTAAATCATTCAAACGTTTATGCTCTAATCTATTTCTCTTTTTCGAATGAATAAAATCAAATGTGCTCCGGTTTCTCGCACATCCAGTTGCACTACAACATTGACTTAGTACTCGAATAGCAAACATTTGAAGTGTTGGAACCTCACAACCAAATTGCGTCCACCATGCAACTATAACAATAATGCAATTATAAATTATTAATTAAATACAAGTAAAAATAAGATAAAATTTAAAGTACAAAGTCACACTATTTAACAAATGATATTGATAAATGATAATATCTGGATTAATCTTATCATGCTGGCAGATTGCTAAAGAATGTCCAAACTCACCTACTGCATTCTTATACAAGTCAAATTCTGCAATGATCTTGTCTTGATTATCGAGATCAAGTTTCATTTTCATAACACAGTTATTGAAGCCTCTTACAACATCATTTTTATTTTTAAAGTTAGGGCTACAGTAGATTTTAGCGTTAAGAAAATAACCCACCGCAAGTAATGGACTGTGAAGCTGCCTATCCCATCTAGAATAAATGATCCGGATGAATGGACTAAATAAAATAACTTTGTTATTGCATCTTACTTTTATATTCTCTTTAACTCTTTCCATTGTATCATACAAGTATCTCATTGCAGGCTTCTCATCCCCATCAACAAGTCATAAAACACGAACCAAAGCCTCGCCAAGTATGATAATAAATTGACATTGAGTCTAAAACTCTTTATCTTCTAAAATGATCTCAATTATCTCCTTCCCTATGTTGCTCTTAGAATGACTTGATGCAATCCATTTATCACAAGTAAACATTTGTCTGAGTTCGTTCTTAAACAAGAGCAAACATTGGATATTTAAAAAATGTCGCAAACCTTGTAATTACATGACGACACAAATCATGACCTTTGATAAAGTCTTTTCTCATCAATGCCAAAACCCAACCACGGTTATAGATGAACTTTGTTATCTTTTTTGCCTTTTTTATAGTATCATCGGGAAAAATATCTTCGATCAGAAAAATTCTCCAACATTAAGTCTATGCAATGAAGTGCACATGGGGATCAGTAGAAAGAGCCATACTTCTGTTTTAACTTTTTTCCTACAACTTTTTAACTTGCATCATTGTCCGTTATGAACTGCACAAGATTCTCAGCTCCAATTTCTTGAACAGCCTCATCAAAGATATTAAATAATGTTTCAGCATCTTTTCAAAGGCCAGATGTATCAACAGACTTCAAGGACATTGTACCTTTCAGACAATAAACCAAAAAGTTGATTATTGATTGTTGCTTTTGGTTCGTCCAACCATCTGCCATTAGTGAACAACCGGTCTCATTCCAAATCTTTTTAATTTATTTCAAATAATCTTGAACCTCGTCCACAGCCATCTTTAATCAATTTCCTCTCAACTCATATAAAGAAAGACCCTTGAATCCTGACCCGATGGCAATCATGGCATCGATAGCTGGTTGATTAAACTTGGATTTAGCAGCATTGAAAGGCAGATTAGCATCATACCACCAGCATGCTACAACCATCTTTGCTTTTACAATCATCTCATTTGAACACATAGAACTCTTAATCGAAGGCTGGGCCCCAGGAGTTATTCTTGGAGCAAAAAATCTACTCAATCCCCCCACTGACTTTCCGTTCCAGATTCTTTCGACTTTCCCTTACCTTTTGAAAATTGAGACTGTCCCTCCATACTATTACTATCATCAATATCATCAAATGTTAAATCTATTTCGCCTTCAATCTCTGAACTTATTTTTCTTTTCTTCTCTTTATTTTTTTTCATTTCATCAAGTAACTCCTTTATTTGCCATTTGATATCCTCAGAGACATTTTTACATGCTTCTATATTGCCTAGAATCCCAGCTAGATGATACTTCAACTGAGTGATCCCACCACCTCTAATTACTTGATTACAATATAAACATTCAGTATTATTTCTTGCCCCTGACACTGCACGTGCATGGGCCCATGCTGGATCTTCTGATCTTAGAGGAGCAAGTGTTGGAGTTGAAGTCATACTACTGGTTGATTGACAACTAGACATTTTTAACTATTAAAGTATAAAAAATTAACACTTATAAGTTACAAGTAAGCAAAAGTTATAAATAGTATAAAATGTAAAAAGTAGTAACTATTTAAAACTAAGCTTCACAAATGAATAATTTAAAACGAATCAAAATTCAACATGTTGTACAAAAATCCCTAACCAAGATTTCAAAAAGTCCATAAACTAAGCTTCACAATAAGTGGCCAATGAATTAAAGCAGTAACTATTTACAAAAGTTAGACTTTATGATACTAAAATTAGACTATTTAGTATTTACAACTTCATATTTACCCAATTTATCCTATCAAAAACATTAAAAAGCATATCAAAATACTAAGACAGCAATGGGTGCCCACTGATAATCCATTGATTTTCCAGATCAATTTAATTTTCTACAATTTTATCAGTTGTAAACTGACAAAAACACAGCCAAATAAACACAACCCAACATACTCACAGCCAAAACAATAGATCAGTTTCACTGGAATCACAACGATTACTTTCACAGAATCACGAAGAATAGATTACTTTCATAGAATCACAAATTCATAACCAATAGATCAGTAAATGAAAAAAAAAAACTCACTCTTCCATGATATTGAGAGAGAGACAATGAGAAAGAGGCGAGTCAGCGACAGGGAAAAATTCAAAATTCCAATACCAAGGGACCAGTTGATTTTGAAACCCTGTATAATCTTCAGAGAAAATAAAACTTTAGATTCAAAATGAGAGAGAGAGAGAGAGAGATGAGAGGCGATGGGAGAAGAGAGATGTTAAAAAAAAAAGAGAGGAGCTGACGGAAACGCTGCGGCTAGGCACGACGGCGATTTGGTTTAACACCGGGATCTGTTAAAAAAAAGGGTCTTTCAAAGTGTGAAAGCTACCAATGTAATGGTTTTGAATTGGAGTGAAGACCATTTGGTTTTTCTTGAAAAAGTTGTTAGGCTGAAACTATTGTGAAAAATCTTGAAACTAACAAATGGAAATATGTTCACACACTTGATGCACTCAAAGATCTTCAGCTTAAGTACATTTCCCTTGTTTAAGCAATTGAGAATTTTATAAGCTTTTGTGTTGAGCTAAAACCTAACTTGACTACATTCTAATATCCGGGATTTCAATATGATTGTTCTTTTATAGAGATTTTTGAGTTATTTGTTAGAAACTAGCAAAAAGCTCATTGGGGGGTGTGATAAAGTGTCAAAAACTACATGATTAAGCTGCTAAAGTGAATGAATTATTTAACTAAAAAATGAATTAAACACTTAATTATGTAGTAGTTTTTAGTACTTGACTCAATGTTAAAATCATGATATTTTGCTTTCAAATAGATTTATGCAGCTAGTCCACATCAAAATTAATACCACAACTTTTACTCCTCTCATATCTTACTTATATGTTGCAGGGCATTATGGGAAAAAATGTTAAAGCACATGGGTAATTTTGGAAATACCCAACAAGCACGGCAGCACCCAAAGTAATGCACTAGACAACAGACTCACAGAGCTAAGGGGCTAGGGATCTGAAGCAAAACAAAGAAAAGAAAATAGAGGGATGAAGTTTTGGAGTGGGACGTGGGAGTGGAAAGCAAAGCAGGATCGTGGCCTCCATTTACCGTAAGACGCGCACTGCAGGAATGGGAGAAAACGTATGCACGATGCTGGTGCAGAGCAACGCACGGGTAGTGGGCTGGAGACGCAGAACCTAGACCATGAAACGCAGGGCTGGAGACATGCAACGCAGGACCTGGAGCGGCGCAAAACGCTGGGCTGGAAACATGAAACACAGCAAGAACGGAGGCACACAAAGAGTATAAAAAGAAAGCATTTTTCTGTGCGGCTGGCTCACTTTTTTCTTCGCAGTTTTAGTTTTATTTTTTCACCTCTCTCCGCTTCGTTACTTTTCGCTTTTTCTTTTAGGGGATTTTAGGCTTGCGACCTTGGTTTTGGGAGGGGAATTTAGTTTCTCAGTGGTAGAGATTCTGGATTTTTCTTCAGCAGTTTCGTTATGCATAGAGCACCCTTCTATGAGTTTGAGCTTACTTGTTTTAATTTCTATTTTCTTGAGAGAATGATGTTAGGCTAAGTTTACAACTTCAGCTACAAGATATGAATTCTCTTGCACTAAACTTCTTATTAGAGTGATTCTGAAATGATAAAAATCCATTTTATAGTTTTGCAAGTTGATTTTGTTGAGACAAGTCAAAATCAGAACCTCTTGTTCATGTTCTACTGTTGACGTAAGGCACAACAGAAACTTGGAAATATTTTCAAGTTTTTTCATGGTTAGTATTCATAGTAAATTTATTTGCACTCTATAGATACTTTAGACTTTGAATCTGGTTTTAAATCTTCATTTTCCAATTGTTAATACTTAGACAAGATTGAAAATTGAGTTATAGAGTTAGACCTCTTAATCAGAGTTTGGTAAAGGAGGAAACATTCTTGTAGCCCATGTATTTGACATTTTGTGTCACTTGTTTTGATATTACTGCAATCTCTACATTTACTGCACCCTTTTCTCTAACATTAAATTTCTTTTCCCATTTCTTTCTGTTTCCATTTCTTTTAATTAAGTCTACAAACATTCAGAAAATTATTCAAAAAAATAAAGACCCAAACCATACTTCATTAATACCCTTCAAATCAGTACATAAATTTACTTTCCTTATTTCTACTCTTGGTTGCATAAATAGCCCTTTCACAAATAATCTCCTTACACAAAATACATTTCATAATATGTTTGCTCAGCATGAATACTATTGTCCCTGTGGAAATGACCATGGAACTCATCCATGTACTACTTTGATAGCTTCTATACTTGGAAGACAGATTTAGAAGCCCTTTCAGCCTTCTTTCTATGGATCAGCGTGCGGTCTCTCCCGGTGAGAATGTAGAAATCCTCGTCTCAGTCATCATCCCAAGCCTCGAGGCCAGTATAATTGGCCTCTGACCAGTCTGCATCTCTGGCTGATGCTAGCTCAAATGGGCCAGTAGATGATGCAAAAGTGCCTACATCCCCACCGGGTGTGCCATGTGCAGATGTAGATGTGCGAACCATGCCTAGAGAGTCAGCCATAGTCGATGTCTCAACTCCTCGACGAATCCTGAGATGCTCGGCGATGACATCCAGTGAAATCTCGATGAAAACACTGCGTACAATCACGGTATGAGAGGATGCATCTTGAGGCATGTCACACATCCTCATATAGAACACATCCTCATATAGAACTCCTAAACCATTGAGGGGTATACCTTCCCCCTCAATGTTTAGATATTTCTCCAGCCTCTATTGACGAAGACATCTCTGAGGTTCATCTGCAACCTTTTGAGCTCCTTGAACTCCTTGATCAGGACCTCTCGCTCCACCATAATAGTACGAGCCCCGATACGAGCAGTGTCCTGAGTGTCTCCTTCCCTCCCTCTTTTCCTGTATTCAAAGGATGAGCCATATCCTGAAAGTAAAAAAGGAAAAAAAAATTATTTACATTGATGCATTTTTCGTGTTAATTTTAAGTTGATCTGCATTAACGTTCGAACATAGTAAAACAAATGGTCGAACGTTCAGATAAAACGTTCGGACGTGTATCCTTTACGTTTGCACGTAAAACATATTCGTTAGAACATATAACATGCACGTTCAAACGTAAGTAGTAAATAACTTTAAATGACATACTTTTGGACAATTATATTATACGTTTGAACGTATGAGTTTTACGTTCGAACGTAAAATATACACGTCTGAACGTTGAAGCATAAATAAATTTAAAAAGTAATACGTTCGGATATTATAATTAAACATTTGGACGTAAATGTTTCGAAAAGTAACGTCCGAAAGTAAAAGAATATACGTTCGAATGTAGAAGACATAACGGCTATGTAATTGAAACTTTGTACGTTCGAACGTCTTGGTGAAACGTTCAAACGTTACGATACACAATGACTCAGTTGGCTCAGCCATTATTGAAATCTCGAAAATCAAGTTACAAGGTTCTAAATGCCGAATGCCACCATAGAAATGACATATACATTTAAAGAAACTTTTCTACGGTGACTATTTGGTCAATGGCAACCCGTTGTGGCCGGAAAACGGGGTTAGCCCGTTTTAAATAAACCCGAACCCAAATCTCAAATAAAATACCTGTTAGTGGTTAAAAGATGGATGTCTATCTTTGAATCATGGTTGTGGCGGTGTTTGACGGCTGTGGTGACGGATTAGCGGCTACGTGCAAACGGGTATGAGTTCAAAATGGTGAAAATGACATTTCGCCGTTCGGTTTTGGGCTTATATACATGAAACGTTCAAACGTAATTCTTAGCATGTTCAAAAGTTTGTCGATTGATTTTCAAAATTATCGACTGTAAGAATATCTTCTCAAACTCAAGAAAACGATGGTCCGTCAAAAACCAAAAAATTCTAAGCAAATGATTAGTTTTCAAGATACCTTAGAAAGATTTCAAAAGAAAAAACTCAAAGATGTTTTTATTTCTGATTTAGAACACAAAATAAATTCTGTTAAAAAAGAAATACTCGAACTCAGATCGGATATTAACAATCTTAAATCTGAAAACGAGATTTTAAACAAGAATTTTCGTGTTTAAAAATTGATAAACTACTTTATCAAGATATTCATTTAGACAATGAGCAAACAAATGAATATGATTCTAGCCAAACTGATAAGGCTGGAAATAATCAAATATGTTTGATTTGTCAAACTATTTCTCCTAAATAGTTCTCACGAGTTACCATTGTTGTTTCCCAAGATTTTCAATTTTTTGTAGTTGCTATGATTGATTCTGGATCAGACTTGAATTGTATTCAAGAATGATTAATCCCTAGCAAATATTTTGAAAAATCTACTGAAAGATTATTCTCGGCAAATGGATCACAAATGAAGATCAATTATGAGCTCAATAATGCTCATGTTTGTGACGCCCCGACTCCCACGTACAGGAACGCGAGAATCGTGACGTCGGGATGATGACAACACGGGTCACGCATCCTAACAAAATGTGCTCAAGTGTGTGCAACATGCCAAAGTGCACAAGTAAAGTCGCAGCAGATAATATAAATAAGTTTAACTAAGTACCAGAATTGTTTAATACAAATATCCAAAATAAATTATCTTTAAAAGTTATACAGTTATCCCAAAATATAACACCAAGGGCAAATACATAAACAAATAATAAAGCAAAACTCGATACACGAGAGCAACCCCAAGTCGATCCTCCAACGGAACTCAAGCCTAAGGTTCGTCATCCTCATCTGCATCAAAATCTGTGATACCATAAAAAGGGTACCGCATGTAAGTAAAAATCAAAACAACCCTCGAGATAAAAACGTATTAAAGCAACCAACTAACAAATCAGAAAAACCTCATTTTTTGTTTTCGAAAACGAGAAATTTTCCAACACACGCTAAAATCTCATTTTGCCCAAAATGATCCGTAAAATCATTTTCCCAAAAAATCCCTTACACCAAACTCAACCATTTATCGGACACTGTAGGCAGGAATCGCAGGCGGGACTATACCACCATCCCTGCTTACCATCAGCCATATAGTTGCTTTCCACACAATGGATACATATCAGAGCACTGTAGGCGGGAATCACAGGCGGGACTCTATCACCATCCCCGCTTACTACTATCCCTACTGCATGCACCGTAGGCTAGAATCACAGGCTGGACACAACCACCATCCCTGTTTACCACCATCCCTACCGCATGCACCGTAGGCGGGAATCGCAGGCGGGACACTACTACCATCCCTGCTTACCACCATCCCTACAGTCTCTTTCCCTTTTTCTCAAACCAGTCAATCCAAACATTTCAAATAAAACACGTGAACATGCTTGCAAATGAATGAACACAGCACGACAACAATAACCCACAATCAACAATGTCAACACAAAACAATCACACAAGCAACTTCATTCTCCAACCCATCCGATCTCCATACTCCTCGGACTAAGTCCGGCAAAACCAACCAACAGTCCAATGCAGTGTAAAGTGTTAGTGCAAAAATACATTTAAATCACAAGAGTTATTTGGAAACTACTTACAGCGCTATATAATAATTTCTAGAGGATCATGGAGGTGCCAGAAGTGGAATGCTGCTGCAGAACAGTGCAAAATGCACTGTGGCCATGGGTCACAGATACCCACTTTTCAACGGGTGCAAACGAAGACCCAAGATTGATAGGGTAGGGCCTAGGGATGTCGGTGAAGCTAGTGGTGGTGAAGGTTGGCCGTGGGTGGCGGTGTGGGCGGTGGTTGGAGTGCAAAAAGCTCAAAACGGAAATGTGGATGGTGGAGCTTCACCGGTGGCGGATCGGAGCTGGGGTTGGGTCCAATGGGTTGCTAGTAGGTTGAGGATGATGTGGTGAAAAGATGGTGACCGGAAGTGGGGCGACAGCGGCGCTAGAGCAAGTGGTGGCCACGGCTTTAAGCCGTGTGTGGAGGGTAACACCGGCGAGTCAGGGGCTGGAAACCGGAGGGGGAGGTCACCGGTGGATGGGGGAGCGGAGGAGACGGGCGGTGTTGCGCACGGCGGCGCGACGTGGTGGGGCTGGGCGGACGACGAAATGCACGGGAGAGAGGGAGAGGCGCGCGGGAGAACCAGGAGGAAGAAGAGAAAAAAAAGAAAAGAAAAGAAGAAAAAGAAAAAGAAAGAAAAGAAAAAAGAAAAAATGTAGGGAAAGAAATGTGGTCTAATTCTCACATATTGGGTCACAAAAATAATCTAACGGAAACGATTTTAAAACAGCAAGTGAAATAAATAATTCAAATGCAGTGATTAAAATGAAAATAAATAATTAAACCCAGTAATAAGTTAATTTAATTCGAGAAGAAATTTAAACGCATAACGATAATTAATTTAGAGAAAGCACTTCAAAAATAATTTTCGTAAACTAAAAATCATAAAAATAACCTAATTAAAAATATAATAATTTTAAAATAAAATAATAAATTTTTAATCAATAAAAATAATTCATTCATTAAAAATACACTAAAATACGGGGTGTTACAACCTCCCCTTAAATAAAAGTTTCATCCACGAAATTTGTAGAGCCAAACATCACGCTAAAATAGGATACCAAATGCAACTAGAACACACTTAATAAAATCACACGACCTCTAAAACCCAACGGGCATGGGTACCGCTTGCATAACTTTTCAAAACCCGAGAATAAACCACACATGGCATCCATTACGAAAGGTAAAATTAGACCCATACCTGCCATAACTCCAACGTCCTGAGTCTCAGGAATCTCGTCGTCAGCACTACCAGGAGTCACCGCATACATCCGAGCTTGAACTACTTGTCTCTAATTAGTTCTACTAGCTTGATGACCACCCTGATTCCCTTGGGTCCGATTAGGGCACTCACGATAAAAGTGCCCCCCGTTTGGCCGCACTCAAAACACTGGTTCCTACCCTGACGACACTCACCCTCGTGAGCTCTATTACATCTGCCACAAACTCGAGCTGGGCCCCCAATACGTATACCGGAGGCTGGCTGCGCTCGGGCCTCGGTCCTTTGCACAAATTTTTGTGGCGACCCAGAGCTGCTACTTTCACCATCAACGTTCAGTCGTTTCTTACCCGGAGGGGAGCCTACCACGGCACCTCGCTCTCGCTCAGCATTAGAGGCCACCTCGACCAACCTCTGAAAGTTCTGGATTTCTAGGCACGCGACCTGCCTGCGGATCTGAGGGCGTAACCCTTCTTGGAAACGTTCAGCCTGCATCTCTTCAGTGGCTATCAAATGTGTCGCAATTCACCCGAGCTCCATAAATTTTCGAGCATACTGCTCAACAGTCATATCCCTTTGGACCAAGTCATTGAAATCTCGTGCCATCTGCCGTCTCACAAAAACAGGGAAAAAGTGGTCGTCAAACTCTTTCTTGAAGCGCTGCCAAGATACTGCCGCAAAAGATCCCAACTCCATCTCTAGGAGTTGTCGCTTAGTCTGCCGCCAGTTTTCTGCTTCACCTTGCAGCAAATAACTCCCATACAACACCATCTGAGCCTCCATACAACCACAGACTTCAAATGTCCTTTCAAGATCTTCAATCCACCTTCTAGCCCGTAATGGATCCTTTTCACCAGTAAAGGCAGGGGTCCTATGCGCTAAGAAGCGCTCATAGGTGCACCCGGCCTGCACCGCCCTGTACTGTTCTCCTTTCTGTGGCCGAAAATTCTGTTGGAGGAACTTCGTCATCCTATTTAACGTCCTGGCCATGGCGTAATTCCCATCACCCCTTGGTAGTTCATCCTCGAGCACATTAGTTGGCCTCCTTGGTCTCACCATTTTCCTGTCAAGAACAATCCTTAACCCCGCTTAATCCTCGGACAATCAAACATGACCCAAAGGCAACACCAAAAATACAACAAAATAAAATAGAATTAAATAACATCAATTAACATAAAATAAATAACAATAGCCTCATAATATATCATACTTATTTTAAAAATAAATAATTTAACTTACCACATTTAAAAAAAAAATTTATTTTAAAATAAGAAAAAATATTTTCTGGTACTATTCTAAGGGACATGTGGTTTTACCCAGAGCCAAACTGCTCTAATACCACCTGTGACGCCCCGACTCCCACGTACAGGAACACGAGAATCGTGACGTCGGGATGATGACAATACGGGTCACGCATCCCAACAAAATGTGCTCAAGTGTATGCAACATGCAAAAGTGCACAAGTAAAGTCGCAGCAGATAATATAAATAAGTTATAAGTACCATAATTGATTAATACAAATATCCAAAATAAATTATCTTCAAAAGTTATACAGTTATCCCAAAATATAACACTAAGGGCAAATACATAAACAAATAATAAAGCAAAACTCAATACACAAGAGCAACCCCAAGTCGCTCCTCCAACGGAACTCAAGTCTAAGGCTTGTCATCCTCATCTGCATCAAAATCTGCAATACCATAAAAACGGTACCGCAGGTAAGTAAAAATCCAAACAACCCTCGAGATAAAAACGTATTAAAGCAACCAACTAACAAATCACAAAAACCTCATTTTTTGTTTTCGAAAACAAGTAATTTTCCAACACATGCTAAAATCTCATTTGGCCCAAAATGATCCGTAAAACCATTTTCCCAAAAAATGACTTACACCAAACTCAACCATTTATCGGACACTGTAGGCTGGAATCGCAGGCGGGACTACACCACCATCCCTACAGTACCTTTCCACACAATGGATACATATCTGAGCACTGTAGGCGGGAATCACAGGCGGGACTCTACCACCATCCCTACTGCATGCACCGTAGGCGGGAATCACAGGCGGGACACAACCACCATCCCTACCGCGTGCACTGTAGGCAGGAATCACAGGCGGGATACAACCACCATCCCTGTTTACCACCATCCCTACAGTCTCTTTCCGTTTTTCTCAAACCAGTCAATCCAAACATTTCAAATAAAACACGTGAACATGCTTGCAAATGAATGAACACAGCACGACAATAATAACCCACAATCAACAATGTCAACACAATACAATCACACAAGCAACTTCATTCTCCAACCCATCCGACCCCCGTACTCCTCGGACTCAGTCTGGCAAAACCAACCACCAGTCCAATGCAGTGTAAAGTGTTAGTGCAAAGATACATTTAAATCACAGGAGTTATTTGAAAAATACTTACAGCTTTATATAATAATTTCTGGAGGATCACGAAGGTGCCAGAAGTGGAAATGTAGCTGCAGAACAGTGCAAAATGCACTGTGGCCGTGGGTCACAGATACCCACTTTTCAACGGGTGCAAGCGAAGACCCGAGATTGATAGGGTAGGGCCTAGGGATGTCGGTGAAGTTAGTGGTGGTGAAGGTTGGCCGCAGGAGGCGGCGTGGGCGGTGGTTGGAGTGCAAAAAGCTCAAAACGGAAATGTGGATGGGGGAGCTTCACCGGTGGCGGATCGGAACTGGGGTTGGGTCCAATGGGTTGCTAGGAGGTCGAGGATGATGTGGTGAGAAGTTGGTGGCCGTAACTGGCGCGACGGCGGCGCTAGAGCAAGTGGTGGCCGCGGCTTTAAGCCGTGCGTGGAGGGTAACGCCGGCGAGTCAGGGGTTGGAAACCGGAGGGGGAGGTCGCCGGTGGGTGGGGGAGTGGAGGAGCCGGGCGGTGTCACGCACGGCGGCGTGACGTGGTGGGGCTGGGCAGACGACGAAATGCATGGGAGAGAGGGAGAGGGGCGCGGGAGAAGCAGGAGGAAGAAGAGAAAAAAAAAAAAAAAAAAAAAAAAGAAGAAAAAGAAAAAGAAAGAAAAGAAAAAAGAAAAAAGAAAAAATGTAGGGAAAGAAATGAGATTCAATCCTCATTTCTTGGGTCACAAAAATAATCTAGCGGAAACGATTTTAAAACAGCAAGTGAAATAAAATAATTCAATCGCAGTGATTAAAATGAAAATAAATAATTAAACCCAGTAATAAGTTAATTTAATTCGAGAAGAAATTTAAACGCATAACAATAATTAATTTAGAGAAAACATGTCAAAAATAATTTTCGTAAACTAAAAATCATAAAAATAACCCAATTAAAAATCCAATAATTTTAAAATAAAATAATAAATTTTGAATCAATAAAAATAATTCCTTCATTAAAAATACACTAAAATACGGGGTGTTACAATGTTTGCCATGATAATGTCTGTTTTAATATCCCTTATGTTTTAGTCAGAAACATGTTTGTAAAGTGATTTTAGGGATTCATTTTATTTCATCTTTATATCCTTTTTTGACTGAAACAGATGGTATCACTACCGATCCTTTTGGTCAAAAAGTTAAATTTAAATTTGCTTCTCGATTTGAAATTGATATGGATAAATGATTGAAATCTTTACTTTCTACAAAAACAAAACATTTGAATTTCCTTAACAGGAAATCAGATATAAAAATATTTCTGATCAATTATCCAATGCTTTGCTTCAATCAAAAATTGAAAATTTTAACAAACGTTTGATTATTGATGTTTGTTATGATTTACCCAATACTTTTTGGTATAGGAAAAAACATGTTGTTTCTCATCCTTATATCAAAACTTTTGATGAGAAAAATATCCTCACTAAAGCCCGACCTATTCAAATGAATAGTCAAACTTTAGAATTTTGCCGAATTGAAATTGCTAATCTTCTTACAAAAAGGATAATTAGACATAGCAAGTCCCTTTGGTCTTGTACTACCTTCTATGTCTAGAAAAATGCTGAACTAGAAAGAAAAACACATCGCCTGGTTATCAATTACAAATCTTTGAACAAAGTCTTAGAATGGATTAGGTATCCTATACCCAATAAAAATGACTTAATTCAAAGGTTGAGAAATATAGTAGTCTTCTCCAAATTTGACCTAAAGTCAGGATTTTGGCAAATCTAAATAGCCGAGTCAGACAGGTATAAGACTACCTATAATATCCCTTTTGGTCACTACGAGTAGAATGTGATACCTTTCGGCCTCAAAAATGCCCCTAGTGAGTTCCAAAATATTATGAACGACATTTTCAATTCGTTCACCCATTTCATCATTGTCTACATAGATGATGTCCTTATTTTCTCTAAATCCATTGATGATTATTGGATTAAATGGTCTTGTTGTTTTGGCAAAAAAGATCAAATTGTTCCAAACCAAGATCAGATTCTATGGTTATGATATTTCTGAAGGCAAAATCAGACCCATTCAACGGGCTATCAAATTTGCTGACAAATTCCCTGATGTCATTACTGACAAAATACAATTGCAGAGATTCTAAGGATCTCTCAATTATGTTGCTGATTTCTACCAAAACATGAGGAAACAATGTTGACCTTTGTTTAAAAAGCTTCTACAGAATCCTCCCCCATGGTTAGAAATTCATACTGCTCTAGTAAGGAAAATCAAAGTACTTGCCAAAACTCTTTCATGCCTTGGTATCCCTACTTCTTATTCATTTAAAATTGTTAAAACAGATGCATCTGATATTGGTTATGACGGCTTTCTGAAACAAATTGTTTCACCAGACTCTTATGAACAAATCGTTCGTCACCAGACTCTAATATTATATTATATATTATAATATAATATACAATATATACTATATATAAGATCTATTATAAACTAATGAAAATAGCATTAGAACTACAAGCTGCTTTTATTATTAGCCCAAAAAGATATACTTTATTATTACAATCTAGTACACAAAATTATATTGAACAAATTGCTAAACATATTAATTCGAATCAAATTACTCTCCCTAATGAATGACACTTTGAAAATATTACTCCATTACTAAAGATAAAAAATAATTCTAAAGAAGATCTTGAATACATAGATAAAAAACCGGACGGAACAATCCAAATTGCCTTTCAACCTTTTAGAAGATCTTTATCACATTATTTTTCTCCAGCACCTTCTAGCTATTATAAACTCAGATCTGTATTACATCAATTTCTTGAAATAAATTTCAAAATTTTGACAACAAATCCCAAAGAATTCTCGTGAATTTAATGTATTTTGACCGACGGCCACAGTGTATTTTGCACTGTTCTGTAGCTGTTTTTCCACTCCTTGTGCCTCCGTGATCCTCCGGAAATTATTATATAGCACAGTAAGTATTTTCCAAAGAATTCTCGTCAATTTAATGTATTTTTGCACTAACACATTCACTGTACTTAAATTGCTGATTGGTTTTGCTGGACTCAGTCCGAGGAGTACGGGGGTCAGATGGACTGAGGAACGGAGTTGATTGATTGGTTTTGTTGGGATTGCTTGTTGATGGTTGTTGATTTGTACCTTTATATGCACATTTTGAGATTTCATGCATGATCATGTTTGTAAAGGAAAAATGGGTTTTTCGTGTACTGCATTCATGTTCATGTATGCATTAGAAACTGTAATTTCATGTGTAATGATTTATTGGGTGCATGTGTATCACGACCCCAAGCCGAGATGGGGCATTATCTCGGTGGAGCTCCTTTGATCACTTGGGAGCGTAAAATACTGAGTGACGTCCCCTGGATTGTCGCTGGGCGATAGTGGGATCGGACGAGATGGTCTCGTGCCGACTCCGTGGTCCCTTGCTGGGGTGGACTAGAGGACACTTGGCTACGTATGCGTTGGGCAAGGAATTGGGCGTCGCTCGTTGCGTAGAGGATGCTTGGCCACGTACGCGCCGGGCGCAGAACTGAGCATCGCTACGAAGCCAGTTGTCTGGAAAAATAGCGTGTGTTGGATTTTCTGTAAACCATTTTCTGGAAAAATGTTTTACGGAATATTTTTTGGCCAATTGGGATTTTGGCGTGTGTTGGAAAATATTCATTTTCGAGGAAAATGATGTTTTGATATTAATGCATATTTTATCATATGCATGCATATTGGTGGCATTAAATGCATTTTATTCCTGAGGGTATTTGGGTTATACTTACCTGCGATACCATGTTTGGTAACGCAAATTTTGATGCAGAGGAGGATGGGGGCGAGCCTGAGGAGACGGCTCCGCCCGACGAATGATCTGGGATCACTTACTTGGCTATCTTATTTTAATGTATCGTATTTTATTTTTGGATGACTATATAACTATTGTTTAAACCCTTACTGATATTTAAATTCTATTTAAATTCTGGTACTTAGTTGACTAATCCGCTGCGTTATTTTTGTACACTGTTACATATACACACACTTAACACTTTCGTTGGGATGCGTGACCGTGTTGTCATCATCTGGGCGTCTCGATTCTCGTGTTTTTATTTAAGGGGGGTCGAGGCGCCACAGATGGTATCAAAGCAGTTCGGCTCTGGGTAAAACCATATGTCCCTTAGGAGCACCAAAAATTATTTTCTATTTTAAAAATAATTTTTTAAAGTTGTAATTGAAATTATTTAATTTAGAGTATGGTTTTATTGGTTTTATTTATTTTGTTGTATAATAATTTTGTTGTTTATTTATTTTATTGTATGTCGTTTTATTTTATTTGTTTTATTTTATGGCGGATTATTTTATCGTTTTAATTAATTTATTGTGAACTACTTCATTGGTTCTATTCATTTTGTAGTAAGTTATTTTATTTATGGAAATTTATTTTATGTTGCTTTGACTTGTTTTGTTTTGTTTGGAGTTGTAAGGCGGGTTAAGGGTTGTGCTTTGGCAAGAAGTTAGTACGATTGTGAATGTCATTGTTAGGTTTCAACATTTGGCATAATAGGCCTGAACTTTTGGTGATTGGTTTGTTTAATATCGAGGCTTGAACATCAGGGTCTGGGTGAACTCTTGGGAGTACGAACTCAAGTTGTTGCTAAGGAGGGGAATAATTCTTAAATTGCTTAGGATAATTGAGGTTTTAGCTTCCGTCGAATTTATTTAATGAGTCTTTGGGTAGGAGGTTGTAAGTTCAACGAACCTCAAGGTTAGATTTATGAGAAGTTCATCTAAGATTTGAGGACCCATAGTTTTTAGGAAATAAGTTATGAGATTTAAGGTGGTAGGTTCAACAAGCAATTAAGTGATGACTTAGATTAGAAGTTTTCGATATTGCTGACCTTGATAAGCAATTTGATAGCATTTGAGATTTTAGAATTTATAAGTTTTATAGGGTGAATATTTTAGATTTAAGGACATTGGTCTTGAAGATTTCGGAAAATGATTTTTATCTGATTTAAGATTTTAGAATTACAAAGTTGGATGGCTGAATTAAAATAGGATTGATGAGAGTTGCGTAACTGATATTAGAAATTGTTTTTTTTTTTTCAGGTGAGAATTTCTTTGGAGATGAAATGTAACGATCTAGCGAGTTTATTTTCTGGGGATTGAGGATGTTGATCTAGTTCAGTTAATAATTGTTTTTAGCTTGATGTTACAGTGATAGGTTAAGGATTTAATCCATATCAATTTTAAGGATAATAGATGGTGCGGATTTAGGAAATGATTTTTGTTGATTTCGAGGATATAGGTCTAGTGATGGAAATGGTAATGATGATCATTTGTACGTTTGGAGGATTATTGTTTTGGCTAAGGTGCATGAGATTGATGCATAGAAATGGTGTGTGTATTCATTTCAGAGGGTATAGGTCCTAGTCTTATTTTGATTTGGAGAAAGTGACTTTGGTAAGCGTTGAAGAGGAGTTGACACAATAGTACTAATTCAAGAGACATTGGCTTGGAATTTTTGGTGAGTTGATCGAAGTGTGTAGTCGAGTGGGTTACTTAATGGAATCATGGTTGACAATAGTTATTGTGATTATTTTTAGGAATTAATTGTAACTTGAGGTTACCTAGGTATTTTTATTTTTATCTTGAGGCTATACTTACCTTTGGAGATTGAGCGTCCATTTGGTTGAATTATAGACGTCGTTATTTAACTTGAAGAGAGATTAATGGGTCGCCATGTATAGTGTATGATAAGATCTTGGAAGCTGAAGTTTAGGCATTAGCAGTGGATATTATGATCAGGTACGTGAGTCAATAAATCTTTAAGATCCATGGGTGTTGTGCAATGACTTTTGGTAGATTGAATATTTGATCAGTATGGCTTGCCTAGAGGTTAATAGTGAAATGCTGTTGGAGGAACTAGTCGCGTCAATACTAGCTTATAGGAGTAGAAATAGGTGGGTGAGTTACCAAGAAAGTTTTGATAATGTTTTGGTGAAGTCAATGGTGATTCGTTGTGAGTTTAGTCACCGCTAGATTAGATGTTGTTCTAAATGTAGGTGTTGAGCTTTTGGGTTTTGGTTGTCAGGTAGAATTTTTATAGGCGCTTTTATTGGTTCACCAGGTGGGAATCGAGCTTTTTAAAGTATGCTTCTTATTGTACATGAGATGAATGTATTTTAGGTTGAGATTGCTTATTTTCAATTTGGGATGTTGAGGTTGTTTGATATTGATTTTCTATCCATGATCATGGATGTATTTCATGGAGATTGATTTTGATCAAGGCTGCGGGAGTTAATTGAGGAATTTGAGTTATAACTCGTAGTTTTGGGAAAGAGAGTATTTTTCTACCAAAATGTGGCAACAGTTGGTTAGTAGGAATGGAGCCACCTTGAACTTGATGGTGTTAGTTTTATGAGGACATAAATTTTATGCATGTGGCGAATATCAGAGTGCGCAGCAGAAGCGTGGTATTTTGTTGTAATCAGGAGTTCAGATTGTGTTGATTTTGCGGAATTAGTGGTGACTTGAATCTTGAGAAGATACTTGTATTTGGAGATTAATCATTTGGTTGTACAATTTGTTATTGATGGTTAACTTTGGAAGTGGTTACTAGGTTACCAAAAGTAGAATTCAATGGAGGTTCAGAAGTTGTAGCATAGGAGTTAATTAAGGTTGGCACATATTATTGTAAGGCCTATTAATCATTGGAATTTACTGGATATTGTATTAAGGTCCTTGTGGAAAATAAGATTGCGGATAGCATAGTCGCCCTAGGAATACGGTCGTGATGTGCCAATGGGGGACTAATACGAGTGTGTTGGATATTTCTATGCATTTTGGTTATGGGTTGCCGAGGACTCCTAGTGGAAAGAACTCAGTTTGGGTAATTGTTGATCAGTTGACCAAGAGTGCCCATTTCTTGTGTATTATTAATACCGACTCTTTGGTAAGTTGACTCGGTGGTATGTAAAGGAGATAGTGCATTTGCATGGAGTGCCTAAGAGTATTGTGTCGGTTGGGGACCCGCAGTTCATGTCTTATTTTTGGAAAAGTTTGCAAGTAGCTTAGGGCACTAAGTTGAAGTTAGTACTGCATATCAACCCTCAGATAGACGGTCAATCAGAGCGTACTAATCAGACTCTTGAGGATATGTTGCAATCTTGTGTCATGGCATTTCAACGAAGTTGGGAGAATCATCTGTCGTTAATCGAGTTTGCTTATAATAATAGCTTCCATTCCTCCATCCAGATGGCTCCGTATGAAGCTGTATGGGAGAAAGTGCAGATCGCCCTTGTGTTGGGATGAAGTTGGTGAGGGTAAAGTAATTGGACCTGAGATAATTCAAGAAATGAAGGATCAAGTTCAATTTATAAGGAAGAAAATGGCATAAGCACAAAGTCGCCAGGAGAGTTATACAGATACTAGGAGAAGAGACTTATCATTTGGAGTAGGTGATTGAGTTTATCTCAAAGTCTCTCCTATGAAAGGCGTTAAGCGTTTTGGTAAGAAATGAAAGCTTAATCCGAGGTGTGTTGGCCTTTTTCAGATTATAGAGAAGGTTGGGCTTGTTGATTATAGAGTTGCCTTGCCAGACTATTTTGGGGATGTTCATGATGTGTTCCATGTATCATCGTTGAAGAAGAATTTTTGACAGTAAGAGTCACGTTTTGTTGATCCTGGACGCATTTAACTTCAACCTAACCTTACTTATAAAGTTGCTCCGACACAGATTGTGGATTTGAAAGAGCAAAGATTAAGGTCCAAGACTATACCTCTGATGAAAGTGTCATGGGGTGATCCTTTGGCTCAAGATTTCTCTTAGGAAAGGGAAGCCGACATGAGGGAGCAATATCCGTATTTGTTCGGATGACTATAACGGTATGTTCTTTATGTCTTCTCAGTCAAATCTTGATCCTGTCTTAGTTTAATGTTTGACCTTGCCAATTTCGAGGACAAAATTTTTATTTAAGGGGGGGAGGATGTAACACACCGTATTTTAGTGTATTTTTAATGAAGGAATTATTTTTATGGATTCAAAATTTATTCTCTTGTTTTATAAATATTAAATTTTTAATTGGGTTATTTTTATGATTTTTAGTTTACAAAAATTATTTTTGAAGTGCTTTCTTTAAATTAATTATTGTTATGTGTTTAAATTTCCTCTCGAATTAAATTAACTTATTATTGGGTTTAATTATTTATTTTCATGTTAATCACTGCGTTCGAAATATTTTATTTCACTAACTATTTTAAAATCGTTTCCGTTGGATCATTTTTGTGACCAAAGATGTGAGGATTGGACCTCATTTTATTCCCTACATTTTTTTCCTTTTTCTTTTATTTTCTTTCTTTTCTCTTTTCCTTCCTGGTTCCCGCGCAATCTAGCCCCCCTCCCTCTCTCTCCTTCCAATCCTCCTTCTCACCCCAGCGCTGCCGTGAGTCGGCGGTGGCCGACACTGCCCGTTTCCCCAGCTTTCCCAGCCGCCGCCGACGCCACCCCTCCATTTCCAGCCCTAGCCGCGCCGCCGTTAGCCACCACGAGCCCATTGAAGCTGCGACATTCCTTGCGCTGCTGTGCCGCCATCGTGCCACCTCCGGCCACAATTTCTTCACCACATTATCCTCGACCTCCAAGCAACCCATTAGACCCAACCCCACCTCCAATCCGTCATTGGTGAAGCACATCCAGCTCCAGCTCCATTTCCATTTTGGGTATTTTTGGTCTTCAACCACCATTTGCGCCGCCACCCGCGGCCAACCTTCACCACCACTACCTTCACTGACATCCCTAGGCTCTACCCTATCAATCTCGGGTCTTCGTTTGCACCCGTTGAAAAGTGGGTATCTGTGACCCACGGCCACAGTGTATTTTGCACTGTTCTATAACTGTTTTTCCACTCCTTGCACCACCGTGATCCTCCAGAAATTATTATATAGCACAGTAAGTATTTTCCAAAGAATTCTCGTGAATTTAATGTATTTTTGCACTAACACATTACACTGTATTTAAATTGCTGATTGGTTTTGCTGGACTCAGTCCGAGGAGTATAGGGGTCAGATGGACTGAGGAACGGAGTTGATTGATTGGTTTTGTTGGGATTGCTTGTTGATGGTTGTTGATTTGTGCCTGTATATGTACATTTTGAGATTTCAAGCATGATCATGTTTGTAAAGGAAAAATGGGTCTTTCGTGTACTGCATTCATGTTCATGTATACATTAGAAACTGTGATTTCATGTGTAATGATTTATTGGGTGCGTGTGTATCACGACCCCAAGCCGAGATGGAGCATTATCTGGGTAGAGCTCCTTTGGTCACTCGGGAGCGTAAAATACTGAGTGACGTCCCCTGGATTGTCGCTGGGCGACAGTGGGATCAGACGAGATGGTCTCGTGCCGACTCCGGAGTCCCTTGCTGGCGTGGACTAGAGGACGCTTGGCCACGTACGCGCTGGGTGCGGAACTGGGCGTCACTCGTTGCGTAGAGGATGCTTGGCCACGTATGCGCCGGGCGCAGAACTGAGCATCGCTACGAAGCTAGGTGTGTGGATGACCCATAGGGAAGATCATGGTACATACGTTAAAAATTGACTATTTTCTGGGAAAATAGCGTGTTGGATTTTCTGTAAACCATTTTCGGGGAAAATGTTTTACGGAATATTTTTGGGCCAACTGGGATTTTGGCGTGTATTGGAAAATATTCATTTTCGGGAAAAATGATGTTTTGATATTAATGCATATTTTATCATATGCATGCATGTTGGTGGCATTAAATGCATTTTATTCCTAATGGTTATTTGGGTTATACTTACCTGCGATACCATGTTTGGTAACGCAGATTTTGATGCAGAGGAGGATGGGGGCGAGCCTGAGGAGACGGCTCCGCCCGACGAATGATCTGGGATCACTTACTTGGCTATCTTATTTTAATGTATCGTATTTTATTTTTGGATGACTGTATAACTATTGTTTAAACCCTTACATTCTATTTAAATTCTGGTCCTTAGTTGACTAATCCGCTGCGTTATTTTTGTACACTGTTACATGTACACACACTTAGCACTTTCGTTGGGATGCGTGACCGTGTTGTCATCATCCAGGCGTCTCGATCCCAGTGTTTTTATTTAAGGGGGGTCGGGGGCACCATAATATGAAAGAAGAAAATAGTCACAAAAGGTTAGTATTCTTCTCAATCTTTCAAAAATAAAAAGAGATTATATTGAAGAGAAATATTATGAGTATCTAGAAAAAACACACATATATAATTAATAAATACTAACTATTGAATAAGAGTAATGTTCGAATGTTCATTTTTTATGTTTGAACATTAATATTATATCACCGCTCGATTTTCTCATGTCTTTGATAATCTTTCAATGTTCAAACGTTTTAAGTTAACGTACGAACGTGAATGGAGATATATGAAAGGAAATCGATTAGCATTCGAACGTACAATTATAATACGTTCAAACACGAGAAGAAAAATGTGAAAAATTTTCCACTCGATTTAGGCACCTCTATGATGATCTAAAACGTTCGAACGTTAGTCGATGAAATTTCCTAGAAATTTATAAATGTTCGAACGTCAAGTTTCCTAACGTAAGAACGCCAAATTTCCTAACGTTCGAACATGAAAATAAAAGTACGGGAAATTTCCCGCTAAATTTCCAGTTCTGTCATAGCATTTGAACATGTAAAGCCAACGTCCGAACGTTATTCGTAGAAAATTTACTTGAGTTTTTTAACGTTCGAACGTACAACTTAAACGTTCGAATGTTACATCTAAAGATTTTGTTTTTGAATGAATACACGCACGGGAGGCAACAGACTCATTTATGTTGCTTCTCTCATGCGCGTAAATAACCCAGAGAGAGAGACGATGAGAGAGGGTCTTCGTGGGTTAGAGAGAGAGAGGGTCGTGGGTCAGAGAGAGAGAGCGTTAGAGTGAGAGAGTGTTAGAGTGAGAGAGAGTTGAGTGAGAGAGGGTTAATTAATATTTTGAAACTCTAGTTCCAATGATTTTGGTAAGGAAAAACTATTTTTCTTTTGTATTTTCTTGAATTTTATGATATTTGTCTTATGTTTTTGTTATATATATGCTTATAATAAATTAGTGTTGTATTTTTTTTTGGAAGATTGATTTTTTTGGCAAGTTAGAAGCTTTTGATTTATAAGAGAATATTGTGATCAATGCTAGGTATATTTCTAAACTTTAACAATATGATTATACATTTTATGCTTACTCTTGAAATATTATGATTACTGTTTGTGAATTTTGTGAATAGTTTGTGAGTTTATGGTCTTCCTTGATGAATTAATATGTGTAGAAATATTGTTGTGGGAATATTGTGAATATGTTGTGATATGGATTTGAAATATTGTGATTATTTTTTGTGAATTTTGTTTGAATATGTTAATATGGTTAGAAATATATTGGGTTTAGGTTGTGGATTCATGTGAATTGTTTTATATAATATTTTTTGGTGGTCTTTGAATTTGTGAGTGGTAGGTATATTTTCTAAAATTTAACAAAATGTTTATACATGTTGTTGTGATTTTATGCTTAGTCTTGAAATATTGTAATTATTGTTTGTGAATTTTGTGAATAGTTCGTAGATTTATGGTATTCATTGATGAATTAATGTGTAGAAATATTGTTGTGGGAATATTGTGAATATGTTGTAATATGGATTTGAAATATTATGAATTTTTTTTTGAATATGTTTATATGGTTAGAAATATATTGTGTTTAGTTTGTGGATTTATGTGAGTTTTTTTATATAATATTTTTTAAGAGTTTTTTGAATATGTTCATTAGCAAGAAAATTATAAGTTTAGGAACTTAATTTAAAAAAATATTAAAAACATTTAATACGAGAATTAATATTTAACATTTAATAAGTATATATAATATTTTCATAAGTATAATATACATACAATAACTATAATTAATAATTACTTATTAAATATTCTTACTATTGTTAGGTTCCAAACCATTATATTATTAAATATACACATATATAAATAAAGTAAAATACTCTTCAAGAAAAAAATGTTGAACCTACCAAATAAGTAGAGAGTTTGAATAAATAATTATACTTATTTAAAATAAACTAGAGAGTAAATAAATAAGGATAAAATAAATGCTTATATAGACATTATATACTTACTGTCTATATAAATAAATAACTCACTCAATTAAGTATAACAATTAAAATTATACTTTAGGAATAATAATAATTAAAATTATATAATGAGCTTTGAAATGATCTATAACAATTATAATAAAATTATATAATATGAATTAAAATTACGTAGGTATCAATGAACAATGTCCTAAGATATAATAACAATTAAAATCACAATATGCTTTCAATTCAATCGCTGATGGTGTATAATAAAGACAATAATCAACCGTCCCTTTTAAATATCGTTGAACACGTTTGAGAGCTATCCAATGACCTTAACGTGGGCTCTGCATAAATGTGCATAATTGGTTGACAATATAAGAAATATCTGGTTTGGAAATAGTGCAATATTGAAGTGCTCCAACAATCATTCTATATTTACTATGGTTTGTAAGTAGGTGGCCATCCTAAACTGATGAAAAGAGGTAGATTTTATTATTTATTTTATGGAAAATGCTATACCCACCGTTCCACCGTTCCCACTTCCCGTTCCTGCTTCCCGCTTGACGTGGACAATGGTTCTAAATGGGCGGCAACCATTCACTCTGAACTCAACCCAAATGATTTGACAATGGTGTTGACCCTTTCTACAGATTTCGTCTTCCACTCCATTTCATCTTCTTTTTTTTTTCTTGTTGTTTTTGCTCTTTTTTTTTTGTTTTTACAGATGGCTAGAAACAACGATTTATGGTTTGAATCTTGCAAATATGTACCAGTGTTGGGGATTTGGATGGGAGACAGCCTGCAGAGAGATGAAATGCAAAGTGGCTTCGAAGTGCAGAGAGACAAGATGCCGAAAGAAAAAACAAATGCAGAGAGATGAAATCAGAGGGGAGCGAAATCTGTAATGGGTTGGAGGGAAGAAGAAATGAAAGGTTGGAGGGGGAAGATGAAATGGGAAGGAAAAAAAAAATTGCAGAGAGACGAAATGGAATGGAGATTCGGGAAGATGAAATGGAATGATGAAGACAAAATGAAATGGGGAAGACGACGTGGGAAGAAAAAAAACAAAGAGAAGAAAACCGAAAAGACAAAAAAAAAAGGTATACCACGTCAAGCGGGAAGGAAAAACGGGAAGAAGTAACGGTGGCCGTAGCATTACCCTTATTTTATATATTAACACTCCCTCTCAAATGTAGGCTAGACTCCTCCTCAATAGAAGTCCAACACGTGAAATATTTAATTAAATGAGATAGAGTGTAAAGTCAGGGTTTGAACTCAGAATTTGGCTCTGATACCATGTAAGATTAAAGAGAGTAATGCAAACACAAAAATGCAGATTGTATTGGAGTAGATTCAATCATCTATCTACTGAAAGATTCATGTATTTATAGAGTTGTAGTTACAAAAGAATTCAATTTTACAAGGATATCCAACAACTTATCTTAAGAGACGTTACAATTCAAAATTCAAGTATTTAAAATTCTGTTTTGACATTGCTGCACATTCGGCAATTGATCTAATACTGGTACATAATTGGTGATGATGCTAACATTCTGCTCGCATTGCTTCTGTAGAGATGAAATGCAAGGCAAACCACCAAACGACAACTTCTCCTTCCAACAAATCGTTTCCAGAGGATATCAGTACCCCATAAAACATTCATAGCTTCTCTTTGCTCATGTATAATTCCCAATTGCCCATCTACTTTTTATTAGATTCATATTGAGTCTCGTTTGTTTTCAGGAAACATCTCATCCCATCTCATCTCACCTCATCATTACAACTTTTCTAAATCCCCACACAAAATAAAATAAACAATTCAACTTTTTCAAATCTCAAAATAAAAATAATATTAAAAAATATATTCTAACAATATTTTATTTAACTTTTTAATTTTAATCTCATTTCATCTCATCTCTGAAAGCAAACGAGCAGCGATTAGCAACCTCCAAATCAATTGCACTGGCAAAGGCAAATGGTAGAATGGGCCAATAATATAAATTAACTACCAAATTACTGCAAAAAGTCAATAGTAAAAAGGAACTCTATTCCATGGTTTCCACTGCCGGTTCTCAAATTAAATAAAAATTGAGATTCACTATCTAAATGACACCACTATATATCAAATTAAAAAAGCCACTATCTAAATGACCCCATGAAAAGTGATCTGTGAATTGAGTCTGTAGTTGGCATGACAAACTCTTCTAAATTCCACATGAAAAGTAGTCATCGAGGGTCAACCACTACTTACCTTCATCATGATGACACCAAGTCATGATGTCAATCATTATTATTCCTTGTAATTTGGGTGGAGTGAATTAAGCTAGCTAGCTAGGATTTTTTTGTAATTTACACTTGGCTCATCAAGTACATAAACGCCGCGTGGTGGTAAAACCTACTCATGACTCACCACGTGCTCGATCGGATGGGTGGGGCGTGAAAAATTCGAGTGATCAACCTCCTCCCATATATAAGAGCAAAGATATGACCGTACTTGGAATATGCGAATTGGGTAAGTGCGTGCTTGATATTGGTAATTAAATTAATAGTTCTGATGTTGATCTCTCGTACAAAAAGTTGGCAACTTTTGACATTTATTCTTTAATTGATTGAATAGGGACGGTGCGAAGGTCAAGGGATACTTCGCTTGGTCTCTTATGGATAACTATGAGTGGAACTCGGGTTATACAATTCAGTTCGGCTTCTATTTTGTAGATTATAATAATGGACTGCAAAGATACAATAAAACCTCGGCTACTTGTTTCCAGAACTTCCTAATCCAGAATTAATTGAGATCATGAAGAATTATATATATAAATATATTTATGTTTATATATATTTGAAGTGCAGTGATTTAATATTAAAGTTGAAAAATATAACATTAAAGAAGATTAGGAATTGAAATTAAAAAAACTATAGAAATCTATGGGATCTCCATGTGCCACTCGTATAAAAAATTGTGCCCGAAGCCGACTAAATGTGATTTTATGTGCCACATAATCCACATTTGTTGCAACAATGAGGTGCAACATGTAGAAGAAAGGTAGCACATGGTTTTGGTTGAAGGCATTCCTCCTATCGATCTGCATGCGGTCTCTCTCGGTGAGAATGTAGAAATCCTCGTCTCAGTCATCATCCTGAGCCTCGAGGCCAGTATCCTCGGCCTCTGACCGGTCTACATCTCTGGCTGATGCTAGCTCAAATGGGCTAGTAGATGATGCAGAAGTGCAAACATCCTCACCAAATGTGCCATGTGCAGATGTAGATGTGCGAACCATGCCTAGAGAATCAGTCGTAGTCGATGTTTCAACTCCTCGACAAATTCTGAGGTGCTCGTTGATGGTATCCTGTAAAATCTCAATTGAAACACAGCGTAGAGTCAATGTGTGAGAGGATGTATCCTGAGGCATGTCACACATCTCATATAGAACTCTTGAACTATTGAGAGGTATACCTTCCCCCTCAATGTTTAGATATTTCTCCAGCCTCTATTGACGAGGACATCTCTGAGGTTCGTTTGCTACCATTTGAGTTCGTCGAACTCATTGATCAGGACCTCTTGCTCCACCATAACAGTACGAGTCCCGATAAGAGCAGTGTCCTGAGTAGCTCATTCCCTCTCTCGTTTCATGATATGCAAAGAATGAGCCATATCTTGAAAATAAAAAAGGAAAAAAAATTATTTACATTGATGCATTTTTCGTGTTAATTTTAAGCTGCTCTGCAATAACGTTTGAACATAGTAAAACAAATGGTCGAATGTTCAGATAAAACATTCAGATGTGTATCCTTTACGTTTACACATAAAACATATATGTGCGAACATATAACATACACGTTCGAACGTAGGTAATAAATAAATTTAAATGAAATACGTTCGGATATTTATGTTATACGTTCGAACGTATATATTTTACGAGCGAATATAAAAGATACACGTCTGAATGTTGAAGCATAAATAAATTTAAAAGTAATAAGTTCATACGTTATAATTAAATGTTTAGACGTAAATGTTACGAAAAGTAACATCCAAAAATAAAAGAATATGCATTCGAACGTATAATTATATTTTAGAAATAATAATAATTAAAATTATATAATAACTTTTAAAATGATATATAACAATTATATAATATGATTTAAAATTATGTTGGTATTAATGAACAATGTCTTAAAATATATAATAATAATTAAAATCATAACATGCATTGAATTCAATCCCTAATAGTATGTAATAAAGATCATAATCAATCGTCCTTTTTAGATATCGTTGAACACGTTTGATAACTGTTCAATAACTTTAACGTGTGCTATGTATAAATGGGCATAGTTGATCGACAATATTAGAAATATCTGTCAAAATCAAGCCAAAATCTCCTCCAATAAAATCTAAGGTGAAAATTTTGGCTATTTATGGTAGCGATCTGTCAAATTGTCAATAGAGTCTGTAGTTGGCGTCCTTGAAAAGTAGTCACATGAAAAGTAGTCATCGAGCGTCAACCACTACCTTCATCATTATTATTCCTTATAATTTGGGTGGAGTGAATTAAGCTAGCTAGCTAGGATTTTTTTGTAATTTACACTTGCTCATCATGTACTTAAGCGTCCAGTGGAAGGTAAAACCTACTCACGACTCACCACGTGCTCATCATGTACTTCATTTCAAAGAAACAACCTAGGGCCTTAAGCCATTACTTTGTCAGGCCTGAAACAGACCGTACATTACCATGGCCTCCATCATTAAATACTCTTATGTTAAAATATTAATGAATATTATTGAGTACATTTAGGGTCTGTTTGGATGTTGAAGTGAGTTGAGTTGAATTGAATTTAGATGATAAAATATTGTTAGAATATTATTTTTTAATATTATTATTATTTTGAGATTTGAAAAAGTTGAATTGTTTATTATATTTTGTATTGAAATTTGAAAAAGTTGTAATGATGAGCTGAGATGACATCCTTATATAAATCAAATGTTTTTTTAGATGAACCAAATAGTAAACAATATTTTTTTCAATAATAGAACTTATTACTTAAATTCTACAATTACAAACCCTAAAACTAAAAGTTATATTACCCACGGCAATCTTAAATATGCACTAAATAACCAAAAGATCAAGAAATAATTAAGAAAACTGTTTATTTGTAGTCAATTATTTTCTATGAAAATGACTATTTCTTACTAAAATAGTATATATGTATGTTTTCAATGTAAATAGTCATTATTATTACAAATAATCTATCACAAATATTAATTTTTCTTATAACAAGCAACTTGTGACATCGGTGCTCCTCTATATATAGCCCCATGAGTTGCACCCAAAGATCACCATTAGCCAAATCTCCTAAACATGGCATTGAATGACTACATACTCCTGGGCCTTATTGTTCTTATTGGCTCATTCCCTTACAACAATGCTGCTGATGCCACATATTCCCCTACCTATGGCATTTCTTCATTCAACCGAAGCAATTTTCCCACAGATTTCATTTTCGGGGCTGCATCAGCTGCTTACCAGGTATAAGCCCTAGGTTTCTATATATACACAAACACACACACACACACAATATATATATATATATACACGTGTTTAATTAGGTATCGTCGGAATTGATTTTTTGTCTAAAGTTCTTTGAAATTTTGAGAATAATATTAAAGGATATATATATTGCTCTAACATGTGTTTAAATTCCAGTATGAAGGTACAACAAACATTACACGACAAAGTATGTGGGATTATTACTCTGAAACATATCCAGGTCTGGCTCTGATCACTTTACCTTGATCAGAATGTGTACCCTTGAAAATGGCCGGTGTAATTAATATCTGTTGGAGAATATAAAATAAAGAAAAATATTATTAATATTAATATTTTTTTATCTTGAATTTTATCATCATGTTTTTTATTTGATGATGTGATACACTTGAAAAATAATATTGCATCAATTGGTACGATCGATATATTAAGGATGATAATATATATATATATATATATATATATAAGATCATAAAACATAACGTATATTTTATAAAATTAAGACGTTTAACCGAAGAGTAGTTACAATATCTGAATATAAGATTTGTTTGAACTTGTAGAGAAGATAGCAGATGGCAGTAATGGATCTGTAGCCATCGATCAATATCATCGCTATAAGGTATGTCTTTTCCTCTTCAAAAACGTTTATTTGTAATCAGTTATATATATATATATATATATGTTACGAAAATGACTAACAACGTCATTTTTTCTAGTGGAGAGTGGATCATATGTATACATATACATGGTCCTAGCTGCTAGTCATATATTTCACGTAGGAAAATTAAACTGAAAAAAAATAATATATACAACGTCACATGTTTTAGAGTTTCCTGAAAAGATCTTGAGTGTATGTTTTAGAGTTTTGGGAGTGCAGAAATGCTGAATCAGTTGATACCAATTTTTTCTTTCTTTTATTATTATATGTGTTGTAGGATGACGTAAAGCTTCTGAAGGATATGGGTGCAGATGCATACAGGTTCTCAATCTCATGGACCCGAATCTTACCAAGTAAGACTTGATCTCATTATCTGAATCATTTAATTATTAGTATTAATTAATTAATTGTAACAATTTGTAATTCATGTTTCAGCCGGAAAGCTTAGCGATGGTGTGGACGAGGATGGAGTCGCATACTACAACAATCTCATTGATGAGCTCATAAACCAAAGTCATGATCATGATTTAATCCAATATATATTAATAAACATATATAATCAATTATAATAATTAAAGTCATGCTAATGATCTATAGTTTTCTATATATAATTAATGAATGCAGATCTTATACCCTTTGCCACAATCTTTCACTGGGATATTCCCCAAGCCTTAGAAGATGAGTATGGTGGTTTCCTAAACGAAACAGTTGTGTAAGTGACTAGACCTCATTTGGTTAAGCAATTCAGAAGAAATGAGATGAGATGTTTTATTTAAAAGTTGAATAAAATATTATTAAAGTATAATTTTTATTTTAAAATTTAAAAAAGTTAAATTGTTTGGAAAAGTTGTAATTATTAGAGTATATTTGTATACTGTTAATGTGGCAGAATTTGATTAATTATTTGTAATAAATGATCATGTACTCACATCTTGAATACTTGTGAATAGAATGAATCTTCACCCTATTATATTAATTCGGTACTTAATTTCAATTTGAAATCTTAGACAAATGAGTAAAAGAAATATTTGTTTTATTTATTTTTAAATAAAAGCTTCTTGGGATTTAAAAAATGTTTAGGGATGACTTCCTGGACTTCGCGGGGGTTTGCTTCCAGAGGTTTGGCGATAGGGTAAAGCATTGGATCACGCTAAATGAGCCATGGATATACAGCAATGGTGGATATGCAGTCGGGATGTTAGCACCTTTCCGATGTTCCAGTTTTATTGACCCGACTTGCACCGGTGGGGATTCCGGCGTCGAGCCTTATAAGGTTGCCCATAACCTTCTTCTTGCTCATGCTGCTGCTGTTAACCTGTACAAGACCAACCAATCATATCAGGTACGTACTACGGACGTACGAACGTGTATATATCTATAGACACACACACATATATATATATATATATTTATATATACATGCACTTATTTAAATTAATTCCACACAAATTAGAAAACAATTCATTAATAGGAAAGCATGCATTAATATATATATATATTAATATATAATATGTTCAGGAACAAAACGGTTCTATCGGGATAACCCACTTGTGCTACTGGATGGAGCCATACTCTAACTCAACGGAAGACCAAGAAGCCGCTTTACGTGCCCTTGATTTTATGTGCGGATGGTAAGTACGTACTTCAGCTAGCATGCATGCACGTACGTACATATGCTAGCTAGCTAGCTAGCTTGATGGTTTTTAAGTTTCTAGTCAAAACATTTATGACGAATTATTTATAAAAAAAAATAATTATTTGTAACGAAAATATATTTATTTTGATAGAAAATAATCGTTTTTATAAGAAATAATTGACAATAAATTAATAAACGGTTTTCTTGTAATTATAAATTAAATCAGCACTCATTCAATTAATGCTACATATATATTATATGGTTTATTAAATATATATTATTAATGCAGGTTCTTGGACCCTATGAAAACTGGTGACTATCCAAAACGCATGAGACATCTGGTTGGAACGCGATTACCCAATTTCACCCAAAATCAATCGGATATGCTCAAGGGCTCATATGATTTTATCGGATTGAATTACTATACCTCTAATTATGCTGCCAACGCACCTTCATATGGATCATTGGTCAACAAATCCTACGCGACAGATGGTCTTGTTAATCAAACCAGTGCGTACAAATTCCACTTTTTTAGTTATATCATCATGTTTTATTTTCTTTGTTATAATCTACTAAACCATCGTGTTTTTTTTCACTGTACGTGCATTACTGCAGCTTCTCGTAATGGGATCCCTATTGGTCCAGCGGTACGTATTATAAATTAATGTTATAAATTAATAATAATAATAATAATAATAATAGTATTGATCATATCGATCTAATTAATAAGCTCATTGAACAAACTTCTCTCCTTTTTTATGCTTTTCTGATCGCAGACTGGTTCACCTTGGCTCTTCATTTATCCTAGAGGACTTCGTGATCTTTTGAACTACATAAAGTATAATTACAATGATCCAGTCATTTACATCACTGAGAATGGTATCTCTCTCTCTCTCTGTGTGCATGTTTTCTTTTTCTTCTAATTTTTCTTGTATTTTCTGGAATATGTCCATTAATTTGAATCTACGTTAAGTACTCAAACCCTATACTAATCTTGTAGGAGTTTCTGAGTACAATAACGCTAGCTTAACGATCGAGGAAGCTCTTGTGGATAGCCAAAGAATCGAATATCATTATGGCCATCTTTCCTATCTTAACTTGTCAATTGGGTAAGTGCATGCGTGCTTGATAATGGTAATTAAATTAATAGTAGTTCTGATGTCGATCTCTGGTACAAAAAGTTGCCAACTTTTGACATTTATCCTTTAATTCATCGAACAGGGATGGTGTGAAGGTCAAGGGGTACTTCGCTTGGTCTTTCATGGATAACTATGAGTGGAACTCGGGTTATACAGTTCGGTTTGGCCTCTATTATGTAGATTATAAAGATGGACTGAAAAGATATAATAAAACATCGGCTACTTGGTTCCAGAACTTCCTCCATATTAATCACTCATATCAAGCACCTCCTCCACAGTCCATTTCTGTCAAATATAGCTCGGTGCCCTCCTCGTCTCCGCCTTCAAGTATATGGTTCCTTGATACTGCAGCAACGAACTATTTTACATCAGATTTTGTCAACTTGAATCTGGACGCAACATCTTACCATGGCTCTGACCAAGTTAGCATTGGCGAGGGTAGCACCCTTCCTATCCAAAATATTGGCTTTGCTCACTTAGAATCACCATCTGGCAATTTCTTATTTCACAAAATTCTTCATGTTCTATTGATTACTCGAAATTTAATTTTTGTATGTTAGTTTTGCCTTAACAATTCAGTGTTTTTTGAGTTTCACTCTGATTCTTTTTTTGTGAAGGATTTGCGCACCCGGGCACCTCTTATTCAGGGTCACGTTAGGAATGGTTTGTATAAGCTGCCTACTGGTGTTTTCACTCCAACCTCATCTGCTTCAACTCCACAAGCCATGCTTGGTGAACGAACCTCTTCTCATCAGTGGCACTCTTGTCTTGGACATCACAGTCCCCGCACCACTTCATTTACTGTTATAAATTTTCAGCTTCCTGTTACTAATAGTCTACGCATATCACAATGTTCTACTTGTCCTTTAGCTAAGTCTCCCACATCCCCCCACCCCCTCTTGCTCTCTTAAACCCTTTCAACTTGCTTTTCTTGATGTTTGGGAATGGGCTCCTGTGCCCTGCTCTAATGGTTCTCAGTTCTACTTATCTGTAGTTGATGATTATTCTAAATATCTATGGCTCTTTCCACTACAATCACAGTCTGAAGTGTTTCAAATTTTTTTAGCCTTTCTTAATTACGTTCGGAATTTTTTCTCAACTAACATTGCATCAGTTCAAACCGACTGAGGTGGAGAGTTCAGGCCCTTAAATAAATTTTTTCAATCAAATGGAATTGTGCATCGTGTGACATGCCCTTGTTCTCATGCTCAAAATGGCAGTGTAGAGCGACGACATCGTCTCATAGTGGAAACTAGGCTTTCTCTCATGGCCCATGCTTCCGTTCCCTGAAAATACTGGGCTGATGTATTTTTAACGACAATTTTTTTAATAAATCATATGCCAACTTCCATTGTCAATAATAAATCTCCCTATCAACTCCTCTTTCATCGTTCTCCAAATTATAAATTTTAATAAATCGTATGCCAACTTCCATTCTCAATAATAAATCTCCCTATCAACTCCACTTTCATCGTTCTCCAAATTATAAATTTTTACGGATTTTTGGGTGTCAATGTTGGCTCAATTTGCGCCCATTTAATCATCCCGAACTTGATCTTAGATCCAAACCGTGTGTTTTGATGGGCTACAACCTAGACCACAAAGGGTATCTATGTCTTGATATTCCTACGGGCAGAGTCTATACTTAACGCGATGTACAGTTTAATGAATCCATCTTCCCCTTCACTGTTTGCTCACACACGGACTCACCCACTTCCTCTTCATTGGAACCCTCTCTTCATCCTATTCCTCTACTTTTACGTGCATTAATGCAGCTTCCTGCAATGGGATCCCCATTGGTCCAGTGGTATGTATTATAAATTAATGTTACAAATTAATAAACGTATTAACAGACATTCTTTTTTTTATAAAACAATCCATTTCAATTGAGATCAAAACAATTACAGACATTTATCAAGCCAAATGGCTTGAGAAAGAAAGTCTGGAATACAATCCCACCACATTTCAATATTATCTACCCTTCAAGCATTTCTTGCAAGCTAACGAGCAGCCATATTCCCTTCCCTGTACAAATGAGTAAAAGAGCAACTCCCAAAACAAACTTTGAGTCTCTGAACTTCTTCAAAAAGGATCCCATGGATGGACTTCCCCATATCATTCTACTGTAAGGAATTCACTAGTTATAGACTATCACTTTCCACCAACCGACACGGTATACCCAAAGTAGAACACAACTGAAGACCTCTAAAAATTGCCAACAACTCAATAGCTTCTGGGTCTTCAACTTCATTTTCAATACTACTTGCAGCCATGACCACGTTCCCGGAAGCATCTCTCAAGATCATACCAATCCCAGCTTTTTGGAGATCCCCAAACATTTCCACATCTGTGTTAAGCTTTAAAACACCTGCAGGGGGAGGCTTCCATATTACATGTTTTCTTATCTGAACCCGTGTCATAACAGAAATTGCTTTGAAACTATGCATTAATCCCACCCCATGATTAGCCACTTGATTAGGGCTCAGTCTAACCTTCTCAAATGCCAACTTATTTCTCCTAAACCAAAAACGCCATGCTAAATAGAAAAATTGGGCCAACTTGTCGTGATCCTGTTCCTCAATCAACTGCAAAGCTAGATCAGCAACAGTCTGAAAAACCTTTTGAATTAATGAAGGAAAAAACTGCTTCCATAAAACACTTAGATGACTACAGTAGAAAATAGCATGGATTGTATCTTCCAATGGATGACCACAGAAACTGCACTGAGCTTCAGTAACCACATGTTTCCTTAACAAATTGTCTTTTGAAGGTAGAATATCTAAGCATGCACGCCAGGCAAATACTCTAATCTTGTGAGGCACATGCATCTTCCACAATACTTTCCATAACCTCTGTTGCGTGCCCCTTGAGGATGATTCTGCTATAACCATATTATTATGAGAGACAATAAATTGGTAGCATCTTTTAATAGAAAAAACACCATTCCTTTCATAATTCCACACGCATTCATCTGCTTCTGCTTCTGAATAGAATATGATTTTCATAATATCAGCTACTATACTTGGATTGAAGAGAGTTCTAAGCTGTTGCAAATTCCACCATCCTGTGTCTCCATAAATGATAGAAGCCACCACAACACTTTTGTCCTCTATCTGTAAACCAAATTCCTCCTTTAGAGATTTATGCCCAGGGATCCATTGATCAGTCCACAATTTTGCTGTATTCCCATCCCCAATCCTCCATCTACATCCAGCCCTTAAGCTCTTCTTTGCCACCCATATGCTCCTCCATGTTTATGATGGACAGTAACCCAAACTAGAATTCATGAAATCAGTTTTAGAAAAATATCTTGCTTTAAGGATCTTATGTAACATTAAATTCTCATTCTGGAGCTGCCTCCACCCATCCTTAAAACCATCGCTCCTCTAACCTTCCTCTCACATAGTTTCCTCCAAGTAACCCAATGAATCCTTTTCTCTTCCCCTTTTTGCCCCAACCAAAATCTTGACATTAAACCCTCTAAATCTGAACAAAACCCAGCAGGCAATAAGAAACAACTCATTGAGTAAGTTGGGATAGAAAGGGCCACGACTTTCAATAAAATTTCCTTTCCCCCTTGAGATAACAATCTTTCCTTCCAACTTTGCAACTTATTCCAAACTCTTTGCTTAATGGATTGAAAAGAATGTGACGTAGATCTACCTACGATTGGAGGTAGTCTCAAATACTTCTCATATTATTGTATCTCGCTATTTTCCCATAACAATCTAATGTCCTCTCTAACCTCCATCCCCACATTGCTACTAAAAACCATTGATGTCTTCTCTTCATTAATATACTACACTGACACCCACTCATAAAAATCCAAGACAACTTGAACTCTTCTGTTTTCCTCTACATCCGCTGTACAAAAAATTACGCTATCATCCGCAAACAACAGATGATTTATGGTTGAAGCACCCCTACAAATTTTTATTAATAAATCGTATGCCAACTCCCATTCTGAATAATAAATCTCCCTATCAACTCTTCTTTCATCGTTCTCTAGATTACAAGTTTTTACGGATTTTTGGGCATCAATGTTGGCCCAATTTGCGCCCATTTAATCGTCACAAACTTGATTTTAAATCCAAACATTGTGTTTTTATGGGCTACAGCACAGACCACAAAGGGTCTCTATATCTTGATATTCCTACAGGCAGAGTTTATACTTCACACGATGTACAGTTTAATGAATCCATCTTCCCTTTCATTGTTTGCTCACACATGGACTCACCCACTTCCTCTTCATCGGGACCCTCTCTTCATCCTATTCCTTTCCCTTTACCCAACTATTCAGGCCCCTCAATGAGTAATCAGCCCAATTCATTTTCTCAACCCACAAACACACTAACCCATGAGCCTTCTCAATCCCTTCCAACATCCACTAAAGCCCAGGTCGTTTCTACTTTAAACCCAGGTCTTCCCAATGTTTCTTCTCCAGCTAGGTCTTCGTCCCCAAATTCTTTACTCTCTGCGCCGCAACTTGCTACTTCTCAGCAACCCGTGTCTTCCTCTACCCATCCTATTCCTCTACATCCCATGCGCACAAGGTCTCAAAATCAAATCTATCGTCCCCTTCATAAAACTGATGGCACCATACCTTGGCCAAAACCCAACCCTTCGACTCAACTCATTGTTTCGTCCACTTCCCTGATACTAGAAGAACCCTCATCCTTCACAGAAGCCTCCAAGTATCTTGAATGGCGAGCTACTATGGCTTCTGCGTTTTATGCCCTCATCCTTAACCATAGATGGGATTTGGTTCCGTATTCCTAAAAAGTCAATATTCTCGGGTCTAAGTGGGTTCTCAAAACCAAAAGGCATGCCGACAGAATCATTGAACGATGAAAGGCATGCCTAGTTGCTAAGGGGTTCCATCAGCAGGCTGGTATTGATATTACAGAGACCTACAACCCTGTTGTGAAGCCAATGACCATTCGGACTCTCTTATCCATTGTTGTTTCTTTGTCTAGGCCATTACACTAGATAGATGTTCAGAATGCCTTCCTGCATGGTGATTTGGAGGAAGTTGTCTTCATGTAAACAAAGTTTAACAATACGTGCACTCTCCTGGAATTCCTCATTGGCAAGCGGTTAAAAGAATTCTTCGTTATTTACATCTTACATCTCCTTTTGGTTTACATTTTTCTACTTCATCTTCCTTTAATCTGTCTGCCTTTTCAGATGCTAACTGGGTCGGTTGCCCAGACGATCGCAAGTCCATGGGTGGATTCTGTGTATATTTTGGTTCTCACTTGTCATCTTGGGGTTCTAAGAAGCAACCTACGGTTGCTAGATCATCCACCGAAGCTGAGTATAAAGCAGTTGCAAACAATGTTTTGAATACCGTACCAGAAGCTGTATCAGTCAAGGCACTGGAACGAAATATTTCGGTATCAGTACCGTTTCGTGTACCATTTTGGGATAATATTTCGGTACCGATACCGTTTCGGTACCGGTACCGTTTTGTGTACCGTTTCGGAATAATTTATACCTGGATAAATTATCTATATATACAAGCATTAACTGTATTACAAAATAAGAACAAAATAAGTCATAAACTCAATACTTCTCAATAAAAGTTTTAAGTTTTAAGTTACAAATAACATAAAGTTATAAACACCAACTTATCATGATAAAATCATTAATGTCACCACATCATCAAAAATACTCATCCTCATCAAAAAGACAATAAGGATCAGGATTCGATATGTTAATCAAAATATTTTCATCAATGTCATCACCGTCATCAACATCAACATCGACACCAACATTATCATTGTCTTCCTCATTTAGTGAGACAAATGACTCATCGATACTTGCCCAATCCAAATCTTCTCCATCAAGAAGCTCATATTCTTCACCCACTCATTCTTCCATCAAATCAATGTTTTGAAGATTAATTGGATTTAAAGCATCTCTTCCCTTTTTTATGCTCTTGTCAAAATAAAATCAAATATAAATGAAAATGTTATATATTTTTCAACAATGAAAATATTAGTATTACAAAAATTTATCTCTCTCTCAGCTTCAAGTTATAACGAACAAATACTAAATCATTCAAACGTTTATGCTCTAATCTATTTCTCTTTTTCGAATGAATAAAATCAAATGTGCTCCGGTTTCTCGCACATCCAGTTGCACTACAACATTGACTTAGTACTCGAATAGCAAACATTTGAAGTGTTGGAACCTCGCAACCAAATTGCGTCCACCATGCAACTATAACAATAATGCAATTATAAATTATTAATTAAATACAAGTAAAAATAAGATAAAATTTAAAGTACAAAGTCACACTATTTAACAAATGATATTGATAAATAAAAATACCTGGATTAATCTTATCATGCTGGCAGATTGCTAAAGAATGTCCAAACTCACCTACTGCATTCTTATACGAGTCAAATTCTGCAATGATCTTGTCTTGATTATCGAGATCAAGTTTCATTTTATCGGATTGAATTACTATACCTCTAATTATGCTGCCAACGCACCTTCATATGGATCATTGGTCAACAAATCCTACGCGACAGATGGTCTTGTTAATCAAACCAGTGCGTACAAATTCCACTTTTTTAGTTATATCATCATGTTTTATTTTCTTTGTTATAATCTACTAAACCATCGTGTTTTTTTTCACTGTACGTGCATTACTGCAGCTTCTCGTAATGGGATCCCTATTGGTCCAGCGGTACGTATTATAAATTAATGTTATAAATTAATAATAATAATAATAATAATAGTATTGATCATATCGATCTAATTAATAAGCTCATTGAACAAACTTCCCCCCTTTTCTTTGCTTTTCTGATCGCAGACTGGTTCAACTTGGCTCTTCATTTATCCTAGAGGACTTCGTGATCTTTTGAACTACACAAAGTATAATTACAATGATCCAGTCATTTACATCACTGAGAATGGTATCTCTCTCTCTCTCTCTCTCTCTCTCTCTCTCTCTCTCTCTGTGTGCATGTTTTCTTTTTCTTCTAATTTTTCTTGTATTTTCTGGAATATGTCCATTAATTTGAATCTACATTAAGTACTCAAACCCTGTACTAATCTTGTAGGAGTTTCTGAGTACAATAACGCTAGCTTAACGATCGAGGAAGCTCTTGTGGACATCCAAAGAATCGAATATCATTATGGCCATCTTTCCTATCTTAACTTGTCAATTGGGTAAGTGCATGCGTGCTTGATAATGGTAATTAAATTAATAGTAGTTCTGATGTCGATCTCTGGTACAAAAAGTTGCCAACTTTTGACATTTATCCTTTAATTCATCGAACAGGGATGGTGTGAAGGTCAAGGGGTACTTCGCTTGGTCTTTCATGGATAACTATGAGTGGAACTCGGGTTATACAGTTCGGTTTGGCCTCTATTATGTAAATTATAAAAATGGACTGAAAAGATATAATAAAACATCGGCTACTTGGTTCCAGAACTTCCTCCATATTAATCACTCATATCAAGCACCTCCTCCACAGTCCATTTCTGTCAAATATAGCTCGGTGCCCTCCTCGTCTCCGCCTTCAAGTATGTGGTTCCCTGATACTGCAGCAATGAACTATTTTACATCAGATTTTGCCAACTTGAATCTGGACGCAACATCGTACCATGGCTCTGACCAAGTTAGCATTGGCGACGGCAGCACCCTTCCTATCCAAAATATTGGCTTTGCTCACTTAGAATCACCATCTGGCAATTTCTTATTTCACAAACTTCTTCATGTTCTATTGATTACTCTAAATTTAATTTTTGTATGTCAGTTTTGCCTTGACAATTTAGTGTTTTTTGAGTTTCACTCTGATTCTTTTTTTGTGAAGGATTTGCGCACTCGGGCACCTCTTATTCTGGGTCACGTTAGGAATGGTTTGTATGAGCTGCCTACTGGTGTTTTCACTCCAACCTCATCTGCTTCAACTCCACAAGCCATGCTTGGTGAACGAACCTCTTCTCATCAGTGGCACTCCTGTCTTGGACATCCCAGTCCCTGCACCACTTCATTTACTGTTAGAAATTTTCAACTTCCTATTACTAATAGTCCGCGCATATCACAATGTTCTACTTGTCGTTTAGCTAAGTCTCCCACATCCCCCCACCCCCTCTTGCTCTCTTAAACCCTTTCAACTTGCTTTTCTTGATGTTTGGGGACGGGCTCTTGTGCCCTGCTCTAATGGTTCTCAGTTCTACTTATCTGTAGTTGATGATTATTCTAAATATCTATGGCTCTTTCCACTACAATCACAGTCTGATGTGTTTCAAATTTTTTTAGCCTTTCTGAATTACGTTCGGAATTTTTTCTCAACTAACATTGCATGAGTTCAAACCGAATGAGGTGGAGAGTTCAGACCCTTAAATAAATTTTTTCAATCAAATGGAATTGTGCATCGTGTGACATGCCCTTATTCTCATGCTCAAAATGGCAGTGTAGAGTGACAACATCGTCACATAGTGGAGACTACGCTTTCTCTCATGGCCCATGCTTCCGTTCCCTAAAAATACTGGGCTGACGTATTTTTAACGGCAGTTTTTTTAATAAATCATATGCCAACTTCCGTTCTCAATAATAAATCTCCATATCAACTCCTCTTTCATCGTTCTCCAAATTATAAATTTTAATAAATCGTATGCCAACTTCCTCTCAATAATAAATCTCCCTATCAACTCCTCTTTCATCGTTCTCCAAATTATAAATTTTTACGGATTTTTGGTTGTCAATATTGGCCCAATTTGCACCCATTTAATCATCACGAACTTGATCTTAGATCCAAACCGTGTATTTTGATGGGAAACAGCCCAGACCACAAAGGGT
Organism: Juglans mandshurica; assembly: GCA_022457165.1. Lineage (NCBI taxonomy): Eukaryota > Viridiplantae > Streptophyta > Magnoliopsida > Fagales > Juglandaceae > Juglans > Juglans mandshurica. Next base: position 22,202,639 of record CM039632.1, read on the forward strand.
ATCTATGTCTTGATATTCCTACGGGCAGAGTCTATACTTCACGCGATGTACAGTTTAATGAATCCATCTTCCCTGTGGCGCCCCCAATTCCTCTTATATAAAAATACGGGGATCGAGATGCCAGGATGGTGACAACACGGTCACACATCCCAACGAAGTGCCAGTGTGTGTACATGCAACGGTGTACAAAAAAAAATAACGCAATGGATAGTCAACTAAGTACCATAATTTATTTACAATCAAAACATCTGTAAAGTTTAAATAGTAGTTATACAATCATCCATAATTAAAATACAATATAGTAAATTCAAATAACCAAGCGAGTGATCCCAGATCACTCCTCGGGCGGAGCCGTCTCCTCAGGCTTGCGCTCATCCTCCTCATCTGCATCAAAATCTGCGTTATCACAAAATGGTATCGCAGGTAAGTATAACTCAAAATAACCACGTAATAAAAATGCATTAAATGCAACTACCATGCATGCACATGAAGAGATATGTATTTTTCTCAAAACATCATTTTTCTCGAAAATGATTATTTTCAACACACGCCAAAATCCCATTTGGCCCAAAATATATGTAAAACATTTTCCCAGAAAATATTTTACACAGAATTCGAACGCACACTATTTTTCCAGAAAACAGTTCATTAATTCCATATGCACCATGGTCTCCTCTAGGGACCATCCGCACGTCCTGGCTTCGTATCGGTGCTCAGTTCCACGCCCGACCCGTACATGGCCAAGCATCTACACTACGCAACGAGTGATGCCCAGTTCCGCGCCCAGCTGTACGTGGCCAGACATCCTCTAGTCCCCGCCAGCAGAAGGACAACGGAGTCGGCACAAGACCATCTCGTCCGATCCCATTGTCGCCCGGCGACAATCCAGGGGACGTTACTCAGTATATTCCACTCCCGAGTAACCAGAGGAGTCCACCGAGATAATGCCCCATCTCGGCTTGCGGTCGTGATACACACGCACCCAAAAATATTCTCACACATGAAAACCCAGTTTTCATAAACACATGAACATGAATGCAATACACGAAAACCCAGTTTTCTTTACAAACATGATCATGCATGAAATAATGAGATGTACATGTACCAACACTAATCCACAACCATCAATAACCAATACAATCAAATCCAACCAAATAACTCCAATCACAAATCCATCCGACCCCCGAACTCCTCGGACTCAGTCCGGCATGTTCAACCAAATACAGTGAAATGAGTTAGTGCAAAAATACATTTAAATCACGAAAGTTCTTTGGAGAAATACTTTCAGTACAATATAGCAATTTCCAAAGGACCACGAAGCTACAATAAGTAACGTCTGAGCAACGCAACAGTGTAAAATACACTGTGGCCGTGGGTCACAAATACCCACTTTCAAACGGAGGCAAACAAAGACCCAAGATTGATAGGGTAGGGCCTAGGGTTGTCGGTGAAGCTAGTGGTAGTGAAGGTTAGCCGTGGGTGGCGGCCTGGGCGGCGGTAGAAGACCAAAAAGCCCAAAACGGAAATGGAGTTGCATGTGCTTCACCGGTGACGGATCGGAGGTGGGGTTGGGTCCAATGGGTTGCTAGGAGGTCGAGGATGAAGTGGTGAATAAATGGTGGCCGGAGGTAGCGCGACGGCGGCACTGGAGTGAAGAGAACGCCACGGCTTGGTATGGTGCGTGGGGGCTATTGGCGGCAAGTTAGAGGCTGAGATTGGTGGGGTGGTGTCGCCGGCCGGTGGGGGAGGCAGTGGACTGGGCGGTGTTGGGCACGGCGGTGCGAGGCGGTGGCTGGGAGGATGGGAAGGAAACTCACAGTGAGAGAGAGAGGGTGGACGTTGTGCGCGGGAAAGAAACCAAGGAGAGAAGAAAAAGAAAAGAAAGTAAGAGGAAAGAAAAAATGGAGGAAAAGAATTGAGGTTCAATCCTCATATCTTGGGTCACAAAAATGATCCAACGAAAACGGTTTCAAAACCACAAGTTAAATAAAATAATTTAAACATAATGGTAAAGTGAAATTAAAATAATTAAATCCAACAGTAATTGATTTATAATAAAGAGATTTTAAACGTATAACAATAATTAATAATAAGAAAGCACTTCAAAATAATTTTCACAAAATTAAAAAATCATAAAATAAACCCACAAAAAAAAATCCAACAATTTTAAAATAAGAGAATAAATTTTCGAACAATTAAAAATAATCATTCAGGAAAAATACACTAAAATACGGAGTGTTATATTCTCCCCCCTTAAATAAAATTTCGTCCTCGAAATTGACAAGGTCAAACATTAAAGCTAAGACAGGAATAAGCTTCAACTAAGAGCAGACTTAAAAACATACTACCAGAATCAATCGAACAAATATGGATATTGCTCCATCTTGGCGGCTTCTCTTTATTCATGGCGGCTTCTCTTTCCCAACAGAAATCTTGAGCCAACGGATCGCCCCATGACACTTTCACCAAAGGTATTGTCTTAGACCTTAACCTTTGCTCTTTCTAATCCACGATCTGCGACGGAGCAACTTCATAAATATGGTTAGGCTAAAGTTGAATGCGTTCAGGGTCAACAAAACGTGGCTCTTGCTGTCCGAAACCCTTCTTCAATGAAGACATCTCTTAATGAACATGGCGATATCCAATATACTCGTATTAGTCCCCCAGCGGCATGTCACGACCAGTAATCCTAGGGTGACTATGCTATCCAAAATCTCATTTCCTCGAGAACCTTAATACAACATCCAATAAATTCCAATGATTAATAGCCCATACAATAATATGCACCAACCTCAATCAACTCCTATGCTACAACTTCTGAACCTCCGTTGAATTCTGCTTTTGGTAACCTAGTAACCACTTCTAAGATTAACCATCCATAACAAATTGTATAACCAAATGATTAATCTCCAATTACAAATATCTTCTTAAAATTCAAGTCACCACTAATTCTTCAAAATCAGCACAATTTGAACTCCTGACTACTACAAAAATACCATGCTTCTGCTGCCCACTCTGATATGCCACATGCACATGCATAAAATTTATGTCCTCATAAAACTAACACGATCGAGTACAAGGTGGCTTCATTCCTACTAACCAAAAACTCATAACATTTTGGCAAAAAATACTCTCTTTTCCAAAACCACGAGTTATAACTCAACTTCCTCAATTAACTCCCGCAACCTTGATCAAAATCAAATTCCATAAAATACATTCATGATCATTGACAGAAAACCAATATCTACCAACCTCAGCATCCCAAGTTGAAAATAAGCAACCTCAACCAAAAATACATTCATCTCACCTACGATAAGGAGCATACCTTAAAAGGCTCGATTCCAACCCAACCAACCAATAAGAGCACCTATAAACTTCTACCTGACAACCTAAACCCAAAAGCTCATCACCTACATTCTGAACAACATCTAATCTAGAGGTGACTAAACTCACTACGAACCACCATTGACTACACCAAAACATTATCAAAACCTTCTTGGTAACTCGTCCACCTATTTCTACGCCTATAAGCTAGCATTAACACGACGAGTTCCTGCAATAGCATTTCACTATTTAAACCTCAATGCAAGCCATACTGCTCAAATCTTCAATCCACCAAAAGCCATTGCAAAGCAATAACGACGTCCGTAATTCAACCAAATGGACGCTCAATCTCCAAATGCAAGTATAACCTTAAGATAAAAATAAAATAAAAATGAAAATACCTAAGTAACCTCAAGTCACAATTAATTCCTGAAAATAATCACAATAACTATTGTCAACCATGATTCCATTAAGTAACCCATTCGACTACACACTTCGATCAACTCACCAAAAATTCCAAGCCAAGGTCTCTTGAATTAGTACTATTGTGTCGACTCCTCTTCAACACTTATCAAAGTCACTTTTTCCAAACCAAAATAAGACTAGGACCTATACCCTCCGAAATGCGTACACACCATTTCTACGCATCAATCTCATGCACCTCAGCTAAAACCAATAATCCTCCAAACGTGCAAGTGATCATCCTTACCATTTCCATAACTAGACCTATATCCTCAAAATCAGCAAAAATTATTTTCTAAATCCGCACCATCTATTATCCTTAAAATTTAATATGGATTAAATCATTAACCTGTCACTGTAACACCAAGCTAAAAATAATTATTTAACCAAACTAGATCAACATCTTCAATCCCCAGAAAATAAACAAACTAGATCATTACCTTCCATCTCCAAGGAAATTCTCGCCTGAAAAAAAAAATTCTCATATCGGTTACGCAACACTCATCAATCCTATTTTAATTCAGCCCTTCAACTCTGCAATTCTAAAACTTTAAACCAGATAAAAATAATTTCCTGATATCTTCAAGATCAATGACCTTAAATCTAAAACATTCACCTTATAAAACTTATAAATTCTAAAATCTCAAATGCTATCAAATTGCTTATCAAGGTCAGCAATATCGAAAACTTATAATATAAGTCATCACTTAATTGCTTGTTGAACCTACCACCTTAAATCTCATAACTTATTTCCTAAAAACTATGGGTACTCAAATCTTAGATGAACTTCTCATAAATCTAACCTTGTGGTTCATTGAACTTACAACCTCTTACCCAAAGACTCATTAAAAAAATTCTACGGAAGGTAAAACCTCAATTATCCTAAGAAATTTAAGAATTATTCCCCTCCTTAGCAACAACTTGAGTTCCTACTCCCAAGAGTTCACCCAGACCCTGATGTTCAAGCCTCGATATTAAACAAACCAATCACCAAAAGTTTAGGCCTATTACGCCAAATGTTCAAACCTAACAATGACATTCACAATCGTACCAACTTCCTGCCAAAGCACAACCCTTAACCCATCCTATAACACCGAACAAAACAAAACAAGTTAAGGCAACAAAAATAAATTTCCATAAATAAAATAACTTACGACAAAATGAATAAAACTAATGAAGTAGTTCACAATAAATTAATTAAAACGATAAAATAATCCGCCATAAAATAAAACAAATAAAATAAAACGACATACAATAAAATAAATAAACAACAAAATTATTATACAATAAAATAAATAAAACAAATAAAACCATACTCTAAATTAAATAATTTCAACTACAACTTAAAAAAAAACCAATTTCTAGTACCTCACCATTTTCCTGTCTAGAGCAATCTTCAACTCCACTTAAATCCCGAACAATTCAAACACGATCCAAAAGCAACATAATAAAATACAATAACATGAAATAACATAAATACGTTCATTTAACACAAAATAAAATAATCATAAACTCATAATATAAAATAAACAATTTAACTTACAACCTTTAAAAATTATTTTTAAAATAGAAAATAATTTCTGGTACTCCTAAGGGACATATGGTTTTACCCAGAGCCGAACTGCTCTGATGCCACCTGTGGCGCCCCCAATTCCTCTTATATAAACACACGGGGATCGAGACGCCAATATGGTGACAACACGGTCACGCATCCCAATGAAGTGCCAGTGTGTGTACATGCAACGGTGTACAAAAAAAATAACGCAGCGGATAGTCAACTAAGTACCATAATTTATTTACAATCAAAACATCAGTAAAGTTTAAATAGTAGTTATACAGTTATCCATAATTAAAATACAATATAGTAAATTCAAATAACCAAGCGAGTGATCCCAGATCACTCCTCGGGCGGAGCCGTCTCCTCAGGCTCTCCCTCATCCTTCTTATCTGTATCAAAATCTACGTTACCACAAAATGGTATCGCAGGTAAGTATAACCCAAAATAACCACGTAATAAAAATGCATTAAATGCAACTAACATGCATGCACATGAAGAGATATGCATTTTTCTCAAAAAATCATTTTCCCCAAAAATGATTATTTTCAACACACGCCAAAATCCCATTTGGCCCAAAATATCTGTAAAACATTTTCCGAGAAAATATTTTACACAGAATTCCAACGCACACTATTTTTCCAGAAAATAGTTCATTAATTCCATATGCACCATGGTCTCCCCTAGGGATCATCCGCACGTCCAAGCTTCGTAGCGGTGCTCAGTTCCGCGCCCGGCGCGTACATGGCCAAGCATCCACGCTACGCAACGAGCGATGCCTAGTTCCACGCCCAGCGCGTACGTGGCCAAACATCCTCTAGTCCCCGCCAGCAGAAGGACCCCGGAATCGGCACGAGACCATCTCGTCTGATCCCATTGTCGCCCGACGACAATCTAGGGGATGTTACTCAGTATATTCCGCTCCCGAGTAACCAGAGGAGCTCCATGAGATAATGCCCCATTTCGGCTTGGGGTCATGATACACAAGCACCCAAAAATATTCTCATACATGAAAACCTAGTTTAAATAAACACATGAATATGAATGCAATACACGAAAACCCAGTTTTCTTTACAAACATGATCATGCATGAAATAATGAGATGTACATGTACCAACACTAATCCACAACCATTAATAACCAATACAATCAAATCCAACCAAACAACTCCAATCACAAATCCATCCGACCCCCGAACTCCTCGGACTCAGTCCGGCATGTTCAACCAAATACAGTGAAATGAGTTAGTGCAAAAATACATTTAAATCACGAAAGTTCTTTGGAGAAATACTTACAGTGCAATATAGCAATTTCTGAAGGATCACGAAGCTGCAAGAAGTGACGTCTGAGCAACGCAACAGTGTAAAATACACTGTGGCCGTGGGTCACAAATACCCACTTTCAAACGGAGGCAAACGAAGACCCAATATTGATAGGGTAGGCTCTAGGGATGTCGGTGAAGATAGTGGTGGTGAAGGTTAGCCGTGGGTGGCGGCGTGGGCGGCAGTAGAAGACCAAAAAGCTCAAAATGGAAATGGAGTTGGATGTGTTTCATCGGTGACGGATCAGAAGTGGGGTTTGGTCCAATGGGTTGCTAGGAGGTCGAGGATGAAGTGGTGAAGAAATGGTGGCCGGAGGTGGCGCGACGGGGGCGCTGGAGTGAAGAGAACGCCGCGGCTTGGTATGGTGCGTGGGGGCTATTGGCGGCGAGTTAGAGGCTGAGATTGGTGGGGTGGTGTCGCCGGCCGGTGGGGGAGGCAGTGGACTGGGCGGTGTTGGGCACGGCGGTGCGAGGCGGTGGCTGGGAGGATAGGAAGGAAACTCACAGTGAGAGAGAGAGGGTGGACGTTGTGTGCGGGAAAGAAACCAGGGGGAGAAGAAAAAGAAAAGAAAGAAGAAGAGAAAATGAGAGGAAAGAAAAAATGGAGGAAAAGAAATGAGGTCCAATCCTCATATCTTGGGTCACAAAAATGATCTAACGGAAACGATTTCAAAACCACAAGTTAAATAAAATAATTTAAACGTAATGGTAAAGTTAAATTAAAATAATTAAATCCAACAGTAATTGATTTAGAATAAAGAGATTTTAAACGTATAACAATAATTAATAATAAGAAAGCACTTCAAATAATTTTCACAAAATTCAAAAATCATAAAATAAACCGACAAAAAAAAAGCCAACAATTTTAAAATAAGAGAATAAATTTTTGAACAATTAAAAATAATCCATCAGTAAAAATATACTAAAATACGGGGTGTTACATTCTTCTTCACTGTTTGCTCACACACGGACTCACCCACTTCCTCTTCATCGGGACCCTCACTTCATCCTATACCTCTACCTTTACGTGCATTAATGCAGCTTCTTGCAATGGGATCCCCATTGGTCCAGCGGTACGTATTATAAATGAATGTTACAAATTAATAAACGTATTATCAGACATTTGTTTTTATAAAACAATCCATTTCAATTGAGATAAAAACAATTACAGACATTTATCAAGCCAAATGGCTTGAGAAAGAAAGTCTGGAATACAATCCCACCACATTTCAATATTATCTACCTTCCAAGCATTTCTTGCAAGCTAATGAGCAGCCATATTCTCTTCCCTATACACGAGTAAAAGAGCAACTCCCAAAACAAACTTTGAGTCTCTGAACTTCTTCAAACAAGATCCCATGGATGGACTTCCCCATATCATTCTGCTGTAAGGAATTCACTAGTAATAGACTATCACTTTCCACCAACAGACGTGGTATACCCAAAATAGAACACAACTGAAGACCTCTAAAAACTGCCAACAGCTCAATAGCTTTGGATCTTCAACTTCATTTTCAATACTACTTACAGCCATGACCACGTTCCCTGAAGCATCTCTCAACATCATACCAATCCCAGCTTTTTGGAGATCCCCAAACATTGCCCCATCTGTGTTAAGCTTTAAAACACCTGCAGGGGGAGGCTTCCATATTACATGTTTTCTAATCTGAACCCGTGACATAACAGAAACTGCTTTGAAACTATGCATTAATCCCACCCCATGATTAGCCACTTGATTAGGGCTCAGTCTAACGTTCTCAAATGCCAACTTATTTCTCCTAAACCAAAAACGCCATGCTAAACAGAAAAATTGGGCCAACTTGTTGTGATCCTATTCCTCAATCAACTGCAAAGCTAGATCAACAACAGTCTGAAAAACCTTTTGAATTAATGAAGGAAAAAATTGCTTCCATAAAACCCTTAGTTGACTACAATAGAAAATAACATGGATTGTATCTTCCAATGGATGACCACAGAAACTACATTGAGCTTCAGTAACCACATGTTTCCTTAACAAATTGTCTTTTGAAGGTAGAATATCTAAGCATGCACGCCAGGCAAATACTCTAATCTTGTGAGGCACTTGCATCTTCCACAATACTTTCCATAACCTCTGTTGCGTGCCCCTTGAGGATGATTCTGCTATAACCATATTATTATGAGAGACAATAAATTGGTAGCAGCTTTTAACAGAAAAAACACCATTCCTTTCATAATTCCACGCCCATTCATCTGCTTCTGCTTCAGAATAGATTATGATTTTCATAATATCAGCTACTATTCTTGGATTGAAGAGAGTTCTAAGCTGTTGCAAATTCCACCATCTTGTGTCTCTATAAATGATAGAAGCCACCACAACACTTCTGTCCTCTGTCTGTAAACCAAATTCCTCCTCTAGAGATTTATGCCCAGGGATCCATTGATCAGTCCACAATTTTGCTGTATTCCCATCCCCAATCCTCCATCTACATCCAGCCCTTAAGCTCTTCTTTGCCTCCCATATGTTCCTCCATGTATATGATGGACGGTAACCCAAACTAGAATTCATAAAATTAGTTTTAGAAAAATATCTTGCTTTAAGGATCTTATGTAACATTGAATTCTCATTCTGGGGCAGCCTCCACCCTTCCTTAAAACCCATCCCTCCTGTAACCTTCCTCTCACACAGTTTCCTCCAAGTAACCCAATGAATCCTTTTCTCTTCCCCTTTTTGCCCCAACCAAAATCTTGACATTAAACCCTCTAAATCTGAACAAAACCCAGCAGGCAATAAGAAACAACTCATTGAGTAAGTTGGGATAGAAAGGGCCACAACTTTCAATAAAATTTCCTTTCCCCCTTGAGATAACAATCTTTCCTTCCAACTTTGCAACTTATTCCAAGCTCTTTGCTTAATGGATTGAAAAGAATGTGACGTAGATCTACCTACGATTGGAGGTAGTCCCAAATACTTCTCATATTGTTGTATCTCGCTATTTCCCCATAACAATCTAATGTCCTCTCTAACCTCCATCCCCACATTGCTACTAAAAACCATTGATATCTTCTCTTTATTAATATACTGCACTGACACCCACTCATAAACATCCAAGACTGCTTGAACTCTTCTATTTTTCTCCACATCCGTTGTACAAAACATTATGCTATCATCCCCAAACAACAGATGATTTATGGTTAAAGCACCCCTACAAATTTTTATTAATAAATCATATGCCAACAACCATTTTGAATAATAAATCTCCCTATCAACTCTTCTTTCATCGTTCTCTAGATTACAAGTTTTTACAGATTTTTGGGTATCAATGTTGGCCCAATTTGCGCCCATTAATAGTCACAAACTTGATTTTAGATCCAAACCGTGTGTTTTTATCGGCTACAGCCCAGACCACAAAGGGTATCTATGTCTTGATATTCCTACAGGCAGAGTTTATACTTCACACGATGTACAATTTAATGAATCCATCTTCCCTTTCATTGTTTGCTCACACATGGACTCACCCACTTCCTCTTCATCGGGACCCTCTCTTCATTCTATTCCTTTCCCTTTACCCAACTATTCAGGCCCCTCAATGAGTAATTAGCCCAATTCATTTTCTCAACCCACAAACACACTAACCCATGAGCCTTCTCAATCCCTTCCAACATCCAGCCCAGGTCAGGTCATTTCTACTCTAAACCCAGGTCTTCCCAATGTTTCTTCTCCAGCTAGGTCTTCGTCCCCAAATTCTTTACTCTCTGCGCCGCAACTTGCTACTTCCCGTGTCTTCCTCTACCCATCCTATTCCTCTACATCCCATGCGCACAAGGTCTCAAAATCAAATCTATCTTCCCCTTCATAGAACTGATGGCACCATACCTTGGCCGAAACCTAACCCTTCGGCTCAACTCACTGTTTTGTCCACTTCCTCTATACCAAAAGAACCCTCATCCTTCACAAAAGCCTCCAAGTATCTTGAATGGCGAGCTGCTATGGCTTCTGAGTTTGATGCCCTCATCCTTAACCACAAATGGGATTTGGTTCCGTATTCCTCAAAACTCAATATTCTCGGGTCTAAGTGAGTTCTCAAAACCAAAAGGTATGCCTACAGAATCATTGAACGACGAAAGGCACGCCTAGTTGCTCAGGGGTTCCATCAGCAGGCTGGTATTGATTTTATAGAGACCTACAACCCTGTTGTGAAGCCAATGACCATTCGGACTCTCTTATCTATTGTTGTTTCTTTATCCTGGCCATTACACCAGTTAGATGTTTAGAATGCCTTCCTGCATAGTGATTTGGAGGAAGTTGTCTTCATGCATCAGCCACTCGGGTTCACAAATCCAGATTTTCCCTCGCACATCTGCAAGCTACGTAAGTCAATCTATAGACTTAAACAACCTCCTATGTAACACCCCGTATTTCAGTGTATTTTTAATGAAGGAATTAATTTTACTGATGCAAAATTTATTCTCTTGTTTCATAATTATTAAATTGTATTTGAGTTATTTTTATGATTTTTAGTTTACGAATTTTTTTTTAGCGCTTTCTTAAATTAATTATTGTTGTGTGTTTAAATTTCTTCTTGAATTAAATTAAATTATTATTGGGTTTAATTATTTATTTTAATTATAATCATTGTGTTTGAAATATTCTATTTCACTAACTGTTTTAAAATCATTTCCGTTGGATCATTCTTGTGACCCAAGATGTGAGGATTGGATCTCATTTCTTTCCCTACATTTTCCTTTTTCATTTTTTCTTTTCTTCCTTTTTCTTTTTCTTTTTCTTCTTTCTTTTCTCTTTCTTTTTTCTTCTTCTTTCTCCTCCCCTTCCCGCGCGACCTCTCTCCCTCTCTCCCTCCCGTGCGTCCGTCGTTCACCCTCAACCCATCGCCGTCGCGCCGCCGTGGCCTGCACCACCCAGCCCAGTAGCTCCCCCACCGGCCGGCGACCACCCCCCATAAATTCCAGCCTCCCTTGAGCCGCCGTGAGCCACCACGCACGGCTTGAAGCCGCGGCATTCTTTGTGCTCGCGCACCGCCGTCGCGCCACCACCGGTCACCATCTCTTCACCACTTCATCCACGACCTCTTAGCAACCCATTGGACCCAACTCCACCTCCGATCCGTCACTGGTGAAGCACATACAACTTCATTTTCGTTTTGGGTATTTTTGGCCTTAAAACACCTCTTGCGCCACCACCCACGGCCAACCACCACCACCACTAGCTTCACCGACATCCCTAGGCCCTACCCTATCAATCTCGGGTCTTCGTTTGCACCCGTTGAAAAGTGGGTATCTATGACCCATGGCCACAGTGTATTTTACACTGTTCCGCAGCTGTTTTTCCACTTCTTTCGCCTCCGTGATCTTCCAGAAATTATTATATAGCACTGTAAGTATTTTCCAAAGAATTCTCGTGAATTTAATGTATTTTTACACTAGCACATTACTCTGTATTAAATTACTGATTGGTTTTGCCGGACTAAGTCCGAGGAGTACGGGGTCGGATGGATTGATGAATGGAGTTGTTTGCTTGGTTTGTTGGGATTTGTTGTGGATTTGGGTTGGCACATGTACATTTCATGCATGATCATTTGTAAAGGAAAATTGGGTTTTTCGCGTACTACATTCATGTTCATGCGTGCATTGAAACTGTCATTTCATGTGTAATAATTTGTTGGGTGCCTGTGTGTCACGACCACAAGCCGAGATGGGGCATTATTTTGGTGGAGCTCTTCTGGTCACTTGGGAGCGTAAAATACTGAGTGACGTCCCCTGGATTGTCGCTGGGCAACGGGGGGATCGGACGAGATGGTCTCGTGCCGACTCCGTGGTCCCTTGCTGGCGGGGACTAGAGGACGCTTGGCCACGTACGCACTGGGAGCGGAACTGGGCGTCGCTCGTTGCGTAGAGGATGCTTGGCCACATACGCGCCAGGCGCGGAACTGAGCATCTCTACGAAGCTAGGGTGTAGATGACCCATAGGGGAGATCATGGCACATACGTTAAAAATGGACTATTTTCTGAAAAAATAACGTGTTAAATTTTGTGTAAACCATTTTCTGGGAAAATGTTTTATGGATATTTTGGGCCAACTGGGATTTTGGCGTGTGTTAGGGAATAATCATTTTCGGGAAAAATGATGGTTTTGAGAATATTGCATATTTTATCATGTGCATGCATGTTGGTTGTATTAAATACATTTTATTCCCGATGATTGTTTGGTTTGTACTTACCTGCGGTACCGTATTGGTAACGCAGATTTTGATGCAAAGGAGGATGAGGGCGAACCTGAGGAGACGGCTCTGCCCGACGAGTGATCTGGGATCACTTGCCAGACTATCTATTTCATTGTATCGAATTTTATATTGGATGAGTGTAAAACTATTTTTAGCCATTACTGATATTTAAATGCTATTTAAATTCTGGTACTTAGCTGACTAATCCACTACGTTATTTTTGTACACTGTTACATATATACACACTTAACACTTTCGTTGGGATGCGCTACCGTATTATCACCATCCGGGCATCTCGATTTCCGTGCTTTTATTTAAGGGGGTCGGGGGCGCCACAGTTGGTATCAGAGCAGTTCGACTTTGGGTAAAACCATATGTCCCTTAGGATAGTACCATAAATTATTTCTATTTTAAAAATAATTTTTAAAGGTTGTAAGTTAAATTATTTATTTTATATTATGTGTTTATGATTATTTTATTTTGTGTTAAATGATCGTATTTATGTTATTTTATGTTATTGTATAATAATTTTGTTGGTTATTTCTTTTATTGCATGACGTTATCTTATTTGTTTTATTTTACGGCAGATTATTTTATCGTCTTAATTATCTTATTGGGAACTACCTTATTTGGTTTTATTCATCTTGTCGTAAGTTAATTTATTATATTTATTTTTGCTTGGGTCGTGCTTGAATTATCTGGGGATTTAAGCGGGGTTGAGGATTACTCTTGACAGGAAAAAAAATGGTGAGACCAAGGAGACCAACTGATGTGCCCAAAGACGAGTTACCAAGGGGTGATGGGAACTACGCCATGGCCAGGGCGTTGAATAGGATGACGGAATTTCTCCAGCAGAACTTCCGACCACAGTAGGGTGACCAGAGTAGAGTGGTGCAAACTGGATGCACCTATGAACGCTTCTTGGTGCATAGGACCCCTACCTTTACTGGAGATGAGGATCCACTAAGAGCCAGGAGGTGGATTGAAGATCTTGAGAGGACATTCGAAGTCTGTGGGTGTACTGAAGCCCAGATGGTGTTGCATGGAAGTTTTATGCTACAAGGTGATGCAGCTAATTGGTGGCAGACGAAGCGGCAACTCCTAGAAATGGAGTTGGGATCTTTTGCTGCGGTGTCTTGGCAGCGTTTTAAGAAGGAGTTTGACGACTGCTTCTTCCCTATCTCGGTGAGACGGCAAAAGGCTAGGGAATTCAGTAATTTGGTTCAAGGTGATATGACAGTCGAACAGTATGCAAGGAAGTTCATGGAGCTTGGGCGGTTCGCCCCTCACCTTATTGCCACCGAAGAATTGCAGGTTGAGCGATTCCAGGAGGGTTTGCGCCACGAAGTACGTAGACAAGTGGCTTGCCTTCAGATTATGGAATTTCAGAAGTTGGTGGACTTGGCCAGCATCGCAGAGCGGGAGAATAGCTTTGCAGTGGGCTGCCCTCCGGGCCAGAAAGGGCTTAGTTTTGCTGGTGAGGGAAGCAGTTCGAGATCTCCACAAAAGATCATTCAGAGGGCTGGGGCCCGATCGCAGACAATCTCCAATGCTCGTGCAGGAGGCCGGACTCCAGTATGCCCCAGATGCAATAGAGCCCATGAGGGCGAATGTGGTCAACAGGGAATTCAGTGTTTTAGATGTGGCCAGCCGAGTCACTTTGCTCGTGAGTGGCCTAACCAAGCTCAAGGAGGTAGAGGAGGACGGCGTGGTGGCAGGGACGGCCAAAGGCAACTGGTTCAAGCGTGCGTCTATGCTGTGACCCCAGGTGATGTGGACCATGAGGCCCCCGAGACCCATGATGCAGGGGTGATTACTGGTACGTTTTCTAATTCAAGTTTTGGGGATTGTTGTTGGTGTGAGTTGCTTGTTAAATTTCACTGGTATATGTTTGCTTCAAGTAGAGTTCGTATATATGATTTTTATGCATGTACCCTGTTTGATTCTAGGGCGTTCCAATCTTTTGTGTCCGCTACGTTTGCACGGATGTGCAACTTAATCACAGAACCTCTACCACAATCCTTGGTGGTGGCTCTTCCCAATGGCGAGATTGTGTGTTGCTCCAAGATTGCTTTGGGTTGTCCATTGGTTTTTGGTGAAATGACACTTGAGGCAGATTTAATTGTATTCAAGTTGTGGGGGTTCGATATCATCCTGGGTATGGATTGGCTGCATCGTTATTGTGCAAACATAAATTGTAGAAGCCGGGGGATTGGCTTGCAGCTTCTGGAAGGTGATTATTTTGAATTTATGGGAAGTAAATTGAAAGCGAAACCGGCAGTGATATCGGCCGTCCAAGCAAGGAAGGATATAGCTTGTGGTGCAGATGCTTACTTGGTTCAAGTGGTGTCTCCACCGTCAGAGAAGAAGTCTATAGTGGACATTCCTGTTGTAGAAGAATTCCCTGATGTGTTCGTGGACGAGTTGCCTGGGTTGCCTCCAGTTCGCGAGATGGAATTTACTATTGACCTGGAACCTAGGGCGGCTCCTGTGCATAAGGCTCCTTACCGCATGGCGCCGGCCGAGTTAAAAGAGTTGAAGACTCAATTACAAGAATTGGTTGATAAGGGATTTATTCAGCCTAGTACTTCACCGTGGGGAGCACCTGTTTTATTTGTCAAGAAGAAGGACGGTACTCTCAGGATGTGCATAGACTACCGAGAGCTTAACAAGGTAACCATCAAGAACAAATACCCACTTCCTAGAATTGATGATTTATTTGATCAGCTTCAAGGGGCCGCCATCTTCTCAAAGATTGACTTGAGATCAGGATACCATCAGTTGAGAATAAGAGACAAGGATGTACCCAAGACCGCTTTCAGAACAAGGTATAGGCATTACGAATTTAAAGTGATGTCTTTCGGGTTAGCTAATGACCCTGCCGCCTTTATGGATCTGATGAATCGGGTGTTTCGTACCTTTTTGAATTCCTTTGTGGTGGTGTTTCTTGATGACATTCTGATTTATTCTCAGGACTACAAAGAACACGCTTGTCATCTTCGTTTGGTGCTAGGAAAATTAAGAGAGCATCAGTTGTATGCCAAACTGAGTAAGTGTGAATTTTGGTTGGGAGAAGTTAAATTTCTTGGTCATGTGATTTGCCAAGAGGGAGTGGCAGTAGATCCGAGTAAAGTGGAAGCGGTATTGTCATGGCCTCGCCCGTCAACAGTACGTGAGATACGAAGTTTTCTGGGACTTGCCGGCTATTATCGAAGATTTGTGGACGGATTTTCTCGATTATCCGGACCTCTCACTACCTTGACTAAGAAGAATACAAAATTTATATGGTCGGACAGATGCGAGAGAAGCTTCTTAGAGTTAAAAAGGAGGTTGACGATTGCACCGGTTTTGGCACTCCCGGAGCCACACAAGCCCTTTGTAATTTTTAGCGATGCATCCAAGTTTGGATTGGGATGTGTTCTTATGCAAGAGGAACGAGTTGTCGCTTATGCATCTCGTCAACTGAAAAATCATGAGAGAAATTATCCCACGCATGATTTGGACTTGGCAGCTATAGTTTTTGCTCTCAAGATTTGGCGGCATTATCTGTATGGCGAAAACTGTGAAGTCTACACTGATCATAAGAGCTTGAAGCACTTGTTTACCCAGAAGAACCTCAATATGAGGCAAAGGCGGTGGTTAGAACTGATTAGCGACTACCAATGCGAGATCAAGTATCATCCGGGAAAGGCGAATCTAGTCGCTGATACTTTGAGTAGAAAGTCTCAACAAGTGGACGAGGTAGAGTCATCGGGTTTGGACTCTCTCCTTTATGGAATGAGAAGACTTCTCATTGAGAGCTCGCAACAAGAGGAATTGTTATTTTCAGTTCTAGATGTCCGAGTAGTGGATTTCGAAGAATTGAAGGCTCTCCAAAGGAAGGATCTGAAGTTGCTAGCTATCAGAAAAAGAGTTAGGAAGTCTAAGGGACCCTTGCATTATAGCTTAGATAAAAATGGTGTTCTTCGATTTCAGGATCGCAGGGTGATTCCCCGAGACTCAGAAATTAAAGAGCGAATTTTGACAGAAGCTCATGCGGCTCCCTATTCAGTTCATCCTGGTAGCACGAAGATGTATCAAGATTTAAAGAGAAATTTCTGGTGGGAAGGGGTGAAAATGGATATCGCTATGTTTATTGAGAAATGTGACACGTGCGGTCAAGTGAAGGCTGAACATCAAAGACTTGCTGGTATGCTGCAACCTCTCCCCATCCCTGAGTGGAAATGGGATGATATTTCTATAGATTTTGTTGTAGGCTTGCCAAGGACACCTAGTGGAAAGAATTCAATTTGGGTGATTGTGGATCAGCTGACCAAGAGTGTCCATTTCTTGCCTATCATTAATACTGACTCGTTGGGTAAGTTAACTCGACTGTATGTCAAGGAGATAGTGCGTTTGCACGGTATACCCAAGAGCATTGTATCGGATCGGGACCCGCGGTTCACCTCTCGTTTTTGAAAAAGTTTGTAGGCAGCGTTGGGCACGAAGTTGAAGTTCAGTACGACATATCATCCCCAAACAGACGGTTAATTAGAGCGCACTATTCATGGAATTTCAAGGAAGTTGGGAGAATCATCTGTCGTTAATCGAGTTTGCGTATAATAATAGCTTCCATTCCTCCATCCAAATGGCTCCGTATGAAGCCCTGTATGGGAGGAAGTGCAGATCACCCTTGTGTTGGGATGAAGTCGGTGAGGGTAAAGTGTTTGGGCCAGAGATAATTCAAGAAATGAATGATCAAGTCCAGTTTATAAGGAAGAAAATGGTAGAAGCACAGAGTCGCCAGAAACGTTATGCAGATACGAGGAGAAGAGACTTATCATTTGAAGTAGGCGATTGGGTTTACCTCAAGGTCTCTCCTATGAAGGGCGTTAAGCGATTTGGTAAGAAAGGTAAGCTTAGTCCGAGGTATGTTGGCCCTTTTCAGATTATAGAGAAGGTTGGGCTTGTTGCGTATAGAGTCGCCTTGCCGTACTATTTCGGGGATGTCCATGATGTGTTCCATGTATCATCGTTGAAGAAGAGTTTTTGACAACAAGAGCCACGTTTTGCCAACCCTGGACGCATTCAACTTCAACCTAACCTTACTTATGAAGTTGCTCCGACACAGATTGTGGATTGGAAAGAGCAAAGGTTAAGATCCAAGATTGTTCTTGGGAACGGGAAGCAGACATGAGGGAGCAATATCCGTATTTATTCGGTTGACTATAACGGTATGTTCTTTGTATCGTCTCAATTGAATCTTGATCCTGTCTTGATTTAATGTTAGATCTTACCAATTTCGAGGACGAAATTTTTATTTAAGGGGGGGAGGATGTAACACCCTGTATTTCAGTGTATTTTTAATGAAGAACTAATTTTATTGATGCAAAATTTATTCTCTTGTTTCATAATTATTAAATTGTATTTGGGTTATTTTTATGATTTTTAGTTTACGAAAATTATTTTTTTGAGCGCTTTCTTAAATTAATTATTGTTGTGTGTTTAAATTTCTTCTCGAATTAAATTAAATAATTATTGGGTTTAATTATTTATTTTAATTATAATCATTGTGTTTTGAAATATTTTATTTCACTAACTGTTTTAAAATCTTTTCCGTTGGATCATTTTTATGACCCAAGATATGAGGATTGACCTCATGGACCTCATTTCTTTCCCTACATTTTTCCTTTTTCCTTTTTTCTTTTCTTCCTTTTTCTTCTTCTTTTTCTTCTTTCTTTTCTTTTTCTTTTTTCTTCTTCTTTCTCCTCCCCTTCCCGCACGACCTCTCTCTCTCCAGTGCGTCCGTCATTCACCCTCAACCCACCGCCGTCGCGCTGCCGTGGCCTGCACCGCCCAGCCCAGTAGCTCCCCCACCGGCCGGCGACCACCCCCCATAAATTCCAGCCTCCCTTGAGCCGGCGTGAGCCACCACGCACGGCTTGAAGCCGTGGCATTATTTGTGCTCGCGCACCGCCGTCGCGCCACCACCGGTCACCATCTCTTCATCACTTCATCCTCGACCTCTTAGCAACCCATTGGACCCAACCCCACCTCCAATTCGTCACCGGTGAAGCACATCCAACTCCATTTTCGTTTTGGATATTTTTGGCCTTAAAACACCTCTTGCGCCACCACCCACGGCCAACCACCACCACCACTAGCTTCACCGACATCCCTAGGCCCTACCCTATCAATCTCGAGTCTTCTTTCGCATCCGTGATCCTCCAGAAATTATTATATAGCACTGTAAGTATTTTTCAAAGAATTCTCGTGAATTTAATGTATTTTTACACTAGCACATTACACTGTATTAAATTGCTGATTGCTTGTGCCGGACTGAGTCCGAGGAGTACGGGGGTCAGATGGATTGATGAATAGAGTTGTTTGCTTGGTTTGTTGGGATTTATTGTGGATTTGGGTTGGTACATGTACATTTCTTGCATGATCATGTTGTAAAGGAAAATTGGGTTTTTCGCATACTACATTCATGTTCATGTGTGCATTGAAACTGTGATTTCATGTGTAATAATTTGTTGGGTGCGTGTAGGTCACGACCCCAAGCCGAGATGGGCTATTATCTCGGTGGAGCTCCTCTGGTCACTCAGGAGCGTAAAATACTGAGTGACGTCCCCTAGATTGTCGCTGGGCGACAGTGGGATCGAACGAGATGGTCTCGTGCCGACTCTGTGGTCCCTTGCTGGCGAGGACTAGAGGATGTTTGGCCATGTACGCGCTGGGCGAGGAACTGGGCATCGCTCGTTGCGTAGAAGATGCTTGGCCACGTATGTTAAAATTGGACTATTTTCTAGGAAAATAGCATGTGTTAAATTTTGTGTAAACCATTTTCTGGGAAAATGTTTTACGGATATTTTGGGCCAATTGGGATTTTGGCGTGTGTTGGGGATTAATCATTTTCGGGAAAAATGATGGTTTTGAGAATATTGCAAATTTTATCATGTGCATGCATGTTGGTTGTATTAAATTCATTTTATTCCCGATGATTGTTTGGTTTGTACTTACCTGCGGTACCGTGTTGGTAACGCAGATTTTGATACAGAGGAGGATGAGGGCGAGCCTGAGGAGACGGCTCTGCCCGACGAGTGATCTGGGATCACTTGCCAGACTATCTATTTCATTGTATCGAATTTTATATTGGATGACTGTAAAACTATTTTTAGCCATTACTGATATTTAAATGCTATTTAAATTCTGGTACTTAGCTGACTAATCCGCTGCGTTATTTTTGTACACTGTTACATGTATACACACTTAACACCTTCGTTGGGATGCGTGACCGTGTTGTCACCTTCCGGGCATCTCGATTCCCGTGCTTTTATTTAAAGGGGGTCGGGGGCGCCACATCCTAGGACTTGGTTCTCAAAGTTGAGTAATAAATTATTGTCTATTGGTTTTTATGCTTCAAAATCTCATCCTTCCTTGTTTATATTCCGCAATTCCACTAACTCTGGGTTTATATTAAATTACATGGATGACATAATCCTTACCGGTTCCAATGATTTGCTCATTTCCCAAATTCTTGCCTGTTTGCGTGTTGCATCTCCCATTAAAAACTTAGGCTCTTTGCATTATTTTTTAGGTATTGAGGTCCTAAAAAATTCTCAAGGTTTATTTTTGTCTCAGACCATATACATCACTGACTTGCTTCAACGCACAAACATGCATAAGTCAAAGTCAGTCTCCACCCACATGAGCACTACATCCAAACTTTTAGCCTTAGAAGGATCCTCATTTGAGGATCCTCAACTTTACCGTAGCATTGTAGGCAGTTTATAATATCTTTCTTTTACAAGACCAGACATTTCATTTTCTATAAACAAAGTTTGCAAATACATGCACTCTCCTAGAATTCCTCATTGGCAAGCTGGTAAAAGAATTCTTCATTATTTACGTCTTACTTCTCATTATGGTTTACATTTTTCTGCTTCATCTTCCTTTAATTTGTCTGCCTTTTCAGATGATCACTGAGCCGGTTGCCCAGACGATCGCAAGTCCATGGGTGGATTCTGTGTATATTTTCGTTCTCACTTGTTATCTTGGGGTTCTAAGAAGCAACCTACGGTTGCTAGATCATCCACCGAAATTGAGTATAAAGCAGTTGCAAACAATGTTTTGAATATCGTACCGGAAGCTGTATCAGTCAAGGCACTAGAACGAAATATTTCGGTATCAGTATCATTTCAGGATAATATTTTGGTACCGATACCGTTTTGGAATAATTTATACCTGGATAAATTATATATATATACAAGTATTAACTGTATTACAAAAAAATAACAAAATAAGTCATAAACTCAATACTTCTCAATAAAAGTCTTAAGTTTTAAGTTACAAATAACATAAAGTTATAAACACCAACTTCATGATAAAATCATTAACGTCACCACATCATCAAAAATACCCATCCTCATCAAAAAGACAATAAGGATTAAGATTCGACATGTTAATCAAAATATTTTCATCAATGTCATCACCGTCATCAACATCAACACCAACATTATCATTGTCTTCCTCATTTAGTGAGGCAAATGGCTCCTTAATACTTGCCCAATCCAAATCTTCTCCACAAGAAGCTCATATTCTTCACCCACCCATTCTTCCATCAAATCAATGTTTTCAAGATTAATTGGATTTAAAGCATCTCTTCCATTTTTATGCTCTTGTCAAAATAAAATCAAATATAAGTGAAAATGTTATATATTTTTCAACAATGAAAATATCAGTATTAAAAACAATTATCTCTCTCTCAGCTTCAAGTTATAACGAATAAATACTAAATCATTTAAACGTTTATGCACTAATCTACTTCTCTTTTTCGAATGAATAAAATCAAATGTGCTCCGGTTTCTCTCACATCCAGTTGCACTACAGCATTGACTTAGTACTCGAACAGCAAACCTTTGAAGCGTTGGAACCTCGCAACCAAATTGCGTCCACCATGCAACTATAACAATAATGCAATTATAAATTATTAATTAAATACAAGTAAAAATAAAATAAGATAAAATTTAAAGTACAAAGTCACACTATTTAACAAATGATATTGATAAATGATAATACCTGGATTGATCTTATCATGCTGGCAGATTGCTAAAGAATGTCCAAACTCACCTACTGCATTCTTATACAAGTCAAATTCTGTAATAATCTTATCTTGATTATCGGGATCAAGTTCCATCTTCATAACACAGCTATTGAAGCCTCTTACAACATCATTTTTATTTTTAAAGTTGGGGCTACAGTAAATTTCAGGGTTAAGAAAATAACCCGCCTCAAGGAATGGACTGTGAAGCTGCCTATCCCATCTAAAATCAATGATCCGGGTGAATGGACTAAATAAAATAACTTTGTTATGGCATATTACTTTTATGTTCTCTTTAACTCTTTCCATTGTATCATACAAGTATCCCATTGCAGGCTTCTCATCCCCATCAACAATTCATATAACACCAACCAAAGGCTCACTAAGTTTGATAATAAATTGACATTGAGTCCAAAACTGTTTATCTTCTAAAATGATCTCAGCTATCTCCTTCCCTATGTTGATCTTAGAATGACTTGATGCAATCCATTTATCACAAGTAAACATTTGTCTGAGTTCTTTCTTAAACAAGAGCAAACATTGGATACTTAAAAAATTTGTTGCAAACCTTGTAATTTCAGGACGACACAAATCATGACCTTTGGTAAAGTCTTTTCTCATCAATGCCAAAACCCAACCATGGTTATAGATGAACTTTGTTATCTTTTTTGCCTTTTTTTATAGTATCATCGGGGAAAATATCTTGGATCAGAAAAATTCTCCAACATTAAGTCTATGCAATGAGCTGCACATGGGGACCAATAGAAAGAGCCATACTTCTGTTTTAACTTTTTTCCTGCAACTTTATAACTTGCATCATTGTCCGTTATGAATTGCACAAGATTCTCAGCTCCAATTTCTTGAACAATCTCATCAAAGATATTAAACAATGTTTCAGCATCTTTTCTAAGGCCAAATGTATCAACAGACTTTAAGAACATTGCACCTTTCGGACAATAAACTAGAAAGTTGATTATTGATTGTTGCTTTTGGTTTGTCCAACCATCTGCCATTAATGAACAACCGGTCTCATTCCAAACCTTCTTAATTTATTGCAAATAATCTTGAACCTCATCCACAACCATCTTTAATCAATTTCCTCTCAACTCATATAAAGAAAGACCCTTGAATCCTGACCCGATGACAGTCATGGCATCGATAGCTGGTTGATTAAACTTGGATTGAGCAGCATTGAAAAGCAGATTAGCATCATACCACCAGTGTGCTACAACCATCTTTGCTTTTACAATAATCTCATTTGAACACATAGAACTCTTAATTGAAGGCTGGGCCCCAGGAGTTGTTCTTGGAGCAAAAAATCTACTCAATCCCCCCACTGACTTTCTAGTTCTAGATTCTTTCGACTTTCCCTTACCTTTTGAAAGCTGAATCTGTCCCTCCATACTATTACTATCATCAATATCATCAGATGTTAAATCTATATCGCCTCTAATCTCTGAACTTATTTTTCTTTTATTCTCTTTAATTTTTCTCATTTCATCAAGCAACTCCTTTATTTGCCATTTTATATCTTCAGAGATATTTTTACATGCTTCGATATTGCCTGGAATCCCAGCTAGATGATACTTCAACTGAATGATCCCGCCACCTCTAATTACTTTATTACAATATAAACATTCAGTATTATTTCTTGCCCCTAGCACTGCACGTGCATGGGCCCATGCTGGATCTTCTGATCTTACAAGAGCAAGTGTTGGAGTTGAAGTCATACCACCGGTTGATTGACAACTAGACATTTTTAACTATTAAAGTATAAGAAATTAACACTTATAAGTTACAAGTAAGCAAAAGTTATAGATAGTATACAATGTAAAAAGCAGTAACTATTTAAAACTAAGCTTCACAAATGAATAATTTAAAACGAATCAAAATTCAACATGTTGTACAAAAATCCCTAACCAAGATTTCAAAAAATTCATAAACTAAGCTTCACAATAAGTGGCGAATGAATTAAAACAGTAACTATTTACAAAAATTAGACTTTATGATACTAAAATTAGACTATTTAGTATTTACAACTTCATATTTACCCAATTTGTCCTATCAAAAACATTAAAAAGCATATCAAAATACTAAAACAGCAATGGGTGCCCACTGATAATCCATTGATTTTCTAGATCAATTTAATTTTCTACAATTTTATCAGTTGTAAACTGACAAAAACAATCAAATAAACACAACCCAACATACTCACAGCCAAAACAATAGATTAGTTTCACTAGAATCACAACGATTACTTTCACAGAATCACAAAGAATAGATTACTTTCATAGAATCACAAATTCACAACCAATAGATCAATAAATAAATAAATAAATAAAACTCACTCTTTCGTGATGTTGAGAGAGAGACAATGAGAAAGAGGTGAGTCAGTGACAGGGAAAAAATTCAAAATTCTAATACCAAGAGACCAGATTTGATTTCGAAACCCTGTATAATCTTCAGAGAAAATAAAACATTAGATTCAAAATGAGAGAGAGAGAGAGAGAGAGAGAGAGAGAGAGAGAGAGATGAGAGGCAATGGGAGAAGAGGGAGAAGAGAGATGTTCAAAAAAAAGAGAGGAGCTGACAGAAATGCTGCGGCTAGGCACCACGGCGACGTGCAACGGCTACGTGTGGCGAGACGGACGGCGCTGTCGCACAGATGGGTGAATTTTGGAGGTCTGGCTGAGGGACTGAGGGAGACGATGTCGCGGGCCTCACGGCCACTGAGCTGGGGAAGAAAAGAAAAGTAAAATAGAAATGAAAAAAAAACCTAAGTTATCAAATTATGAAAGTCCGAAATAGCCCTGACATATTTATGTAAATTATGAAAATGCCATCTCCAAACCCGCTGCCGAAATGCTGAAGAATCTGTACTGGCCAAAATTATTATTTCGGCCGAAAAACCAAATACCGGCCGGTACGGCCGATATCCTAGGCGGTACAAAACAGATAATGTACCTATACTGGCTACTATTTCGGTACGACACATACCGATCATACCAGCCGGTACGGTACGGTACCAAAAACACTAGTTGCAAATACTACTTGTGAGCTACTATGTCTAGAATCATTGCTTGGCACCACCTACCTGTCCACGAATCCGGTACTTCATTCTCGAACAAAACATGTCGAAGTTGATTATCACTTTGTTCGAGAAGGGTTTCTGCTAAAGCACTGAAAGTTTCCTTTATTTCAAGCAAGGATCAACTAGCCGACATCTTTACAAAGACTCTTTCAGACGTTTCAGTTTTCTTCGATCAAGCCTCGCCATTCTTCCGATGCCGCTTGAATCGCGAGGGCTATTAAGGCACCGAATTCTCATGCAGCAGCTATTGCACCAGAATGCAACCATGAGCACGATAGCACTCGTACAACATCACTGAAATATTCAAACAGAATTCAGAAAGAATCTTCCAAGCGCATGACACCTGTCCTACCTCTAGAAGATTCTCATATAACCAGCTGAGTGATTGTATACCGTCTGATCAAAATATAATCAAGATTCTAATCCATGGTATACTTGTATAAATATGGGTTGGAAATACAATGTAAAGACGCTAAAAACATATGAATGAAAAGAGGCTCTGCCTCCATTGAGGTTTTCCTTCGAATGCTTGTTTTCCAGCTTCTGCCATAAATTCATTACTCTAGATCAAATAGAGATCATGAAGATGCTCGATCGTATTGCATGGACGGTGAAGATGCATGGTTCCATCTATGTAATTGCTTTCTAAATAATGTCCTAATTAACCTTCAGTACTACAGGCACTATATAATCTGCCGTCCTTTTATATTATATATCGCTTTGTCTAATTTTGCCAAGCATATTTTACGTGATCTTCTGAATTTTATTTACGTATTAATTAATGATTAAGACATCACGTTAAAGTTTTTACGAGCACACGTTACCAAAACCATCATGCGTACGTTAGTCTTCATGTAGTTTACAAGAAAAATGTGGATTTATAATAAATTATTCGCAACAAAAATAATTATTTATAGAAAGATACTCAGTTTAACTTAAAAGCTAGCTAGGGTGCTAGTTTTAAACAATATGTATACAACTTAATTAAAAGCTGAGGTGCCAGTTTTAGGTTGGTTATACGTACGGAGGGAGTGACTATCATGAATAATTTTGCATCCCTTTTAGTCTCATTTCATTTCTATTTTCTCTTCTTATTATTTAGTTAGTTTATTTCTTTGTGTTTAATATCTACTAATATTGGATCTAGGTTAGGAATCCTTAGATGTAGGGTTAGGATTAAATCCATAGAAACCCTAATCCCCTCATTTCCTATTCTCTCTATCTCTCCCTCCAGCCGTCTACACCCTCAACTATAACACCCCCCCCCTGCGCAGTGACTCTGTCTTCTCCCTCACCTCCACCACGCCTCACGCCGGTGACCCTTCACATCCTATCATACCTCTCCCTTTTCCCCCTTGCTGTCGCCCCCTCAAGCTATAACGCAGCCCATGATCCCTCGCCTCCACCGTGACCCAAGCACAAGCCGCCGCAGTAGGCACCACCCCTCTACGAGCACGTCATTGCCAACCAACCAACTCTTCCTCCCTTGGTCTCTCCCTTAGGTCCCATAGCTCTCTTTCCCTTCTCCCTCGGCTTCTCTCCACGGCACAAAGCCGCGCGCCGCCACTATGAGTAGCCCACAGGCACACCGTCAAGCCTCATCGCAAGCCCTTCCTCTCTATGACTGCCCCTCCCTCTCTCCTAAGAGACACACCACTGTAAATAACAAAACCACTAATACTTGTGGGAATAGTGAGCAAAAGTGCCATCACTAGCCTCTCATTTAACTCTTGAAAAATAGTTCTTGCACTCTTCTATCCATGCATACAAATTTACCCTCCTTTATGTACAACTTGGTCATAGGTGCCGTAATATTAGAAGGGAAGTGATAGGATTACTACCTATTTACTACTTATAATCTATTTATTTTTTAATCATTTTCTTTTAAGTATTTTTTTAACATTTTTAATCATTAAGAAAAAAATTAAAAATATATATATATAATTTAACTTCCTTAACCATTAAGTAAAATAAAAAAAATTATAAATAAATAAAATACAAAAAGAGTAATAAATAGATAATAGAATGGTAGTAACCTTATTATTTTTTATACTAGAAAACTCCTATATGAACACCTTAGAAACATCCAGCAAGTCTCAGAAAGTTTCTGACTTCCTAGACATAAGTGGGCCAACTATCTTAAGCCCTCAAAGCCTTTACAATCCAACCCCAATTTTTTTCTATCTGACCTAAATAATAAATTTAAACCTTAATAAATTATTCAAACTCTAGCTAGGTTTTCCTAAAGATAAAACCTTAATTAAAACAATCGTTAATAGTTCAAAAACTAACTAGCATCAAATGGTAACTTAGCATCATACACATATTACAATAACAATAATAATATAATAGTTTTGATAGTAGAGAAATTATAGTTGCAGTCGTGAGTGCGCAAGCGCAGTACAATCACTTTGAAAAAAGTAATATATACGTGACCCACATGAAAATAGAAAGAATTTTTTAATAGTAGACTTCACTATTTTTCAAAACGATTGTATAAAATTTACGTACTTTACGACTGCACGTAACATTATTAATAATAATTTGCTAAATTATATATGGGGGTTACAGTTTGTGGGTAGGCTTGCTCTTTTCTGGGTCTGGGCCTTTTGAGATCCCTTGTGACACACTGTTTTGACAATGGTCGGCCTCGTCCCCTTGTCCTTTCCTTTTTATTTTAACTTTTTTGTATTTATATTTTCAAAACAAAGTTTTTTGCTAGTGGTGGCCCGGTTTTGTAATCGCAATAAAAATCAAGTCTTTTTTTGTTTAAGATTCCTCATTTTTGTGGTGTTTTATAGCTTTTTGAGTCTCTTTTTTTTTTTAATAGTTTTAGAACCTTGTATTTAATTTTCATTATTGTTGATATGCGTTATAAAATTTTAAATATATATATATATATATATATATATATATATATATATATATAGTTTGAGCAATGCTAGATACAGTCCCCATTTGGGGACTGCAATGCAAACCTAGGTAATTTTATCTTTAAATTTTTTTAAAATTATAAAACTATCCCTCCTGAAATTATATTTTTTCTCATTTAATAAGGAGTCTGCACATGCAGTCCCCAAGTGGGGACTGCAAATAGAATTTCTCATATATTTTTAAAATTTTTACATTTTTATACAAGATGCTTGTCAAGTGACGCCTATTTGTTTCTGATTTGACATTTCTAATGGTTTGCTAAACACAGTAAAACAAAACATGAGTCAAATCCAAACTATACATTCAAGCAAAGTTTCACGCAACAGATATCCTCCACACGTCTCTCATTTCATTTCCATAGAATACGCAACTGAAATCTGAGTCAGATTCAAACTTCACATAGAAAAACCTGGACTAAGTTCAGCACTATTGATGGTTCCTCTACCCTAATAAGCCAAAAAAAGACAAAAGGAATCTCGACCCTCTGCGAATAGTTTCAAGGATTTGATTCTTAAGCAATTCATGCGAATAGTTTCATGGATGAAAAAAGCCGTGGGGGTTTGCTCCTTCTGACGAGGACTTCATTGCTCTTTCTAACCAACAACTTCATCCTCATTTGGATTCAGAAAATATTTCATCTCATCTCATTATTATAATTTTATTAAATTTTCACATAAAATATAATAAAAAATTCAATTTTTTCAAATCTCAAAACAATATTAATATTAAAAAAATAATATTTTAAGAATATCTTTTTTAACTTTTATCTTTTATTTAAAATCATCTCATCTCTGAATCGAAACCAACCCTAATCTCGGGGATGGCAGTCTCTTTGTAATCTTAGGCCATATTAGACTCTTGCATGGAGGATGGAGGGGTAGTAGACTACATTTTTTATAGTTTGAGATGGCAATTGTCATATTTAATGATTTGGGTGCAATTACAATTCGTTGGTAGTTTACGGATTTTAGTGTTTTTTTTTCCATTTTTTTTTTCTAAATCTGTTGAAAAAAAATTATAATGTCATTTTTTTTATTCTTTGTAATTGTATTAGTGTCATGTTTATTGTTTTAGAAATACTTTATTATAAAGGGATTATACAAAAATAAACCTAAAAACTAATGTGATTTGATGCAATACGTCAGATTGTAAAGTTATGTTTATTATAAAATAGATCTAACAGATCACATAAAGCCATATCAGTTTATGAGTTTATTTTTGTATACTCTCTTTATGTATATAGAGAAATGATATTTGCAGTTTTATAATGTGCAAGTCCTACATATTCCTTTTGAAAAAAGTAAAGAAATCTAGAATCCACATGAAAAAATTATTTTTTAATAATAGACCCTACTTTTTTTTTTCCAAATGAGTCTGCAGAACTTTACACCGCCTAGAACTGCATGCATTACTCTTTTATTTATCAAGCAAGACAAAGACACTTCAATTTCTCTGATTTTCTTTTTTCTTTCTAATGGATTGCAATACAAAGTACAAACTACAAAGACATTGCAGAAGAATCGGAGTCGGACGAAATATAAATAATGCTGACTTTTAGAATATGAAGGGGTCTTTACAAAGAGCTGGACGTTGCAGCAACTGAAATGGACCCTTTAATAATTTAATAAAATTAGAAACATTTCAACTACGAAATGGCGGTTGGTTTTCAAAAGGCAGCTCAATGGATGTTGCATTACCGTAAAATTCTTCCAAGTTGTAGAAAGCTCTTTGTTGAGGAAGAAATATATGGATTACTACGTCACCTGACAACATCAAGACAATCAACATAACTGTTACCAGTATAAACAACTCCATGACAAAAAGCACTAAGCAATTGAATCAATGGCAGGAGGCAACAAGAACTGAACCAAGAGGAAAAAAAGAATAAAAGAAAATCCATGGTAGACCTATTTTCCCAGTTGTAGCAAGCCTATCAATATCGCAAATAATCTTAAGGATAGATAAACCCTGTAAGTTGAGAAATATCCAGTAAACAATTTGAAACTTATACACATGTACATTACACACTTGCTAGATATGCCAGATTTGTTGATGATTTAATGGTTTCGTGGGAGTTTGTTCCCCCTTGTATTCAGCAAGTCATTTGGACTGAAAAGTCTGTAATTTTTCAGTTTATGATGAAATGAAATTACGTCTTTCCTATTAAAAAAAAAAAAAAAGAATTGAAACATCAAGCATACATATGTAATGTACATGTTCATGTTCCAATCAAAGGCATTCAAGTTAAAGCCCTATTAGGTCTTAATTGGCAAACTGACAGCAAGAGAAAGTCAGTGATAGAACATGATATGTGCATTTGTTTCCAGAGCATACATTCAATTCATTGTTTTCCATCAAAAGGGAAAACTAAAGGTTGCTGATCTCAAAAGGCTGGCTAATTTACCATATGAGTATTACATCTGTTATATGCACACATTTCTTAGATTGAAAAACATATAAAAATTATGTGTAGGTCCATATTAGGTGAGTCATGTCATTTGATTGTTGCATACGTGATCATGCATTCACAAAACCGTTCACTGCACATAATCAAAGAGAGCATATATTTTGCACCTCCAAACTGGTACCTACCTTGCAATATGGTGTACCTAAACTACAAAACTTGAGACAATGCCCTCTCAAACCACTAAAAAATTACAATGTGCACTACGGTCTGACAGATCAGGAATGTCCCACATCAACTACTTTTGGGACATCAACTACTTTTTAGGATGTCACATTTCATGCTTTTCCAGTTAGTTTAGAAGTAGCAAGTGCATATTCCCCAAGAATCAATCCCATAAACTTTGATTGTATTTATTGGTTGGACTTGGAATATCAATCGCAAAAACTTTAGGAAGGTAAGTGGACATAGAGACTGAAAACTGAAACTGAAGAGTTTTGATCAACTGCATATTATCTAAACTTTAATTGTTAGGGAATTGTGTGGAAAAATTTTATAGTTGGACAAAAGGGGAAAAACATGCAGCCCCCAAACACATTCTAACTTGCAATGTGATAACTAAACTAAAGTTGAGACATTGCACCCTCTAACTACAACTTTTTTGTTAAATAGTACATTTACTTGAATTTTAACCATTACGATAACAAAAAATAGGTAATATAACCTAATTAACCGTCGGATTTGCTCAGTTTTGATTGTTAAGGTGGCAAAAGATAAATAGCAGGACACATTCTTGACAGTTAGATTTTAAGTAGGGTGTATTGTAACCTCTAGTAGTATAATAGTGCCTTTAATAGTGTCAACCCTCGGGGTTGGCTCAAGTGGTAAGAGCCTTGGTCTTGGTGGTAAGCTCCCTCCAGTTCCAAGGGTCAAACCCTTGGGTGCAAACAATTTCTAGAGCTCATCGGACTGAGGAAATTTCTCCTTATATTACCCAAGGTGCACTTGTGGGAAACTCCTCACTGATGGGCGATGCACTGCTGGGATTAGTCGGGACTTTGTTTCAGATACCCGGTACCAATAAAAATAAAATTAACAGTGCAATGTCTCAACTTTGATAGTTTATACACCACAATGTAACCTGAAATCAGTTAAGGGGTGCAAACTATATTTTCCACTACCCAATCAATTTTAGATTTCAAAACTGTAAAGTAAGCTTCAGGCTGCTACCTGTCCAAGTGAAGTAAATTAAAATAGTTGGAGTTTGCGTCACAACCAGAAATGGCATCTTAGTGTCCAGGTTACTAATGAACGGAACAGGATGTTGAATCTTTATATAGAAGATTCAGAAAGAGCCAAAATATTTTATATTTGATTATATTGGAGCAGGAGAGTTCAAAGGAAAGATTGCATTAATAAATAATAGAAAATAGGCCCTCCTAATAAGATAAATCTCAGTTCCCTATGAATGAGTAATGAATTCTGAACCAAGTTTGACAGTGTAATTAATCACCACCAAAAACCCCAAATTAAAGCAAGCCCAAAGAAAGGGATACAGAGCCTGTGGCTGACTTGCAAACTTCGAGAAAGCAATAGTCACTTTCATATTCGCTAAAAAATATTAATTTTTGGTCGTGACTTCAAATGTAATAGTCGTGATTCTTGTGAATTATGAGTGTAATAATCAGGGAAAGCACTAGTCAATTTGCACTATAACCCCAAAAAAATAAGCCAATTTGAAGCTACCCTAAAATCACTTGGCAATTCGGTTTCACCTAGTAAGTAGCCAATGTGGGACTTAACACCCACTGACTACCTTTATAACCTATTCACTCTATTTGGGTTATTCGTACTCCCAATATGGGAATGGGTCAGCTGCTTACTTTTAGTGCTAGGATGGGACTGAACAGTGTTACAAACTTCTCCCCTTCTTAAATTCTTGACATCCTTAGTTAAGTCATGTCATGCAGTATTTCAGCATCACATGGCTGGTCTTTCTAGGAGGCTTCAATAACCATTGAGGGAGAGCACTAGCCACATCTGCACTACAAACCCACAAATATTAGTCAATTTGAACCTTCCTAAGAACCTAATAAAGTTCAGTTTCACTGAGTAAGTAGCCAAAGTGGGGACTTTAGCACCCACGACTAGCTTTATAAGCTATCCACTTCCTCTGTAATTCATAATCCCACACTCTATATGGGTTATTCTTATTCCCAATGTGGGAATAGGTGTTGCAACTAGCCACAACTGTCACAGGTGACTTCATCATGGCGAAGGAAAAAATGCAAAAGGTAACAAAAGGCCAATAAAATGTGATTGCAGATGACATCCTCCACACTGACTAAAGGGTGTTAAGGCCAATGGTCACAACCAAAAGAAAAATGAAAATTTCTTTCTTTTAACTTAACATTAGAACAGATGAGAACTGGATTAGAATGCAAAATCCCTTACCAAAGTCCAACAAGGTCCATGAGTTTGGTTTTGAGTCCCCAGATGGAACTTTCCCATACTTCTTCTCAGCTAGATCTCTTATTTTTGACCTGATTTGCGGTTTGACACAAAAATATCAATTCAAGCATTGGTACAACACACTGAACCATAATTAGGCTCTCCAACCAAAATATGAAGATCATCATCAAAGTTGGAGTCATACCCAATAGCATCAATCTGAGGACGAGAAAATGCTGTGGCAATGATAAAAAATCGAGTCCAATACACAAGAGGCTTCACAAAGAGGACCTTTATATCAGCTGCCTTGACCTCGCTGGCAACCTTGGCCATCGCCACAGCAACTACAGAGATGGCCGGAAACAGATTTAAGTTGGTATCCTTATATATATATATATATTGGCGTAAGTTGGTATTGCTTGGGTTCTATGGTTTCTTTCTGCTTTCAGATTTTAGTAATAAGCACATGATCTGTGCAATAAAAACTTAAGAGAACTTTACGGTATCATGAATTTCTAGTGTAAGAAATCAAATCATCCTCATTTTCCAATTGGAGATCACTAAGTGATTTCAGAGAATACCGTATCCTAGAAAAATCTTGTGCTGAATAATTATAAAATTAAAAGGGACTCGGTAATTTCCATAGCAATTGTACAAGGCCTCTTAACAAGACAAAACTCTTCAAGGCCCTCACAAATTAATTCAGATTAGCTACTTGAATTACATTTCCCAGGTTTCAAGTTTAGGAGTTTTGAGTGTATACGTGAATTTATGCATAGGGGCAGAATATGTCCCTGGAGAGGGTGATGAGGTGATATATGGCCACAGGGGGCTGGGGGAAGGGGGGGAGTTTGGAGGGGGTAGCAAGACTAAGAAGGGAATTCAGAATTGGTAACCCAGGCAGTGTAACAATCATTAAAAGTTGGCAGTAGTTTGAACTTCATGCTGGAGGTACAAAAAATACAATTTTCAATACACAATAATTTTTTAAAAAGATTTTCCCAAGACCTTCTGTTTTTTTTTTTTCATTTTTTGTAGTGGGAAACTTCCATATGCGTAATGCAGTAATCCAGCATGGAGCACTCTTAAACTAGGACAAAAAGAGATATGGGCCAGGATGGATTATGGGGTCCAAAATTGGACGAGATGGGTCAACATTATGTCATTAACGACACTGGTTGGAATCTTAATTTCAAATTCACTGCAAAATGACCTTACATGATAAGCTTTCAGCATCATCATCAACCTCTTCACTTTGAGGCTTTTGGTCTTTTCTCCTGAACACCACCTTTCCAAATTTATTAAACAAGTCATCATATGTATCATCTGTATCTTCACTTACATTCTGCAAAATATATTACTCAAGTCAGTGATGCAAACAATTACCTCAATGGTGTCTAGGTACTTCAAACAAGAAAAACTTTTAGCATTGAAAACAAATATTTTAATCAAACATCCTTGGTTAAAACATCAAACATCATTCTCCCACCTCCCCTACCACTAAAGAAAAAAAAGGAATCTGAGCAGTATGAGAGTAATTGAGGGAGGGGGGGGGGGGGGGGGGGGGGGGGGCGGTAGGTGACAAAAAATTTAGGGTCAAATAAAAAGTCAAAACCAAAGGAATCCACCACTTCTGCCATTCATTTTCTCTAAATTAACTCTGCATATGTGTTAGAGTTAATTACCTTCCTAGTTACTAAGGCTATTTTTGGACACTCATAATTTCCTTCCTAAACATCACTCAAACACAAAATACTTTTCAATTTCAAATCTTCAACTTTTTCATCTAATCATTATCTAATCATTACAATTTTCTTAAACTTCCAAACACAAAAAACAATACAAATTTTTCAAATTTCAAAACAAAAATAATATTAAACATTATATTCAAACAATATTTTAACTTTATAATATTTTTATTTAACTTTTTCTCGCTCGTTTCTCAAAACCCAATAAAACATCTTAAGTCAAACCATTTCACTACTATTCACAAACCATTACACTACTATTCACATAATTCTAGTATGCTCAGGCGATGCTCTTGTGTATGTCTTGTATACTTGGGCTTATGCCTATTCTTACGATTAACAAAATTTTGTTTGCCGATAAAAAATAAATAAATCTATTCATAGAATTCTCATCTCATCTCATTACCCAAACATGCCCTAAATATTCCTACATATGTGTTATGTATGTATTGTGCATTGAGACTTGGGTGGCATCAAGGAAATAAACGAATGGCATCGGCCTACCTTGACAACCACTATTGGAAAATTCTTGAGGTTTGTTGACTCAAAGAGTTTAAGTGAAGACAAATAAGTGGGACTCTACCCAAGATGTAAACTTTGGCTGCAACATTTTCCTCGATAAGACTAAGTTGTTTCTTCGAGTGATCTTTCTCCTAATGAAAGATGACAAGTGTCATGATCTCCAACCTTGAACCCACTGGCCATAATCAGGGTGGAACTTGTTCAGGTCTTTCATTACTTGGGGAAAATAGTCAATGCCAGTCCTCGGACCACACTTGAGGGGCATAACACAGCCAAAGCTCAAAGAATAAACCATTTTAGCGAATTTTACTCCTTGGAGGATAGGTTTGCATAGAATCAACTAAGATATCTTTCACACTAATGAAAACTGCCTCATTTTCCCATCTGACCATGTTATGCACCTCTCTCAATCAACCCTTAGCTGGATCAGCTGTTTATAACCACTGAGTTATTTGCCTCTTTTTCTTTCATCAGATTTGAGCCTTGGTGGATTAGCCATTTATTACCATTGATTTTGGACAGTTAGACTTTGGTCCAACCTGTTTATTAAAGCCTAGGGCACTCCAGATCAGAGAGAAACTTTACTCAATTCTTTCTTCCTTCCCGAAACACTATCACTCAGCTATAGTATCCACCCTATATCCAGCAACCACCACTGATAAACTCTCTTGCTGTCACACAAAAAGAATGATTATAAAGTTTGTCCATCCTTCGCACAAGGAAAGCGGCTTCGCGGAGGAAGTTGGGTTTAGTCTAATCCTGGGGAGCTGTGAGTCGAGATATAGTTCGCTCCAAGTCAAGGAGTCCAGGAGGCATGAATTGAACGGTTAAGGGCAACTCTTTCACGTGATTCTATGCTTTGTGAGACCCTTACGTGCTCTTAAACAATTTTTATGCTTGACGATAATAAGGTAGATAGAATAGTGTTGCCTGTTATTGTTATATTTTAGAGTAGATACGTTCGAGAACTACAAAAATTGTGCATCATCAAACTATTTTCCGACAACTAAAACATAGAACAACATTAGACCCCAGATCCATAAAACATTTTTCTAAGCTTTCCTCAGTTTTCACAGCACCCGAACAAAGTTTATACAACTCAAACTAGCAAACAAAATAGAAATAGAAACACCACTTAACAAAGCTGAGCCGAGTAGAGTTCCCATATCCCACAACCCAAAACGTTATCAACCAAACGTATTACTTTCGAACCAAAGTAGACAAAACCAAAACAGACTGAAATGAAAACAACGAGGGGAGGGGAAATGGGGAAAAAACGTTATCTCTTACCTCTTTGCCAGTTGCCATAACCAAATACGAGCCCCTTGTCTTGAAATTAAAGTTTCTTGTACTAGGCACCCTATAAATGCAATTGTGGTGTGAAAAATTATTCCCATCCATGCATTTGCGCACAGAAATCCTTTTGGGTCTTTGACGGAACTTCGATTCAACACGGCACAGATGCCGGAACTCGCCGAAAAACTCAGTTGCGGTGCCGGCTGCTGTGCCAGCGATAGATAGCATAGTGCCCACTACCATAGTTGCAACTGGCT
This sequence comes from Juglans mandshurica, assembly GCA_022457165.1. Taxonomy (NCBI): domain Eukaryota; kingdom Viridiplantae; phylum Streptophyta; class Magnoliopsida; order Fagales; family Juglandaceae; genus Juglans; species Juglans mandshurica. Next base: position 22,239,307 of record CM039632.1, read on the forward strand.
AATGATGAACGACAGAGCAAGGATATAACATCTAAAGATGAGAGAGGCCCTTTAAAGTGATGCACCATAACGGGCAACGTTTCCTGAATCCTGGAGTCTTAACTTGACCCGCATTTATGTTTGGGTTTCGGTTCCGGCACGCCGGAATCCAACCCAACCCACTAACCTCTTTTGCTCAAGTCCAACCCTCCAAGTTTTTAAGAGTTCCTGTTTCGTATCGTGTGATATAAAAATAAAATAAAATAAATAGTTTTAATTTTCAAAAGTTATTCCTTTTTTATTTTGTAATATCGTGAAATTGTCAAAATTTTCAATTTCCCGTCCATGGAACTGTTTTGAGCCTAATAATCTTAGTTTGCTATCACCGGCAAAACCAAAGAAGACGAAAAAATCTAGGTGCCGAGGACTTGGCTTGATGCCTAATTAAATAAAAAAAATCTTCTTACATCAAACGGTACACCAATATTAAATATAAGACATTTATTTATTTATTTTTATAATAAAAAAATTATATAAGTGTTGATATGTAATTTGGTGCGTCAAATCGCTTATATCTAACAAATTCCAATTAAATATGAGCACTGTTACTCAACAACCAATCACACCGCACACCATGATGACGTAATTTTTTTTTTATTATTCAAAACATCCAAATCAGCCCCTCCCCACCCAAGAAACGAGTCTCAGACCGCAATCCTCTCCTTATCTGTAGCGAGCATTAGTATTGATTTTTTTATATATACTTTTAGAATCACATCTTTTAAAAATTAATTTTATATATCAAGAAAAACCCACATTAGATTATACATCTTTAAATTAAATATTTTTTTAAATTATTAGTTTTTATATATTTTACAATTAGCACCATGTGCTCAAAAATACCAATTTCATATTTCTAAATATTACCAATTTCATATATCAAAATGACCATTTTATCAATAAATATTAATATGTACTAAAAACACATTGTATCAACAACTTAATACAAATTTCATATATCAAAATAATCTTAATACAAATTTCACAAAGTTAATTTTAATGGGTAGGAGAGAGAAAAAATAATAAAATAATATTTGAAAAGTGAATAGTATTTCTTCAAACTATTCATAGTTATGTAAAATTTTAAAGATGCATAATTTAATGTAGATCAATTTAGAGATATATTATACAAATATAAAGATGCAAAAACTATTGTCAATGTTCTTAATTTTCTTCCATGGCCTCTCCTTCAAAATCCCAACCTCCTCGTAGTCCTACCCTGTAGATTTGTATATTTACATTCTCCTAATAATATCCTAACAACTCTTCTCTCTCTCTCTCTCCCTCCCTCCTTGTCTATGTGTGAGCATAAACTGCAATGGCATCCCGAAACCCAGAAAGCTAGTTCCAAGATTTCTTGCCAACCATGGCCCCACAAGCTCGATGGGGACGACCTGATGGCGATCTGTGCAACGACTTCAATCTGTTGGTGGATAGTGGGATCATCACCTTCAACGGCCTCAAGAGGAACTCCGCTCTATTGGGCCTACATGACTTGAAAGATGAATATATGCTTTCTATGTTAAAGGAAGACGACTTCAATGGTGATGGTGCCAGATGGAGTTTTGCCTCTTGATGTTTAGACTGAGCCCTGAGCTCATGGAAGAGTCCTACCTTTGTTTAGACGAAACTTGACTATGTGAATTCCAACATTGACTGTTAATTTATTTTTTCTCATTTTTTTTCCTTCTACCCTTTTCAGTGTGTAAAAGTTTCAGTCTTATTAGGATTGAGAGCACCAAAAATGAAGTTACACACTTACAATCCTCCACTTAAAAAAATTCAAAGACACCCACTTTGATGAACGAATATGAGAGAAAGAAACACAAGTATTTCCCTCTCTGACTTCTTCTTCCAAATGCTCTTCAGAGCAATAAAGAATGAATCTATTGTAATGGATTCTCAATGATGATGATGTTTAGCCATCTTCTGAGAAGAAAAAGGTTTGGGTCTGATTTTATTATAGTTAAGCAGAGAAAATGAAGAAGATAGAGGAGAAGAGAGAAGCATGGGAGGGGTCTTTGGTTTGCTTAGCAAACCGTGACATGTCTAAGACCGGGTTTGGTGTGTGGTGTGCGACAGAGAACTAGATGATGAATAGATTTTCTCATATAAAGTACTCATCGATGCCGAATTAGACAAAGTGCTTAAAGTTTGTATTATGAAAACCAAGTTGTGCATTATCTGTACTTGTTTGCATTAATGTCATTGTATAGTGATGATCACATTGAAAAAGAGTTTAGGGTTGCATGTGAAATGCAATTGCTTAGAGTGTTTTTTAAAAATTAAGATCTTATCGAGATGTTGTGTGCGACTCTTCCATAGAGTTGTATTTGACCTGGGTTCGAGTGAGCATATGATGTCTGAGCTCGTCTTGTTTAAAATACTAACGGGCTTGGGCTCAGCTTGGTTATATGCCAAGTCCAAAAATTTGTTCGAGCTCGACTCGTTTACGTGAAATATGAACTCGAGCTTAGCTGGACTTAGCTTGAGATGGGTGAATTTTTTTTTTAATTTCTAAATAAAATATAACACACTTAAGCTTTCCTCCATTTACTTCAAGCACAGAGATAGCATTAGATTTCTTTTACCCTAATTGCCAAATTACATCAGAGATAGCCTAGTTTCAAAACAAATTGGGCCACAAATGCTTTATTTTTGGTAAGTAAATCTGAAAAATGTGGTCTATGCGAGCTTCCATTCATATATGAGATAGCATCAGAAATGCTCTTCTTAGCAACCAACAAAAATGTTAGAAAGAAAAAGAGTTTTGATTGTATCAATATGTGCCTCCAAAAAGAAGGGAAGGAAAAGCTGCTTGCTAAGCTATTTTCTGGAGGTCCTTCCCTTCCATTTAAAGAGAATCAAATATAGCATCAAGTGATAGGTTGAGAATCTAAGAATATAATTTACAACCATGGGCCACAAGCCCACAAATGCCCTCAAATAAAAATTAACAGGCCTTAATATTGTCCATTCATATGTTTGTGTCACTCAGATGTACTAGCACAATATAACAATCCTCAAATATCACTAAGATTAAGATAGCATCATACAAATTCACAGACTATATTGATATCACAGAGAGAGGCTACAACATTATACAAACTATCAATTGTCATATAAGATAATCAACTAGTAGTTAAGAGTCTTAGGAGAATGACTATATAAGATAATAAGAAGAGATAGATTTATGTTTAAGTTAAGTCTTAGTCGGAATCTCTGTTCATAATAAGAGTCTTAAAAGAGTGTTTATATTTATGTTTACAAAGATAGTTAAGTATGTGACTCTATATGATGCTCATAAACAAAGATAACTACTATGACTTAAGATGCATACAAACTTCAACAAACTTAGAAAACATACTATAGCCTATACTTGCAATGAAGTCCATTTCTGCACTATACCTACATACACTAATTTGAAAACACCAAACTTCAACATAATTAGCATGACAACAATCTACATACACTGATACACACTAAAAAAATTAAGTTAATTTTTAATCATTTGCATGATTATTCGAGTACTTTTAACTTAGAAATAATGTCAATGGATGTTTGGCAACAATGCAAAATTTAATGTCATAATTGTGATTTTCAATAATTGCAATAACAATTAACAGACATCCCGGATTTTCCATTCATATCATATGTAATATGTGCTAACACTATATAACAATTCATCAAATAAAATAAACTATTAGAGATAGCATCAAAGTCTAGAGATTTCACTAAGATTAAGATAGCATCATATAGAGTCACACACTATAGTGATATCAATGAGATAGCACCAGAGATAGTAACATACAAACTATCAATATAGTCTATACATTTAAGTCTATAGTCTCCTAGAATTTAGAGAACAGACTATAGCCTATACCTGCAGTGGAGTCCATTTTTGCACTATACATGCATACACTAATTTGGGAATACCTAACTTCAACAAAATCAACATGACAACAACATGCACACATTGATACACACTAAAAAATTAAGCTAACTTTTAATCCTTTTCATGATTACTCAAATACTTTTAACTTAGTAATATTGTCAATGGATGTTTGACAATAATGCAAAACTTAATTTGCCTTAGCAAAATTTAATATGGTATAATGGTGAGGAGTTAGAAATTACCTTAACTGTTATATCATCTCACAAAATCACCAAACATACAAAAGTAAATAGTTAACAATTTAGATTACATATTATCAAATCGAAATACTTTCACCAATGGCAAGAAAATATGAGTTGCAGATGGAACATCCTTCTATTGAAAAAAAAAAAGTATTTTGTACTTCTGTAAATTCTGTTATATAAGATAATAAACTAGCAACTTAAAGTTAAAAATAAATGTAACACTTACGGTCACAGTTGATGATCTTTTAAGCCAATATAATGTTCTAACCAAATCAGGCCCACATAACAACACCTGCACTATTTCAATTAGGGATAAACGAGTTGACTTGCACCATATTGGTCTGGTGGGAGAGATTCCCTATTTTTAAAGGTGGAACAACTCACACCTTGTTGATCTATATGTCTATGTGATGAATATCTTTATGATAACAATGAATTGCTATGGAATTGGTGTTACGGGTTTTAAGTGCTGGAGAAAGGGTAATTCCTCGCCTCAGTGACATATACAATTATATATATGTGTAATGGTTTTTGTGTAGAGGGTAATTCCACAGAGAGTGATTCATCACCATGCTTATATAGACATGTTTACTCAAATGATGATTCCTCACCATGTTTACGAATATATGTGTTTTTGCTTGAGAGGGTGATTCCTCACCACACACTAATACATGTGTTCACTCATTTTATACATGAAACTATTCTTTGCATATTCATGAGCATTGTTTCTCATTAACGGTTTTGTCATAGCTACCTAACCTACCTATGGTTTCGGTATTGGAACCATAGATTTTGCTGCAGAAATAGACCCAAAAGTAGTACTTGAGCAAGAGGAGCCAACCTAGCCTGAGCAATAGGCGTGTAGGCCCTTTTTTGTTGTGAAACCTATTTGTCTATAGAAGTTATACTTGTAAATAGTAGTCAGGTGACCAAATGTGTTTGATCGACCTTATTTAGGGTGTGCGAATCAAACAATTAGACATGTGAATAATTATTTGAGCGATGAAGTGTCATGTGGATATTGTAGAAATACATTTACTAGTTTTATCAAACTTTTGGTATTATATGCTTAGCCTTTAGACTAAACCTTTATATTTTTCCGCTATGAATATATATCTTTTCCCTTACACTTGCACTTCTCAATAAATATTGCATGCCTAATCCGATTCAAATCTTGGGTGTTGTTGTATGGTTGGAACCCTTGTTACCACAGATTCTCGCCAGGTCTTCTACCGAGGGATGGGGCGACACATTTTTATATCAAAAGTTATCATGCATTCCTTATTTACAGTAGCTAAAAACATTTTTTTTTATCAATATGGAGTGTTTGCATTCATAAACTTATTAAACACGACATGCTCTATAAAAGAGAATGGATGTTCAAGGTAAAGTATCATATGAGAGGCAAGTTCTCTCACCTTATTATGATCATAGGTAAAGTTTGACACAATGAACCCACTGTCTGGCAAACAACAAAAATATTAATCAATTGACTTTAGACTCAATTGCTAAAACCGTCTCTTTTTTCTTAGAGGCTAAGTATGACAAACAAGTTAGCATGTGTCTACATAGTGTAGTAGTAGAACTCAATCGAGATGCTTTGAACAAAGTTTTACACCATTTGCATTGAAGTTGTTTAGCACTATCTCGTTCAATTTCAACAAAATCATTTCATACAATACAAGTCTTCTTTCTCTTCTTTCTTTCATATTCAACCGCTTGCACTTCAATTGGGCACTCATTGGTGACAATATCAGGAACCTCATTATTTGCATTGTCTCCATCATCATCATCAGACATGGGCTCGCTCTACTAAGCTAATCCCAATAGTGTCTTCATTTTCATACTCCTCCATTGGATCAAGTTCGTTCAAATGTTCATCCATTTGCTAACATACATCATATGTAAACATAGAACTAGCTAGTTTATATTAATCAACTAAAACATGCTAAAGTCAAATAGCTTTGACTCGATATTTGTCAAAACAACTTTGACGTGATATGCCTCTAGAATCAAAGCACCTCTAGAAATTTCCAACAAGAATATAAGCATAGAACATACAATTTCTATTAACTAAATAAAATAAGTTAAAATCAAACAGATTTGACTCGATACTTGTCAAAACAGTCTTGACTCGATGTGCCTCAGGAAGCAAAGCACCTCCACAAACTTCCAACAAGAATATAAACAAAAAACAAATAGTTTATATTAATCAACAAAAATAAGTTAATGTCAAATTGATTTGACTTGATTGATGGGCACAAAGATATACCTAGTCTTAAAGATCATTTGCAAGTTCTAGATAAGCCAATTACAAGGTCAAAAACCAAGAAAATCAAGTCGGCAATGCAAGGATTGGTGCAATCCACTTGAAACGAGTCTAGCAAGAGCCCAACATTCAAGATGGACTTGAAGGATGAAGATCCAGTTTTAATTCATTTGATACAAGCTATGTAAGAGGGAAACAACATGACTTAAAGGTTTTGGGCACTTGATGGCTTTCAACTTGTTTAATTTATTTGAAAGACTTAATTTATTAGTTTAGAATAATTGAGTTTATTATAAAAAGGACTTAAGGGGGTGCCTATTCAAGGGTATGTTGGGAAAGTTATTATTTTGTCGAACTAGTGTTTCAAGAAATTACTATAGCCGAGTACCGTAGCCTTAGTGTAGACGCGACACTATTCACTCATGGGCATTTTTGGAAGATGGAGATTTATTTTGGCTAGGGTTTTAATTAGGTTTTGTTTTAAATACTCTTTGTAGCCTCATTTTAATTAGTTTATGAAATTTGATGAATTTATTCATTGTGAGTTGAGTTTATCTACTCTTGTTCTTGAATGAACTTTTGAACTTATTAAAGGTAAATAACAACCGTTGTGGTGTTCTTCCTTATAATTTAGGTTCTTGAGACAGGTTCTTCAACAGGTATAAATTTTCATATAATCTTGGTTCTTGAAACGAGTTTCTCAATGGGTCTAAATTTTCCATTGGCTTGATTTTGAATTTCTTGGGTGAGCCTTCAAATTGATTGTGACTTCAAATGATTTTATTCTCACGGGCTCATATCATTTGATATTTAAAGCAAGGTTTCCAATTAGGTTTGATTATATCTTTTAATTCTTTATCTTTAAAATTAATTATAGGGCTTCATTGTTCTAGGCTACCGAAATTCTTAGGATTTTTAAATTTGCATCACCTAAGGTTTCAAAATTCTAGGGTTTCTTGCATATCTAAATTTGTCAATTGCTTGGAGTGCCGTTCCATTGATTCTCTTCTACTTCATTGTCAATTCTTGTGTGTATGAACTCAATTGCTTGATTTTCACAATTGAATACTGTTGTTTGTGATTGAATTAGAGAAAAAAAGATAAAAGAAAGGAAAAGAAAAAAAAAATTAAATTCGAGAAAAAAAAAAGAAGAGGTAGCATAGTCAAAGGTTGTTACATAATTACAACAAAGAGAAAGAAAGACATTTGTTGATTGAGGTTTATCATCAAAGGGGCTGAATACATTTTTCTAGTTGGTATCTTGTTTTATAATTACTCTTTCCCTCGTATAAATTCCTCGAGTCTCGTGTCATTTTATTCATTCCTTGTTTCTTGTTCTTATTTCTTGAACCTATTGCTTGTTGGAATAATAAAAGGTTGTGTTGTCTTGATTTAGTTCAACTAGTTCTTAAAGAACTTGAGCGAGATAACTATTGAGGTAAAAGGCAAGAGAGTGTTAAACTATTATCAGAAAAAAAATCAATTAAGAGTGAAACACGATTGAAGTGCCATTATTCAAGTGTAAACACTTAAGTGAGTGTGTGAGGTTTTCCACTAACATTCTTTTTGTGCTGCACATTACGATATCTCATTGGAGTGACTCTTCACCAAAGGGGATGGCAGATAACTCATCATTTGTGTTGCAAGTCATGCAATAACAGTTTGAATGGTTGAACTTGGTGTTGGGTGAAGTGAGGAATAGGATGGATCATCAAGAAGCAGTAATTAGAAATCTACAAGGCATGAGAGATAGGAGGAGGCGTGAGCCTAGTTGAACATGAGTATAAGAATAAAGAGTATAGTGAGTCTCTTGTTGCCATGCATGTTCTCAATACACAAATTACAATGGATGATATAGAGCAGCGGAAAAAATATTTCTCATACTAGATGCCACATCTACAACAAGGTATGTAGTATGATCATTGATGGGAGAAGTTGTATTAATTTGGCTAGCAATACTTTAGTTAAGAAATTGAGTTTATCGACCTTGAAACACCCTAAACCATACAAGTTGCAGTGGTTGAGTGATTGTGGGGAGGTTAGGGTAAATAAACAAGTGTTAGTTTCTTTTTCAATTGGGAAATACCAGGATGTGGTACTTTGTGATGTAGTACCTATGCATGCTGGCCATATTTTGTTGGGGAGGCCATGGCAATATGATATGAAAGTGATCCATGATTGGTTAATGAACATTTACAATTTTGAAAAGAATGAGAAAATAATCAAACTTGCTTCTTTAACTCCAACACAGGTCCACATGGACCAACCAGAGCTGAAAAGTGAGATTGATAAAAAAAGAGGGAGTAAAAGTGATTATAAGATTGAGGAAAAAAGAAATAGTGAGACCGAAAATGAGAGAGAGAGAGAGAGAAAAAAAAGATGATGAGGGTGAGACTGAAACCTCAAGAAAAAAAAAGAATGAGTTGAAAAACAATTGTGAGGCCGAGAGTTCAAAAAAAGAGGAGAGTGAAAGAAAAAAAAGAGAGTGAAAATGAAAAAGAGAGAGAGGAAGAAAGAGAATGAGGTCGAAACATCAAGAGAAAGAGAGTGTGAAAAAGAAAATAGAGAGGTGCCTGAAAGTCAAGAAAAAAGAGTGGAGCCACGAGAGGAAAAAGAAAGAAAAATTGCAGAGAGAAATGGAGAAACAAAAGTGAATTTTTATGTTAAGGCAAGCTTTTATACTAACGAATTTAACGACTCTTTGCCTAGTGTTGTTGTTTCTTTGTTGCAGGAATATGAGGTCATGATTCCTAGCGTTGTGTTTAGTGGATCGCCATCTATTAGAGAGATAGAGCATTACATTGATTTTGTGTCAGGTGCGATAATCCCTACCTGACCTTTCTTTGAAGAACATGAGTCCTTGACACACTTGAAGGGACAAGGTAAGTTGAATAGAATGCATGCCAAGTGGGTGCAATTCATTGAGACCTTTCCTCATGTACACACAATGTAACGAAATTTTTGTGGTTGATGCTTTAGCAAGAAGGTATGTCATTGTCATCATTTTAGATGCAAAGTTATTGAGACTTGAATATGATAAGAAATTGTATGTTGATGATGATGGCTTGTCTAGTGTGTATGGAGTACGTGAGAAAGCATCGTTTGGTCAGTTCTATAGACTAGGTTGGTATTTGTTTAAAGATAATAGATTTTGTGAGCCTACTAGTCTTATGCGTGAATTGCTTGTGCATGAATTTGGTTTGATGGATCATTTTGGTGTAAAGAAGATTTTAGACGTATTGCATGAATGTTTGTGGGAGTATCATTTGCCATTCATTGACTTGTTGCATAAATGTTTGCGGGAGTACCATTTGCCTTTCATTGAATTTGGATTTAATTGGAGTGATCATTTTGGTGTAAAGAAGATTTTAGACATGTTACATGAACGTTTGTGAGAGTATCATTTGCCATTCATTAACTTGTTGCATGAACATTTGTGAGAGTATCATTTGCTTTTCATTGAGTTTTCTTATAATTGGAGTAGTCATTTTGGTGTAAAGTATATTTTAGATGTGGGTCATGAACATTCGTGGGAATATTGTTTGCCATTCTTTGAGTTTACATATAATTGGAGTGTTCATGCTACTACTAAATTTTCACATTTTGAAATTATTTATAAACTTAATCCATTTACTCATTTAGATTTAATGCCTTTACATGTTGATGACAGGAGTAGCTTGAATGGACTTTTCCAAATCCTTGAACAAATTAATGATAATGCATATCAAGTGGATCTTTTAGGTAAGTATCATGTTTCTATTATTTTCAATGTTACTAAACTTTTTTCCTTTGACGTAGGTAGAGATTCGAGGTTGAATCCTTTTGAGGAGAGGGAGAATGATGGACACCAAGATGAACCTAGTCTTAAAGATCCTTTACAAGTTCCAGATGGACCAATTACAAGGTCAAGAGCCAAGAAGATCAAGTAGGCAATGCAAGGATTGGTGCAATCCACATGGGACGAGTCTAGCAAGAGCCCAACATTCAAGATGGGCTTAAAGGATGACGATCCAGTTTTGATTAATTTGATACAAGCTATGGAAGAGGGCAACAACATGACTTAAAGGCTTTAGGCACTTGATGGCTTTCAACATATTTAATTCATTTAAATGACTTCTTTTATTAGTTTATAATAACTGGATTTATTATGAGAATGATTTAAGGTGGCGCCTATTTTAGGACATGTTGGGAAAGTTATTATTTTATTGAACTAGGGTTTCAAGAAATTACTATAGTCGAGTACTGTAGCGTTACTGTAGATGCGATACTATTCACTCATAGGCATTTTTGGAAGATGGAGATTTATTTTGGTTAGGGTTTTAATTAGATTTTGCTTTAAATACTCTTTGTAGTCTCATTTTAATTAGTTTATGAAATTTGATGAATTTATTCATTGTGAGTTGAGTTTATCTCCTCTTGTTATTGAATTAACTTTTAAACTTGTCAAAGATAAATCACAACTTTTGTGGAGTTCTTCCTTATAATTTAGGTTCTTGATACAGGTTCTTCAACGAGTCTAGATTTTTATATAATCTAGGTTTTTTAAACGAGTTCCTCAACAGGACTAAATTTTCCATTGGCTTGATTTTGGCTTTCTTGGGTGAGCTTTCAAATTGATTGTGGGTTCAAGGGATTCTATTCCCATGAGTTCATATCATTGACACTTGTCAAAACAACCTTGACTCGATGTGCCTCAAGAAGCAAAGCACCTCCAAAAACTTTTAGCAAGAACATAAACATAAAATAGATAGTTTATATTAATCAACTAAAATAAGTTAAAGTCAAACAAATTTTACTCGATACTAGTCAAAATAGACTTGACTCGATGTGCCTCAAGAACCAAAGCACCTCCAAAAACATCAAGCAATAATATAAATATAGAACAAACAGTTTATTTTAATAAACTAAAATAAGTTAAAGTCAAACAGATTTGACTCGATACTTGTCAAAACTGCCTTGACTCAATGAGCCTCAAGAAGCAAAGCAACTCTAGAAACTTCCAGCAAGAATATAAATATAGAATAGACAGGTTATATTAATAAACTAAAATAAGTTAAACTCAAACAGATTTGACTCGATACTTGTCAAAATAGCCTTAACTCGATGTGCCTCTAGAAGCAAAATAGCTCTAGAAACTTCCAGCTGGAATATAAACATAGAACCAAATAGTTTATATTACTCAACCCAAACATGTTAAACTCAAACAAATGTTACTCGATACTCATCAAAATAGGGTACTTCTATGTGCCTCCACAAAGAAAGCACCTTTAGAAACCTCAAGCAAGAACATAAACAGAGAACTAGATAGTTTATATTAATCAACTACAAATCTCCAGTCAGCCATATACACTACATACCGAGAGAACTCAGAGAAGCAAATAGTTAAATGAAAAAAATTAAAATTTGTAGTACAAAAATATAAATGGCAAATCAAGGAGGAGGATAAAGAACAACTCACGTCACTGTGGATTGGAAATTTTGCTTCAAACATAGATTTGGAAATTCTTTCCTCACAAGGTTTTTTCCCATAATTTTTAGTATGAGTAATAATAAACCCATGCAAGTAAAATATAGTGCAAATAATAGTAAGATCAAGATAGGAAAAGACCACTTTCTGGCATTACAAAATAAAAAAGTCATTTTCATATCAATCAAAGTGATAGACAGACTCATAGAAACATGCTAGGAGTTGTGACTGTTGATGTATGGCAACACAGGGGCTGCAGGGCAACCAAATTTGTGAAATGGGCAACACTAGTCACACCATTTTGGCGTATTTATCTTAGATGATTAAATCTACAAGTCTTCAATTTAGAAATAGTTAGGAGAGAATTGAAGGCGATAGCTAGTTCCAAATCTCCTAGCCAAATGCTTAGAAACTAGAAATGAAACTAGCTAATCTGCTGAGAGACAGACAATTCGATGAACGAGAGAACCACAAACCAGGAAATCAGGGATTAAGTTGGTCGGGACTCATAAATACTAGCAATTAATGACCCGTCTACCGACTACCATCATTGAGAGTGAGAGGCGTGCACGGCTCCTCAAAAATATAGTTGGCCCATCGGCTGCATTTGCTAGGATTTCTCGCAGCTTGTATCACCGTCTCACTCTCAATCTCTTGGGTTCTTAACACCTACAAGCCTTCAAGAATCAAGGCTTCAAGTTTGCAAATCGCGTAACCTAGGGTTTCTAGTAGAAATGGACTCTTCAATAAACGGCTAATCCCTCGTAAATGAGATCCAAGAGCTAGCATTTTTCTCATATAATACCCTTATAAGGCCAAAAGCTTAACAAATAAAAAAGAATATTTCCTCATGATGGGAGGGGTGGGAGCATTTTTTATGTTTTTATTGAGTTTTTCGAGAGATAATTGGTACTAAGATGGCTGGCTCTCTTAACAATTTGGTAATGAAATTTTGACCAACATACCGACTTGGTTTTTATATAAACTACAAATAGAAAAGAGTTTAATTAAAAAAGTAAGACTTAATTATAATAATATAATACTAATTGATAGTATATATTTATTAATAAACAACTAATATACCACCATATAATACTATAAACTAGTACCGTATATGAATATATATATGCACACTATAATAATATATATTTATACATATATAACATTGTCTGTAACGCCCCGTCCCCGAGGGTCCGGAGAGTTAACTCATATACCCTGATAATCAACTCTAACAAGGTTAGAGTACTTCCAAATTCAAGAATATATATTTTCCTAAACCTCAAATCAAACGTAAATACTTCAATTAAATAAACCATATAAACTCATCTATCCAATTTTCAATCCAGCAACTCAAATAAAAACAACTCTCTTCATGTCTCAAATAACAAACTAGAAATAATGAAACATTAACATAAGTCTCCATAAACCGTCTAAATCCATTGAAGCAAACTTAAGAAATATAAATAACTTCCAACATCAACACTAATACCACGAGATACCCAACAACCATTCACTGTTAATCTCCTCCATAAACTCTAATACTGATCATCAGCTGAACCATTAATGTCATCTGAAATATTATGGAGATAAGGTGGTGAGTTATCAACAACTCAGTAAGTAGAGAGCATATACTAGCATGTAAACATGAGCATTTATAACATTTGATAAGCAGAACAAAACATTTACTTTCAGAATGCAGAAACAAAACTTTGTACAAAAGCATTAGAGCGAAATTTCCAGAAAAATAAACTTATTCCAAAAAGAAAATCCGTTGGTATTTCCAAACTGAAACATTATAATTAAATCATCTCTTAGCATCACATCGGGACAATACCATGTTTAACCCCCGTGGTAGGGTTATAAACCACCATTATATCCGTGGCTGGACCATATTCCATGTTTCACCACCGTGGTAGGATTATAAACCACCATTATACCCGTGGCTGGACCATATTCCATGTTTCACCCCCGTGGTAGGGTTATAAACCACCATTATACCCGTGACTGGGCCTTAACAGAAACAGAACGGATTTCATCGAAAATCCGGTTACAATCATATACAGAATCAGAACTTCATGCCAAGATTTTCAGATGACACATCATATCAAAACAAAACACTGAAAAGTTTCAGATCATTTCACATGTTCGAGATAAACATAAACAAAATATTCTCATTTGTTCATAACAAAACTTTTTCAAAGTCACTCTTTTATTCGCTCTTTTACATAGTTCTGAAACAAAGTGCACAAAACTAGCTCATGTCTACACCAGTCATGACAGAAAACACTTTCTCTTATATTGAATTTATGCATATGTAGAATAAACATCTGAGGTTGTTTTCAGATCATTTTTTTAAAAAACAAACACGTTTATTTTCAAAGTCAACCTCATTTTATTTCTTTTATGCAAAACTAGTATATGAACCCCGCTTACCTGGACTTCTTAGCTTTTCAGAATTTTTCTAAAAAATGTCGAGTCGACTATAAATCGACACCTATAAAAAATAATCACACAATTTCTGTAAGTTTTCAATCAATCACGGATTTCCATATTTAAGCCTAAGCTTCTAAAATAATCTATCTTAATTTCTCAAAACTTAAAACCCTCATAATCCCAAAATATATCACTACTTCCTAAAATAATCACCAATATCCACCATGATCAACGTCAAACTCAAAACACAAATATTTAAATCCGAAATAGCCAACAAATTTTATAGCATAAACCAATCACACAAACAACTCGATCATCCACTCCAACCGACCCCCTTACTCCTCGGACTCAGTCCGGTACAACCAACCAATTCACAATAAATATGAGTTAGCGCGAAAATACATTTAAATCTCAAAAGTTCTTCGAGAAAAATACTTATAATGCTATAATATAATTTTTGAAAGATCACAGAAGTGCTAGAAACGGCAACGCAGCAACAAAACAATGCGAAATGTACTATGGCCGTGGGTCTAAAAAACCCACTTTTGAACGGGTGCAAACGAAGACCCGAGATTGATAGGGTAGGGCTTAGGGATGTCGGTGAAGCTAGTGGTAGTGGTGGTTGGCCATGGATGGCGGCGTGGGCGGCGGTTTAAGGCCAAAATGCTCAAATCGGAGATGGAGATAGATGGGACTTCACCGGTGATAGATCGGAGCCAAGGATGGGTGCACTAGGTTGCTAGGAGGTCGAGGATGAAGTGGTGAAAAGATGGTGGCCGGAGGTGGTGCGACGGCGGCGCAGTGGCGCAAGGAGTGCTGCGGCTTGGTGTGGTGCGTGGGGGCTAACGGCGGCGCGAGGAGGGCTAAAATTGGAGGGGTGAGGTCGCCGGCCGGTGGGGAGCACGATGGGGTGGGCGGTGTCGCGCACGGCGGCGCGACGGTAGCGGGCTGGGTGAGGAACAGTTGCACGGCGAGAGCGAGAGAGAGAGAGAGAGATGTCCGCGCGGGAAGGGAAACCAGGGGAGAAAAAGAAAAGAAAAAAAAAAAAAAAAGAAAAGAAGAAAAGAAAAAGAAAAGGAAAAGAAAAATAGAGGGAAAAGAAATGAGGTCTAAAACTCACAACTTGGGTCACAAAATTCCAACAAAAAATTATTTCAACCCCACAGTTTTAAATAAAATAAATTTAAATACAGTGACTAAGTAAAATAAAATAATTAAATCCAACAATACAATAATTTTTAAAACCTACAAACAAATTTAAATTAAGAGAATTTAAATGCATAACAATTATTAATATTAAGGAAACATGTCAAATTTAATTTTCACAAATTAAAAAAATCATAAAAAAATAAACCCACTAAAATCTGAAAATTTAAAACAAGATAATCAAATTTTAAATTAATAACAAATAATCATTCAATTAAAAAAGAATACACTAAAAAAAATACGGGGTGTTACATTGTCTAATATTATATTGTATCTAACATTATAATTTATTACTCATAATATAATATAATAATTATGTACTATAATATCAGTACCATATATTAACTACAAAACTTACTCATTAATGATTTAATATTAATACCCTACAATCTTATATTTGTATAAAATAATATTATTATTTAAAAATATAATGCATATGTAAGAACTAATACTAGACTACTACTACTACTAGTACGAAAATGATCACTGATAAGTTATAACTATAGGTAATACTACTACTGCGAGTTTGTGACAGTCTATATGTAAGCATAAATATTTATATGACATTTGGTAACATAAGTTATTGCTAATATGGTATTCATCATAACTTCTATATGATATATATAATTTATGTAGTGGACTATAAGTATATACAATATATATAATACATAATACATATATACAATATATATAATTGTGTATATATGTATAAATATATATAAGACAAGCCCGAATAAAGTCGAGTCGAATTTTATACGAGTTTGTATCATTTAATAATATAGTATAATTCTTTGTTTGTCAACTGCGCATTTAATATGTAATTCGAATCGAATTTGAGCATAATTGAGTCTAGTTTGAACTAACTGTCGAGTAGCCTTGTTATTTTATAGACGTACTCTTCGATGATTGGGTCTATCTGATTTAGAGCTTTTCTATTACTAAAGGCCTTTTAGGCTCAAGCTAGCTAGGTTACAAGTCCTATTTGGATAATCGCGAATTATCCCTACAGTTACTCATGTGATTCCTTATCCATGAAAACTGAGTACGACATAGGAGTTAATAAGACCAGGTTGCTTTTGAACGATTTACATTTCTCCACCAGCCCCAATCCACTCAAGTGTCATGCCTTCTTGTCGATTCAAAGTCGCAGTCATTGTTTTGCAAATTTTGAATACCACGCTTGCCATAGTACTAATAAATGACTATGTACACGTCCATTCATTTTTCCACGTTATTCCACTTTTGAATTTTGGCTCTCTCCTTGGCCCTTGAGACTTCTCAAATCTTCCCCCAAGTCCTCTTTGCAACCCCATAGCAATGGCTTTAGCAATCATCTAAGCTAGTTTATTCTTCTCACATGCGGGTTGGCACCAAGCTCAGCCTCATTGACGACGACGTTTCCTAGAGATCCTCCATGACCGAACTAAACCTAATGGTCCTAAGGAGGAACTACGCTATTGCAAAGTCTGTGCATCTATGTTTACTTCATCTCAATGAAGGCAAGATAGTAGCCACAACCAAAGATGAAGTTTTGCCTCTATATCGACATGCTCAGGTGATGTTTTGCCTTCGAAGCCAATTCGAGAAGTATCAAGGACTGTTCGTCTGCCTGGCAAATAGCTTTTGCCCATGCTTGGAAGGTCTTGATGTCTTGCTTTGTGCTATAGCCAATGGCATTGAAGTTGAGTAGGCAATCAAAGTCTAACCTACTAGTACGTCGAAGAGTTCATATATTTTTATTGACCAATGTTTCAGATAAACCGTTTCTGAGGTTTCTAATCAAGGTACAATAAGAAATGGGTGATAATTCCCACCAAGTACTCACATCTAGAAAAAAATAGGACTCCGCGGTTTTCTTCATTTCTGGCTTAGGTTGGGAGTTCAAACTATATATGGAACTCCACCTCTCATTGGGTGAACTAATTACGGGTTTCTACTTGGGAATGTGCATACATTTTTATCCCTTTATTTTTTAACTTTTACTTATTTATTCATTGTCTTCAAAGATTGTCAACCCTTACTTAACACCTGAGCTTTCTGGTAAAGGTGGCTAAAGCACCCGAAAGATAGCCGAGTGAGTGCCAAAAAATGAAAACTCGTATTTGTGACGTTCTCATCTCTAGTGAGTACTTGGATAAGCACATCCTAGTCTAGTCTAAGATGACCAAGGGGAAGAAGGCTAGTGACCCCCCTAAGGCTAGAGATGTTGAATCGAGGAAATCCTCCGGAGAAACACTCCAAACTTTCAGGGAAAATGAAGGTTAGTGCAAGTGATCTAGCAGTTTTTGTGCTCAATAAGGTTAAGTAGTCAAAGTATCCCTAGAGGAATGCCACAAACTACTTTTCTAAGCTCATGAGTTCACTCGCACTAAGGAGTTGAGCGGCTCTTCTTCTAAACCAATGTGCTCCTCTGTTAGTACTCTTAGATCAAGTTACAATAGACATATTTAAAAAAGCAAATGGTGCCAAGCTATTGCCTAAACTTTTGAGCCCAGTAACCCACTTCCACACTCACAGGCAAAACCAAAGAAGCTAAAGGAATCCAAATGCCAAAGATTCGGCCAGGAACTCTCTTACACCTAGTGGGAGGAATATTTCCCACCTGGCCCATTCTAAATGGGTCTGAGCCCAACACTATGTCCCAATCCAGCCTGAGTCTCACTATTCTGAGGCCCCCAGAGTTGCCAAAAGGGTCCAGCTCTCAAGATCATATCAGAGAAAGAAAGGTATGTAACGCAGGAAACTAGACACATGGGATAGATGGGACCCGCAGACTCTGACATCCCTTATTACACCTAGCTTTAAGGGATTACATCAATAAGAAAAATGGAAGATGCGGACGACCCTCCATTCTTTAATGGAGGGCACCAGAAGTGACCGTGTCGTTCACCCACCACTGGGAGTCACCCTGGGTGACCCACCGCATTGAAGGCCCTGACCCAGGCCACCAAGTTGCATTAAATGCTCAGGCTAAGATGGATGCAGGCGGGACGGCTAAACCCTGACACATGAATGTTCCTTGTGGACTTAGTAGAAAATCCCCCCACCCAAGTACAGATGACTCTCTTTGAACTTTGAGAAAAGCTATCAATATACACACAAGGAGACTAACTTAGGCATCGAGGCTCCTTGGACAACCTCGAGCCTACCATCTTCTTTGTGTTTGCAGGTGAAAGATCCCAGTCCGAGTTGCTAGAACCTTGCCTAGGCATACAAAATACAACTTTAACACTGGCGCCATTTGTGGGATCTTTTCTATAGACATAACGTGTGCTTTGTATGCCGGTGACAACCCGGTCTCAAACAACTCGAGGACCAGAAGCTTTATCAAAAGACATGGAAGCGTGATTAGTAGAGATGGAACAGTTGGTAAAGACGCTGACTGCACATGTGGAAACACTCCAGAGGAAGAACGAAGCCCTGCGGGTAGACACTACCAAGCTGCCTAAAGACATATAGCCCAGCCACAATAGATAGGGTGAGTTGCGAGCAGTGGAAGAATGAATGCTGATGAAGAAGACAAAAAGAAGAAGCAGCATGAGCTTCACAACCTCATCGAAAAATATGAAGTGATGGCCAAAAAGGTGGGAGGTTCATCCTCGGTGGACGAGATGCTCACCAGCATGAAGTTGCCTTTTACCGCAGAAGTGATGGCTATGCCACTACCACCAAAATTCAGGGTCCCCCAAATAGACTTGGACGACGGATCCAAGGACCCTTTGGAGCATCTAGATGCTTTCAAAGCCCATATAATCCTTCACGGATTCCTTGGGGAGATCGCGTGTAGGGCCTTCCCATTAACCCTGAAAGGCACAATGTGAGCATGGTTCGAATCGTTGGCACCAAACTCAATCTACAACTTTAAAGACCTGGCTCGCCTCTTCATCACCCAATTTACGGCCTGAGGGAGGAAAAGACACCCGGTGGCTTACCTCTTGACCATCGAGCAACGTGAGTATGAGAGCGTGAAGGCCTACCTAGCAAGGTTTAACAAAGAACGCGTGACTACTGATGACCAAAATTAGAAAATTATGTGGCCTTGAAACCCGTTTATGGTAGAGCTGGCTAGGAAGACTCCCACCATGCTATGAGAGTTCATGGACGAAGTTGACGGGTTCATAAATGTTGAAGATATGCTTTGAGCGTTGACGACACCAATGAAGACAGAGCTGGAATAGGCCGACAGAAAAGCCAAGACATCAACCCAATCCAAAACTGCGGATAAGGCCAAGGGTGCACATCGCGGCAAAAGGAAGGATGACTCCTGGCCATCGAAGTGGGGAAGCGCCTGACATGACCAAACAACACTAACAATAGAGGAGGAAAACAAACCCGCTCCTTGAAAGGTCAACCATCGGGATGGTGGTAAGCGTTATTGCATTTACCACCTTTCCATAACTCACAACATGGCAGACTGCAAGTCCCTCGAGGGAAATAGGGCAAAAGGAGTATGCCTAGCTCCTCAGCACTATGCCGACTGGTGGGAGGAAAAGGAGCGAAGCTAGGGAAGATTTGCCAAACCAGAAAGAAGTGAGAGTCCAAGGAGGTGGGCAAAGCAAGAGCCCTTGCAAAACCACCCTTGGTAGCTACCGTACGAAAATCCCCCTTGGGCGAGATCCGAACCATAGCCGAGGGATTCTCTGGGGGCGGGCCCACCTCCTTCGGTAGAAAGGCCCACGACAGGAGGGCATGGTTCGAGTTGGTGTATTTAGCCGAACACCGCCCAACCAAGCAGAGGAGGAACGAGCCTCCACCAACCATCACTTCTGGAGAGGCCAATGAAGAAGGGGTCATCTATCCCCACGACAACGCCCTGGTGGTGACGATGTAGGTGGCTAACTTCATCACCAGAAGGATCCTCGTCGACAACGGCAGCTCCGCCAACATCCTCTTTTGGGATGCTTTCTCTCCAATGGGGATTGATTCCGATCGCCTGTGACCAGATCCCATGTCGCTGAAACTCACAGGAGATGTAGTTCAGCCAGTGGCAACCATCACTCTTTCAATCTTGGCGGGGAAGACCCCCCACACCTCCTCCACGATGACTGATTTTATAATGGTGAATGCCCCCTCCTTGCACAACGTCATACTTGGGTGACCCACACTAAAATACCTAAGGGTGGTGACCTTGACATATTATCTAAAGATGAAGTTCTCAAGCCAAACGACAGTGGGCGAGATCTGCGACAAGCAGGTCCTATCACAGGAATGTTATGTGTAGGAGCTAAGGCCAACGAAAGGTGGGGTCAACACAATAGAGACCTGAACCATGGCTGCATCCCGCCTCCCCCCGTGTTTATCGTAGGGGAAGAAGAAGTCTGGGACGAGTAGGCTCTTTGACAAGTGGAGCTGAATGAGCCGCTCGAGTTGGCTCCCCTGGACTCAAACCGCCACAAGGCCATGATCAAACTTGGCAGTAGAATGATGCCCAACATGCGGTAAGTTATGATATGACTCCTAACAGAACATTCAAACATGTTTGCTTGGGACCACCAAGACATGCCCAGGATCAACCTTGACATTATTCAACACCACTTGTGTGTGAATCTCGAGGCCAGGAAAGTTAGGCAGGAACAACAGAGTTTCAGTGCCGAGAAATGCACCGCCATCACGGAATAGCTCGATCGCCTCCTAGCGGCAGGATTCATATGTGAAGCACACTACCCAGACTAGTTGTCCAATGTTGTGCTAGTGAAGAAGCCTACGACAAGTGGAGGATGTGTGTTGAATTCGCAGACTTGAATAAGGCTTGCCCTAAGGATAGCTTCCCTTTTCCCCGAATCGACCTAATAGTGGATTTCACCGCAGGACATCGCATGCTTAGTTTCACACTCTATACAAGTCCTGACTAAAGCCCCTTTGAAGAAGATCTTACAATGACTGGATGTCTCTAACCGACTGATAGATTGGGCAGTAGAGCTGAGTGAGTTCGACATCGAATATGTGCCCAAAAGCTCCATTAAGGGACAAGTACTAAAAAACTTCATCATAGAATTTAGTGGATTCCCAGAAGAGGTTCAGAATACACCTCCAGAGAGGCCTTGGTAGATCTTTGTTTATGGCTCATCTTGCCGAGCTAGAGGCGGAGTGTGGGTGCATATGATCACGGATACCGGGGAAGAGCACGACTATGCCATCAGGTTGACGTTCAAGACTACCAATAATGAAGCAGAATACGAAGCATTGTATGCTGGCTTGGCGATTGCTAAGTTGCTGGGCATTAATGAAATAGAAGTGAAAGCTGACACCCAGGTAGTCGTCAACCAGGTTCGGGGGAGTTCTCCACAAAGAACGAAAAATTGAAAAAATACCTGACGCTAGTAGGAGAGAAGCACAACCACTTCAGGTACTTCCAGATCCAATAGATACCATGGGTCAAAAACCAAAAGACCGACAAGCTGGCACGAGCAGTGTCCAGACAGGAAGACACAGCCCTACCAGAGCAAACAGTGGTCAGCACAGTAGAGATGCCCGCGATAGGGGTCGAGATCTCGAAGGTAAGGCTAAGAGCTTCAGAATGGGCTACTAACATAATCAAGTACCTCGACGCTAACGAGTTACCCGAAAATAAGTGGGAAGCAAGGAAGATCAAGAATAGGGCAGCTCACTTCATCCTGACTAACGGGACTCTGTACAAATGGGGCTATTCCATGCCCCTTCTGAGGTGTGTCTCATTTGAGAAAGCGTACGTCCTGGCAGAAGTACACGAAGGAGTATGCAATAATCACTGGGGAGGGAAAGCACTAGAGGGTAAGGTGATGAGAGAGGGACACTAATGGCCACGCGCCCACAAAGACATAGAGGAGTTTATTCGAAAATGTCAGAAATGCCAGTAGTTCTCCTCGGTACCTCATTTCCAACCAGAGGAGCTGACATCGATCTCATCACCACAACCTTTCATACAATGCGTTGTTGACCTAGTCGGCACCCTTCCCCCAAGGAAAGGTGGGGTAAAATTTGTAGTAGTGGTTGCGGAGTACTTCACTAACTGGGTTAAAGCTGAGGCCCTGATGACGATAATAGCCAGCAATATTACCTGGTTCCTGTGGAAGATGGTCGTGTGTAGATTTGGCATCCCTCATTTTATCATATCAAACAACGGAAGGCAGTTTGACTCGGACAAGTACCGTAACTATGCAAGGATCTGGGAATTAAGTTCAAGTATTTTTCCCCGAGACACCCACAATCCAAGGGGCAAGTTAAGGCGACCAACAAGACACTACTCGGGATCCTTAGAAGAAGAGCTCGACTTGTTGGAAGAAAGAAGGTTAGAAGCAGAGGTAAGGATGGCGGTTAACAAGAGAAGGGCCAAATGTTGTTCAACCAACGAGTTCGACCAAGATCTTTCATAATCAGAGACCTAGTGCTAAGGCAGGCCGAGATAACGACCTGGTACGAAAGGAAGCTAGGACCAAGATGGGAGGGCCCTTACATAGTCATAGCCAACAACTGCCCGAGCTCGTACATGCTTTAAGCAGCATAAGGAAAGGACCTACCACACCAATGGAATGCCGAACACCTACGAAAATTCTTTTGCTAAAAAGTGTAAGCTGTATTTATTTCAATAATGTATAAAAGATAAATGAAATGTTGATTTTCTCCCAAGAATGTGTTTTGCTCCATCAAGTTTACAAATTCAAAGGGCGAGTCCAGTCTTATGTACTGCTCAACCCCCTCGTACTGCGAGGGTTAATGAGGCGAGTCCAGTCTGACGCATTATTTGACCTCCATCTAGTTTACAAGTCCAAAAGGGGCAAGTCCAGTCTTACGTATTGCTCAACCCTCCTCTAACCGCGATGGCCAACGAGGTGAGTCCAGTCTGACGCAGTGCTCGACCTCCATCAAGTTTACAAGTCCAAAAGGGGCGAGTCCACCTCCATCTAGTTTACAAGTCCAAAAGGGGCGAGTTCACCTCCATCTAGTTTACAAGTCCAAAAGGGGCGAGTCTGGTCTAATGTACTGCTCGACCCCCCTTCGCACCGTGAGGGTAAACGAGCCAACTCCAGTCTGATGCACTACTCGACCTGCATCTAGTTTACAAGTCCAAAAGGGGCGAGTCCAGTCTGACGTACTTCTTGACCCCCGTCGCACTGCGAGGGTCAACGAGGTGAGTTCAGTCTGACGTACTCCTCAACCCCTCTCGCATCGCAAGGGTCAACGAGGTGAGTGCAGTCTGACATGCTGCTCGACCTCCATCCAGTTTACAAGTCCAATCTGACGTACTACTAGACCCCCTAGCACCGCAAGGGTCAACGAGGCGAGTCTAGTCTGATGTATTGCTCGATCTCCATCCAGTTTACAAGTCCAAAAGGGGCGAGACCCGTCTAACCTACTGCTCGACCCCCCTCAGACTACAAGGGTCAATGAGGCGAGTCTAGTTTGACATATTGCTCGTCCCCTTAGGCCCCCTCACACCATGAAGGTCAACGAGGAGAGTCCAGTCTGACGAACTGCTCGACCTCCATCCAGTTTATAAGACCACAAGGTGAGTCCAGTTTGGAAATTTGAAAGACAAAGCCCGCAAACTTATAAATCCTTCCAATAGTTCGAGTCTTACGAATATAAATGTCAAGCCTACAAATTTACAATTTCATAAGTTTACAAGTCTATTAGATGAGTCCAGTCTTATAAACTGCTCAACCTCCAAGAGAGTAAAGAATATGAAATGAGAAGAGGCTAAATATCATTAAAATATGTGGCATAAGAAGCGTGAACAAATACATGGCGCAAAGAGCACAAACAAATACAAAGCATGAAAGAAAAACATCTATGATACACATAGGGCAACAAAATCAACCGGCAAGTTCGTTTGAAAAGGAGTCAAGCATAAGCTCTGGGCCAATAAAGGTGGCATGTTTCAGTGCAACGAGTCCGAAGGCAAAATCGCCAAGTCAAGAGACCTTAAGTCATCATGCGGGTTCTCTAGCACGTGATCCCGCATCCTTTTCAAGCCTTCTATATAACCATGTGACCAGGCCTTGTCTTGAACTAATGGCACTTGCTTCAATTGGTCATTCAGGTGGGGGACCACATTATTCGCAGCCTCCAAGTCACTCTGCAACTCTCAGACAATGACCTGGCTGGTGGCGAGTCAGTGCTCCACCTCGGTCAGTTTGGCTACCACCTCATCTGCCCAGGTCTT
This sequence comes from Juglans mandshurica, assembly GCA_022457165.1. NCBI lineage: Eukaryota > Viridiplantae > Streptophyta > Magnoliopsida > Fagales > Juglandaceae > Juglans > Juglans mandshurica. The sequence goes on from CM039632.1 coordinate 22,264,003, forward strand.
CTCTTGTATTTCTATGGAACGGGACAAAGCGACCTAAACCTCCTAATCCTTCACATGCTGCAACTTGGACTTGAGCGACTTTGTCTTCTTCTTCAGGGAGCCAGAGAGGGAGTTAAACTCTTTTTGGAGCCAGTTGTGCAACCAGATTGCAGAGTTACGTTCCTCCCACAGTTTCTCTAGTTCCGCCGTCTGGGCATCCATCGACTTCTACATATTGGCCCGTGCTTCACCCTAAAGCGTATCATCGAGCCTAGTCTGCCTGGCCTCCTCCTGTGACTTGGCAAGATCAGCTTTGAGCGTGGCTTTCTACCGACAAAGCTGGGAAATCCTCTTTCGTCTCTGGCAACAGTCTAACTCGGCCTTGACAAGGGCCTCCTCTAACTTCTCCTTCTTCTCCCTCTCCCATCTTGTGTGTCGCAAGGCTATACTCATCATAGATTAGAGCACTCGATTTTCTTCTTCCAAAGCTCCTCGGCTGTCTACTATGAAAACTGTTAGCTGTTCCACCGCCTGCCATGAAAGAAAAGAGAATTCAGAACACTTGAAGAGAACTTAGGGAAAAAGAAAGCGAAATCAGCACGATGGAACATACCCCAAAGAAGAGATCCCTAAGCAACCTGCCCATCCCTCAGATGGATTCCTCACACGCCCTCCCTAAGCCTAATTGATGGGAAGTGGAAGAGAATCAAGGACAGGAGGACCCACCTACTCTTCAAGGCGGGGGTGGGCCTCGTCATCGCTCCCAAGTCCTGGCTTGGGCTCATCAAACTGGTCTATGACCTCCACAGACGTCAGCTCCTTGCGAGCATGACTTCCCGTTGGGCTGGCGGGTGGGATTTTGCTTTGACACCTGCCCCATATCTTCACTGGCTAGAGCTTTACTCAGGAGCAACGGTTGGGTCCTTCCTGGTCTCCTTTGATGTCGTCTCGGCCTCAGTCTCCAGCAGTGCAGGCGGGGCTTCATTTGTCCCCATCACAACCATCCTGGCCTCGAGTCTGGGCGAGATAGTCAACTCTTCCTGGCCTTCAGCCGGCTCCATCTCAGCCTCACCCTTTGCCTCCCTTTGGTTTCCGATTCGGTCACCGTAGCCTAGGACTCAATCTTTGAGAAAGCTTCCACCAAGGTGACCTAGTATTGTATTGGGGACTCTGGAATCGATACCCTCCCCTCGCCAAGATCTAAACCCCCCTCCCTTCTCTTTGTCAGCCCTATCCTCCACCTCAATAGACTCCAGGGAGGAAACCGTCTCAATGTTAATAGAGGGCAGCAAAATGCAAACTTGGGACTCTCTAGGAGTGGGCTTCAAGAGAGCTCTGTAGAAGTGCAATGAAAGCCTTTGCTAGGCACACGTGAGGGTCTCGACTTCCCTCACCTTGCTAGGCAAGAAGGGAGAAAACGAAGTTGGAAAGCCTATTGGGGAACCATGGCTTGAGGTACCTGAGTTGTATCAATAGCCGCTAGAATTTCTTGAGGTACCTTAGTGGTCCACATCTTGCTCAGTTGGGTAGGAAGTAGCACAGCCTTGAGAAAAGAAGGTGGCGAGACAACAACGGTAACCTTCGGAGTGGGCACTGAAGGCTTGGGGCAACAGACTAAGACAAGGAGGGAAGTTCGCCCAGGAGGAGGCGACGAAGCAAAGTCACCACTACTATCTACTGCCTCCTCAGCCTGAACTTTCTTCCATTTCCCCTCCAGCAGCTCGCTCAGGTGACAACTTTTAGTCCTCACGCGCGGCGGCCAGCAAGGGGATGGTACAGTCATCATAGCGAGTGTGCCATGGTGGGTGAGATATCACCTTATGTTGGCCTCGGTCAACAAGGCTTCAAAGAAAACTTCGTTCGGGTGCGCTTGCCCAGACTCGCACAATCTCAAGCTGACTTGCTTCTGTAAGGGTTAGCTTCGGTCTAATTTCTTTGTCTGAGGGCACAACCCCCCATACGGCCCTCACAGGTACTCCTTCCGTACTATGTGCCTAGTGGGAAATTCCCACCAGTTACCGAAAAAAAAAAAAAACAACTACCAGTTCTAATCTTTGATTTGCTAGTATTGTAACTCTTAATGGCCCATTGCCTGCCCTGGATGGGAGCAAAAGCTACCGGTGTTCCCCTCATGCTTTAAAATATTATGAGTCAAGAAGAACTCTCGGGCAGAGAGGTCTGGCTGCTCCTGGTCGACCTCCTCTAGTGCCCTACGCCAAACTATGCAACAGCAGACCAAGATCATCCAACCATTAGGGTGGAGCTGCGCAGGCGCCAAACTGAGGAATTCTAGAATCTTGCAAATAGGTTTGCAAAAAGTGAGCCACAACCCGCTGGCGAAACCCTCTGAATCCACAGCCCCCTTCATGGGCCCCAGGAACTTCCTAAACAATGAAATCCAAGAGCCCACAGTAGACCTTCAGCAACCAGAGGATCGTAGAGGACACCTCTAAAGTCCAATTAAAGCCTTTAAAGGTTTGAGATGCCTCATGAGCCAGTGATGGGTCGTCATCACCAGAACTTCGAACAGTGGGGTGAGAAGCGTTCTTAGTAGCCATCAAAGTGGGAGAATGGAGCCGGTTAGGGTCACAAAAGAAGGAGACGGAAATGGAGAGGGAAGGAAGCAAAAAGGCAAGATCTAAGGCACCAAAAGAGAGTAGATGCAAACTTACCAAAAATCGGAAGGGAAGGGAGTCTTAAATAGCCCCCCGCGACGGTTGGACTAACCCGTGTAGCGTATAAGACATGCATTGTGCAAAGGGAGGTGAACGGGTGCAAGTCCGTTACACGCGCTCCACAAAGCGACTTGGGAGAGGGATCGTCTCTCGATCAACCCATGCAACAGGAACCCAACTGGCATAATCAAGTGCACATCAGATCTATCAAAAACATGCCGCCAAAATAAAAATATTAAATTAATTAATTAATTAACTAAAAAAAAGAAGGAGAGGAGAAGAAAAGAAAACAACGATGGAATTATTGCCGAACCAATTCAGCAAGAATTGGCGGGGTAATTGGGTGTGGTATTTCCCACCAGGCCCAATCTAAATGGGTCTGAGCCCAACACTGGATCCGAGTTCAGCCCAAGTCTCACTATTCCGAGGCCCCCCAAATTCACCAAAAGGGTTTAGCTCTCAAGATCATATCAGAGAAAGAAGGGTATGTAATGCAGGAAACCATACACAGGGGACAGATGGGACCCACTGACTCTGACATCCCTTGTTACACCTAGCTTTAAGGGATTACATTAGTAAGATAAACAAATGATGCAAACAACCCTCCATTCTCTTACGAAGGGGACCAGAAGTGATCACGTCGTGCACCCACCATTGGGAGTCCCCTGGGAGCCATGCCGCATTAAAAGCATTATGCCAGAAGCCATGCCGCATTGAAGGCCCTGACCCAAGCCACCACATTGCATTAAATGCTCGGGCCAAGATGGATGCGAGCGGGACAACTGAACCCTGACACAAGGAACGGAATGTTCCTTGGACACTTAGGCTGGTTTGGATAGTGAGATAAGATAAGATGGTTTTAGATGAGTTGAATAAAATATTATTTTTTAATATTATTATTATTTTGAGATTTGAAAAAGTTAAATTGCTTATTATATTTTATGTGAAAATTTAGAAAAGTTGTAATGATGAGATGAGATAAAACCATCTCTTAATCCAAACAGGATTAGTATAAAAGCCCCCCCACCAACTCCACCCCACCCAGGTACAAAAGACCTCTGAACTTTGAATACAAAAACTATCAATATACGCACAAGGAGACTAACATAGGCATTGGAAGCTCCCTGAACAACCGCGAGCCTACCCTCTTCTTTGTGTTTGCAAGTGAAAGATCCCAATCCGAATTGCTAGAACCTTATCCAGACGTACAAAACATGACGCTAATACCTAAATTAAAAACTATATGTATTATAGAATGAGAATACAAGAGCTGTGCATTAGCCATACTTGTTTGCGTTGATGCCTTTTATAGAGAGGATAGCCTTCGAAGAGTCTTGAGAGCCTTCGAAGAGTCTGGAGAGTCTTCGAGTCTCGAGAGTCTTCGAGTCTCGTAGTTAATTGCCTTGAGAGTCTTGAGAAAATGGGGCTCTTATCAAGACAATGGTTCTCTTTCTCGGGCCGAGCTTGTCTAATATAAGTCTATGAGTTATAATTTATGTTGTATTAAAATCTGACCTTTAAAGTTGATGGAAGTGAATGATGTGATAGGATATTCAAATATTAAATTTGAATAGGTACGATAAATTTTTAAAAAAGTAGTATGTCGAGATATAAAATTGAGAATCTGTTATTGTAGTAATATTGCTAAATAAATAAAAGTTAGATAAATTATAATTGTTTCAAGAAAATAAATTATAAAAGTGGGATTTCACAAAATTAACAATGTAATGGCTTTCATAGGTGAAAAATCTATTTAACCAAGATTTTATTCAACTAGAATATTACATTATAACCTTTTACATATAATGACTATTTTAATTGAAAATAGCTTTCAAGGTAGTGTTCAATTAAGCTAGAGATAATCATGACTCTTATCAAGTACATGACTTTGTAGCCTAGTGGCATTTAAAAACTTATGGTTTGAGGATCTATGTATGGAATTGATCTCTTAAGCAAGAATGAAAAGTAAAAACAAAGCAAAAATGAAAAAATCTCAAATATATTGAAAATCCCAATATTTCATTACGACAGATCAGTTCTCAAAATTGGGTTGCAACCCAAATATAAAAATGGTAAGTGTCCCTTGAGCATGTGACATGCTAGTGATTTTTTTAGGCTATGTTTGGATGTCAAGCATTCTTCAACCCATCTCAACTAATTATTGATGGAACCCACTACTTTTTCAACTTTTTTAAAAATAAAAAATAAATTTATCTCAACTTATTTCATACATTTAAACACATATCTCAATATATTTATATTCAAATACATCTCAATGTGACTAACAAAATCCTATATTATTCACAGATCAAGTCAGATCATTTGAAATTAACTCATCATCCAAACGCAGCCTAAAAACTCGAGTTAAAAAATTATTAATGGTGAGCCACATTGGCCTAGCAAGCCAATTGTGGGGGCATGTTTGCTTTGTCCCAACTAAGGCTTGTTGTGAGGTGAGTTTGCTATATTGGTAAACTCGCCATAATTGCTGAGTTCGACTTTGGTGAAGATTTAAGGTTCTGTTTAGATACTAAGAATATTTCATATCATCTGTGAATAGTAATGAAATAGTTTGTGAATAATAGTGAATAGTAAGAATAGTAATAAACTATTTTTGAATAATAGTGAATTGTTTATGAATAGTAGTAAAATAGTTTGAAAACAATTTAATTCCCAAATATACTGAAGGGGGGCTTTAAGAGAGGGGCCCAAGCCCAAAGAGACCAAGCCGCAGAGATGCCAGGCCCCTTAGGCAGAAACCTAAATTAGGCCAAAAGCCCAGATCAGGAAATCGGTACTGAGCCCACGACCACAAGCCCACCTGGAAAGGGGTCGGCACTGAGCTCGGCCACACCAAGAAGCCCACCATAAGGCAGTGATTGCCTGAGGGCTTGCTGAACTACTGAGCTCTGCCATAGGGTACGTAGCAGACTATCGTCGCTGGGCACAAGCGGCTAGGCGTGTCAGATCGTGGGCATGCCAGGCCTGAGACACGCCGCATTCAATGCGTGTTAGGGAACCTAACATGCAATGACGTGCTGCCAGAGATACTGTAGAATGACTTGACCACGACCTGACACCCTACCACGGCAGGATGGTAGTAACAGGTCTGACCTGAGTACAACCTAACACCCCACGATCTCCCTTGGTAGTTTGAGCCGCGACCTGACACACTGTCACGACAAGAGGGTGGTAGCAAGTCTTACCCAAGCACGACCTGACACCCCATGATCTCCCCCGGCAGTTGGGTCCAAACCAGGTATAAATAACAGTCATCTCTCCCACGGGAAGGCTCTTGGAACCCTTTACTAATTTTCCAATTTACTTAGCTTTCTTCATCACCTAAATATTCTCCACTGATTTTGGCATCGGAGTGACCCTGGAAGTGACCAGAGCCCATTCTTCCTTTTAGCCGAAGGTTCTGTGAGCTTGGTTATCGTGGTACTGTTCGGGCTGCAAAACATGACATCAACAATGGCACCGTTTGTGGGATCATTTCTATAAAAGCGTGTACTTTGCATGCTGGCAGCGACGCGGTCCCAAACTACACGGAGGGAGGAGAACCATAATGAAGCAATGGAGCCGAGACTCGCTAGAATGGAAGAGACAATAATGAAGTTGATGGAGGAAGCAGAGACGCGCTGCCAAGAGAACGCGACACTCAGGCAGACCAACGAGGAGTTGGAAAGAGGAGGTGAACCCAGCGGCAACGAACATGTGGACTCGTGGTGAGTCCCTGCGAACTCCAACACAGAAGAGGAAAGGCGCAATATGCACCTCAAACTCCAAGAGCACAGGGACAAATATGCACAAATGGCTAAGCGAATGGGCACACCATCCACCGTGGACTAGCTACTCGTCAGCACCAACCTCCCTACAGCACAGGAGTTATGGTTGTATCACTCCTGCCCAAGTTCAAGGTTCCCTAGATGGAAGTGTACGATGGGCCCACATGACCTTGCACGGCGTCCCAGGAGAGATCGTCTGTCGAGCCTTTCCACTGACGCTGAAATGAGCCAGCCTAGCCTAGTTCAGGTCTCTGTCGCTTGGGATCGTAGATAGCTTTGACGAACTAGCTCGCCTCTCCATGATGCAATTCATGGCGAGCCGGAGGAGGAGACGCCCGGCAGCTTACCTCCTTACAGTTAAACAGCGAGACGACAAAAGCCTAAATTCGTATCTCTCCCGGTTCAATCGAGAATGCATGACTATTGACGACCAAGATGAGAAGTTCACCTTGGCAGCCCTTCTAAGGGGAATCTGGCCTAGGAAACCATTTATGGTTGAAATACCACGAAAAACCCCACCACGTTGAGAGAGTTTATGGACCGAGCAGACAGATTCATCAATGCAGAAGACACCCTCGAGGCCCTAACAACTCCACGACTGTCGGAGATGGAGCAAGCAGATCAGAAGGAGGCTAGACAACATGGAGGTCACGGTAGCAAAGGGGGAAAAAGAGGGGCATCAGATACGAAGAGAAAGGGAGAAGCACTGGCCCGGTTGCATGGGATTCCCCATGCTCACACAAGTTTGGCAGTAGAAGGAGATCAACAACCAAGCCCGCGAAGAGAGCCACCCTGAGATAAAGGGCAAGGAGCCTGGGCATCATCTAACAGATCTTTGAGAAGCCTTCTCCATCCTCTAGCGATACCAGATGAAGCTCAATCCGTTAAGTGCACATTCGGGGTGAAGTCGAGAAAGTTCCTGGGGTTCATGGTCTCCGAAAGGGGGATTAAGGCAAATCCCGAAAAGGTGGAAGCAGTAGTGGGGATGCCCTCCCCCCACAACCTTAATGAAGTCCAAAGGTTGGCAAGTGAGGTGGCAGCATTGAACCACTTCATCGCCCGATCAACTGACCGGTGTCTCCCTTTCTTCAAAGTTTTGAGGAAGGCTCAAGAGTGGGATGCAACCTGCGAAGAAGCGTTCGCCTACTTGAAGAAGTACCTAAGCCACCCCTGTTGCTAAGCCAAACAAAACTAGGAGAGGATCTGACTGTGTACCTAGTTGTGTCCCCACATGCGGTGTCCGCAGTGCTAGACTGAGATGCAGAGAAAGGACAGCGGCTCATCTACTACACTAGTCGGGCCTTCTGCGGACCTGAAGCTAGGTACCCACAGACTGAAATGTTGGTGTTCGCCTTGATATTCACCCCAAGAAGATTAAAGTCATACTTCTAAGCCCACCCGATGAAAGTGCTCACCGACCTTCCACTCAAGAAAGTCTTCAAAAGCCAGACACCTCAAAATGGCTCACCAAGTGGGCAATCGAGTTCAACGAATTTGAAATGAGTATTTGCCCCGCTCCACAATCTAAGGACAGGTATTGGTGGACTTTGTTGCAGAGTTCACCAGCACCCCAAGGAAAGCCCTGGCAGGTCTACGTAGAAGGCTCGTCCTGTCGGGCTGGCAGGCGTGTGGGGGTGCACGTAGTCACTAAACAGGGGGAGGAGCACAACTACGTGGTCATGCTTGCCTTCAAGGCAACCAACAATGAAACTAAGTATGAGGCACTCTTGGCTGGGATGTCAGTCACATGATCGCTAGGAGCAGAAGAGATAGATGTGAAGGCCGACTCCCAAGTGGTTGTCAGCCAAGTACTGGGGCAGTTCGCCACAAAAGGAGAAAGGATAAAGAAGTACCTCCAGCTCATCTGCAATGAGCGCGACCGCTTCCGCTACTTCCCACATCCAACAAGTCCCAAGAGGAGAGAATCAGAAGGTAGACCGCTTAGCAAAGGCCGCATCTGGACAAGAAAAACTCCCTCCCCCCCTGGAACACACCATGGTCAGAACTATCAATGCCCCATCCATCAGGGGTGAAGTGTCTGTTACTACCCCAACACTCCCCAAATGGGCAGCAGACATCCAAAAGTACCTGTAGGAAAGGCAGCTACCAAGCAACTCGAAAGAAACATGAAAGGTTAGGAATAGGGTGGCTCAATTTACCTTGCTGGAAGGGGTCCAAGAGAGGCTTCTCCAAGCCACTCCTCATATGCCTCTCGCCGGACGAGGCGTTGTACGTGCTAGCAGAGATCCACGAAAAAATTTGCGAGAGCCATTTGGGGGAAGGGCATTGGCTGCAAGAGTAACCCGAGCTAGGTTCTACTGGCCCTGTTCCCTGAAAGATGCAGAAGACTTTGCCAAGAAATGCCCGAAGTGTCAAGAGCATGGGCCTGTGGCCTTTCGCCCAGTGGCACCTAGACCTAATTGGCCCATTCCAAGCAGCCAGAGGAGGGGCCAAGTTTGTGATTGTAAGCATTACCTCCCGAACCATCACGAAGTTCCTATGGAAGTCGGTAGTCTGCAGATTCGGCATACCTCAGAGCTTCATATCGAACAACGGAAGACAGTTCCATTGCACACATTGCTGGAGTAGTGCGCAGAGCTCAGAATTAAGGTGAAGTACTCCTCGTCGAGACACCCACAAGCCAATGGCCAAGCGGAGGCGACCAATAAAACCCTCCTCTCCCCCCTCAAGAAGAAGCTCGGGGCACACAAATGAGCATAGGTCGAAGAAATCCCGAGCGTATTATGGGCATATTGAATGACTGTCTAGACCCCCACTGGGGAGACGCCCTTTGCCCTCAGTTATGGGAGCCATGCTGTAATTCCCGTGGAAGTTGGAATGCCCACGTTCCGCGTTTAGCACTTTGACCCAGACACCAACAACGAAAGGTTAGCCGAGAGGTTGGACCTTCTAGAAGAAAGAAGAGAAAAGGCGGCTATGCAAACGGTAAGTAACAATTGGAAGGCAAAACAATACTTCAACAAACAAGTCAAGCCGTGCTCCTTCAAGGTGGGTGACTTGGTGCAGTGACGACAGACCAGAGTAACCACCTGGGAAAAAGGAAATTTGGGATCGCGATGGGAAGGCCTGTATTTAGTAACCGCAAGCAATCGACTCGACTCCTATCGCCCCAAGGATAGCCAGGGACACGAGCTCCCCCACCCCTAGAACGTTGAACACCTAAAGAAGTACTACGTGTAGGGGTATAACGCAATACTTTGTATGAACGTTGTAAACTTATTTGATGAATGAGAATGCCTAGATGTTTATCTTGAATCCTTTGTCATCTAAGCTTGGAACTAAAGAAGTTTAGTCCCTAAACTCGATGCAGGGCGAGGCCAAGTCCCTAGACTCGCTGACATCCCGTCCAACAAAGCTGAGTCTGGGTCGAGGCTGGACATCAGATCCAGAGCCCTCGTCATGACCTCGAGACCGAAGAAGTCAAGTCCCTAGAATCGTTGTGGGGTAAGGCCAAGTCCCTAGACTCGCCGACCCCCTGTCTACAAAGTTGAGTCCGTAGACTCGCCATGGGGTCGAGGTCGGGTATCATATCTCAAGCCCTCATCAAGACCTCATGACCAAAGAAGTCGAGTCCCTAGACTCGCTACGGAGTAAGACCAAGTCCCTAGACTTGCCGACCCCTCGTCCAACAAAGTCGAGTCCCTAAACTCGCCGTGAGGTCGAGGTCGGGCATCAGGTCCCGAGCCCTCATCAAGGCCTCGTGACCAAAGACGTCGAGTCCCTAGACTTGCTGTAGGGTCGAGCCTCGAGATTTGTCGTAAAGTTAAAGAGTGATAACTAAGACACATGAAGTCGGAAGAAACATACTTTCATTTCATTCATAAACAACGTCCAACCTTTACAGAAATAGAAAAAGTACTATACAAAGGTCCTACAAGAACAAAAAGGCCTGAGCCCATCACTTGGGAGGAGGAGGTGGAGGAGCGCCCAAGGGGTACGGAGGATATCCTGGCTTCCTGAAGTTCTTGACATAAGCTTGCGCTTAAGCGTTCAGGGGTAGGGAGGCCAAGGACAGAGTATGTAGGTCCAGCCAGGTTCTACAGCAGGCGTTCATGCATCCGTTTGAGACCCTTTCGGTAGCCGTAAGACCAAGCTGCTTCCCGGATAGCGTTGGTCTTCGTGATCGAGGATCTGATCTCCACAGAGCGCTGGGCGACGTCTTACAAGCGAGACTTCAAACCAGCGATCTCAATGTCGCGAGCTAGGAGGTCAATGTTCTTCTGCGTCCCCTCCCGCGAGAGTTCACTAACACGTGCCTTCGCCCATCGCAGTTGCTCCCTTAGGTGTTGGGACTCCTGGGTGAATTTGAATTGCCCAGAAAATAGCCTCGAGCGCTGCCCAGCGACCAAAGCCCGATCGCATTGAGACTCTTCCAGCTTCTCTCGAGCAGACTCTAGCTCCTCCTCCTAGGTGACCAAGTTCCGCTTGGTCACAACACGGGCCTCTTCAAGGCGTTTGTTCATTCACAACCATCGACTGATGTTTTCCTCAGCATCGCATAGTAGGCCTTTCAGAACCCTCTTCTTCTACTTACGCCTCACGGTGAACGTCTCCAAGAGTTAGTTATGCTCCTTCATGTACTCCACCTCATTCATCTGCCCTCTACGCTTGGACTTAAGGTCCTTGATCTTCTAGGCCGCCTGCTTTAGATTGTAGTACCCGAAGAGGCCCAACATCCCGAGCTCTCGGTTAGCCTCCTCAAGCTCCCCCAGCTCCTCACCAATCGTCGCAGCCAACTGATCTAAGGCCTGCAATGAAAAGAACAATTAGAAACGTCAAGTTAAGGGGCCGAAAGGGCTCAACAAAATAAGCAGTGTGAGGGGAAAACCTACCTTGGCAAAGAAGGGATGCAACATCTAGGTTGCCCGCTCGGTGGCCGTAGCCCGGGCCTTATCCCCTCAACCCCGATGCAAGAAGAAGGGTCGGCGACCTCCATCTACCAAGAAAAGTTTGGGAGCGACCTCCAGCTCCCGTATACCGAAGGAGTCTTGCCAAATAGTCCAAGAGCGATTGGAAACGAAGCCTCAGAGTTGTCGTCGTCGCTCCACGATGGAGGGGGAATCCTGGGAACCTCCCTCATGGCCAGCTCTGCTCGGCTTGGTGAAGGAAGGTGGGGTAGAAACAATCCTCATTTTAGGAAAGGCGGACCCAGTGACCTCCTCTAGGTTCCTGTTTGCAGCGGAAGGGACCTGTGGTGGCCCTTGGCTTTCTAGTCTACGTTCTCCTTGCCCCACATCTTTTTCTCCTCCTACTTCTCCTTCTTGGTTTGTGGCTCGGGAGGCGACTGGCGAACTCCAGGGGGAGAGGCTCTCCTCTTCTTTTGCTTGGAACCAGTCGTGGGGAGAGACTCCCTTTTCTCCTTCTGGGCTCGCGGCCCCGGAGGGACTCTACTCTTCTTCCCGGTGCCCAATCTCTAGGGTTGTCTGCAGAGCCTCGCGAGCGATGTCCTCCCTCAGAGTGTCTTAGAAGGACACGAACGGTTTGAATGTACTAGGCCCACCGGGGGGGATGCGCGAAGGAACTGAAGAAAGGCGCCTGAAGGTCGCACTCGTCTTCCCTTTCCTAGGGGTGGGAACATCGAGTCGAGGAAGGAGCCAGCAAAGGCGAGTCGGGCACTGAAGAAGAAGAAGGCTCGGAAGTGGAGCAAGAACCACTCGGAAATGACGTTGTGCTTCCCCAGGTTGAAGGGACCGGAATCTCTCGGTGCACGAATTCCTGCTATCCTTGTTCAGGAGTTTCCTAGCCCCGGGGCGCTTCAGCACGGCTCCCTGACTCCCCGCACTACCCTAGAAGAGGAGGACCTCCCGCCTCACTACCTAGATTCTTTCAGGGCGGATTGTGATGCACCTTCGGCCATTTCCCCTGGTCGCTAGAGGAGCTCGAGGCACGCTTCCGACCCCAGGGAGAGGGAATCTCACCCAAGAAGTTCCTACCAACCGTGTATGAGCGATCGGGCTTGGACGAGTAGTCCCGAATGTTCTTGTAAGAGAGGGCCAGGTTAGTCTGCGACTCCTCAGGATGAGCCCTCACCCAAGCCATCACTATTTCTAGACGGGCCTCTTCCCTTTAGTTCAGTGTGAGGCCCAAACTCTACGAGAAAGGGAGAAACCCCTAGACCACCTAGATAGGATATTCTTTGTGGGCTGCCTCCCCCTCGGTGTATTCCTAGCCTGAGCCCGCCACAAAAAAATACTTCTGGGACCACTCCTTAATGCTCGAATGGCACTGCTCAAGCAAAACAATCTTCCGGCACAAAGTCCGAGCTTGTAAACTACATATACTCCCCAGCTGGCGATTGATACGATACACCGACAAGACCTCCCGAGCTGTCAGGTCGGGGTACTCCTCGACAATTTCACTAAGGTCCTTTTGGAAGATGACATAGCTAGAGTGGGTGGAGTTGCGCCGGGGCCAGCCCGAGGTAGTTGAGAACCTTGCGAACAGGGCGATAGAACTGGAGGTGAAGACTGTTCGCAAACATCAAGGGGAAGAGGGCCACTCGAAACGCCATACCATCGAGGTTCACCACGTGCTTGCTCCCTTTGGGAATCTCCAGGACGATGGAGGAGGGGATGTCGTATTTGGCTTGGAACGCCCTGAAGTCCACGTACGTGACTAACGAAACCCAGTGTTTCCCCGCAAAATATGGAGCGACGGTATTGGAAGGAGCTTTGGGAGCCATAGCAGTGACGAGCTGTGAAGGGAAGAAGACGACAGATGCAATACGTAAAGAGGAGAGAAGGACGACGAAATTTGGGGAAACAGAACTGGAGTAAAAGTTGGAGAAGGGGAGGAAGGCACGACGATAGGAGAATGAGTCGAGAGAAATTGTCGAGAAGTTGAGCTCGACAGAGGAGGGAAAACCTTAAGGAGAGAGAAGGGCAGAAATGGAGGAACAGGAAGGAGAGGAGGACCTTATATAGCCGAGCAAGGCTGGAACACGCATGGGAAACGAAGCGATATTGATAGTGATGATGCCAGCGAACGCCACGTGGATCCCAATGGTACAGTTGACAAGGATGGCAGCCGTCAAGTCAGGCGCATGGGATACACAGACCAATGTGGTTCCTGAGACGTAGGGAGAGAGGCAGCTGATACGTCCAATCAACTGTTGGGAGACAGAAGGACCACAGGAAATGAGGAAATGCACTCATTGAACGGACAGGTGGCCTCAGGAACTTGAATTGTCGGGAGCCGAATGGGTGACCTCGAGAACTCAACTGATGGGAGGCTCATTGAGATGGAAGACGGAAGGCCACGGGAATCGAGGAGACACACTCATTGAACGAATAGGTGGTCTCGGGAACTCAAATTGAGGGGAGCCGAACGGGTGACCTCGAGAACTCAACTAACGGGCAACACTATTACTGGGAGGTACATTGAATTCCCACCACATTTCTGTGATTGGAATTCACGGGGTGCTGTGAGGGGGCCCCTCTAAGAGAGGGGCCCAAGCCCAAAGAGACCAAGCCAGGAAATCATGTACCGAGCCCATGGCCACAGACCCACCCAGAAAGGCTTTGGCATCGAGCTCACGCCCAGAAGCCAACCATAGGGCAGTGAACACCTGGGGGCTTAGTGAACTGCTGAGCCCTACCATAGGGTACATAGCAGACTATCACTGCTATAGTCTGCTAGGCGCAGGCGGCTAGACATGCCACATTTAATGTGTGCAGGTTACCCAGCAAGCAACAACGTGCTACCAGAGATGCCATTGGACGGCTCGACCACGACCTGACACTCTGCCATAGTAGGAGGGTGGCAGCAGGTCTGACCCAAGCACGACCTGATACCCCACGATCTCCTTTGGCATTTTGAGCCGCGTCCTGACATATTGTCATGACAGGGAGGGTGGGAGCAGCTCTGACCCAAGCACGACTTGACACCCCACGATCTCCCTAGGCAGTTGGGTCCAGACCAGGTATAAATAATAGTCATCCCTCCTACGGGAAGGCTCTTGGAACCCTTTACTATTTTTCCAGTTTACTTAGCTTTCTTCATCACCCAAGTATTCTCCACTGACTTTGGTATCAGAGTGGCCTCGAACGTCATCAAAGCCCATTATTCCTCTTAGCCACAGGTTTTGTGAGCTTGGTTGCCATAGTACTGATTGGGCAGCGAAACACGACATCAATACATACCTTAAAATTGAACTTATATAGGCAAGCACTAAGGAACCGGTGCTCAATGCGGACCCCGTGCTTGCCATGGGAGGCGGCATACTTCAGTTCATTTTCCAAAGCAATACACCAGATAATTAGTTAATCAATCTAAAGTGCATTGCTATGGTAGGAAATGTTAGTGCCCGCCATTGGACAATTCACCTAAGGGTCAAGCTATTTTCGATGTAGCTTAGTCTGCATGATTAGACTCCATGCTCATCATGCATAGATAGGCAGGTGAGTGTCATGCTTGCCAGTGAGTTTTCTTTATGGTAGGCTCGACCGTCATTCACGGCCTGATGGGCAAGCTTTAAACTCACCCACCATATTTGCATGGGTAATGCATTTAGATGCCTAGGGTAGGCGAGGAGGAAAACTCGTCTCGTCAAAATTATGAGCCTCCTGGATCGCCATTTGTCACCGATCAATCAATCGACATAGAGCTTCATGCCTCTATACATTTTCCTTTGATTGAGGCATTTTCTTTAAAAAAAAAAAAAAAAAAAGTGATTGAGAATGTTAAGTGTTGAGGGAAAATTTAGTTGATTGGCATATTCTTGTGAAAACCTGTGTAAAATTGAGTTGTAACAAGTATTGAAGCGGTGTAACATGAAAAAGATTGAAGTGTGCTCAACACGGCTCGACTGGCTCTCGAGCGGAACCTTCCAGAGAGGTTCGCTCGATGTGCGCTCGACACAGCACTCGAGCAGAACCCATACAGAGAGGTTCACTCGAAGTGCGCTCGATGTAGCGCTCGAGCATAACTCTTCCAGAGAAGTTCGCTCGATGTGCGCTCGACTCAGTGCTCAAGTGAAACCCATACAGAGAGGTTCGCTCGAAGTGCGCTCGACGTAACGCTCGAACAGAACTCTTCCATAGAGGTTCGCTCGACCTGTGCTCGACATCTCGCTCAAGCCAATGTTCAAGACAACGTGCGCTCGACTTGCGTTCGACACATCGCTCGAGCCAATGTTCAAGACATCTTAAAATTCAGGGTTTTAAGCGCCGTGATTTGTTGGGACTATATATAGAACAACTTATTTCTGTTCTTTGGTGTGGTGAAACAGATCAAAAACCCTAGGTGCTTCCAGGAGCCATTGAGAGAAACTTTCCCTTCATTGTTGAATCTCTCTTGGATAAACATATCTCCATCACACCACACTCAAGATCAAATCTTATTCAAAATCTATTGAAGTGGACGTGTTGATTGTCCGGAAGGTTTCCGAAGCTGCTGTTGATGCAGAGATCGAGAGGTTCTCGTGGGAAGCTATAGAAGGTCGGAGTTCCGACACTACATGCGTGTAGAGATCGAGTGGGTCACTCGTGGTATTGCAAGCCAAGTTTAGGAACGACAAAGGTTTTGTGAGTGTCTCTATATTGGTTGTAACAAACTTTTTTCTATAGTGGATTTTAGGTGGTGGCTTACACCCGGAGTGGTTTTAGAATTTGAAGACGTTCTTCAAATAAGTTTCTACTTCGTGATCAAATCTCTCTGTTGATTATTTGTATGATTTGTTTTATCTTTTAATTGCTTACTTGTCTTATATTTTTTTAGACCAGAAAATTTAAACTACACCTATTCACCCCCCTCTAGGTGTTGTATGGGATAGAACCACTGTTTTTTCAATTGGTATCAAGGCGGGTTCACTCCGCTAGGATTTAGTTCCTGATTGTGATCCTGCAATAGTGGTTAAAAATGGATAAGTCTCAATCACTCACATCACCACCATATTTTGATGGTAGCAATTATGCCTTTTGGAATGTTCGAATGAGAGCTTTTTTGAAATCCATAAATGAACGAGTGTGGATTTCCATAGTAAGAGGATGGAAACAACCTGTTACAGTCGTTGAAGAAATTGAAATTCCCAAAAATGTGAAAAATTACTCTAGGGATGAAATAAATGAGTGTGGTTGGAATAGCAAAGGCCTGAATGCGATTTTCATGGCTGTATCCCAAGAGGAGTTCAAGCGAATCTCCATGTATGAAAATTGCAAAGAAGCTTGGGACATTCTTGAGGTTACCCATGAAGGTACCAAGGTTGTAAAGAATTCTAAGCTTCAAATGCTAACCACGAGTTTCGAAGAACTTAGAATGAGGGATGATGAAACATTTGATGTCTTCTATGTCAAACTAAATGATGTTATCAATTCTCATTTTAATTTAGGGGACAGAATTCCTGAGAATAGAATTGTGAAAAAAGTTCTCAGATCTCTTCCTGAGAGATTCCGTCCCAAAGTCAATGCTATTGAAGAGAGCAAAGATCTGGACAATATGAGGATTGAAGAGCTGGTGGGCTCTCTACAAACCTATGAACATACTCTTCCTATGGATAAGAAAAATAGGTCCATAGCCCTCAACACTTTCGATGAGTCATCCGATGAGTTGGCTATGAGTGACAAAGAAGTAGCCTTTTATGCTAAAAAATTCAGGAAGATATTTGTGTCTAGAAATAGAAAGAACTGGAGACATAAGAAGAAAAAGTTTGAGAGAGTCAATAGAAATTCCAGTTCAGGAAATAAGGAAAGGAGCTCTAAGAAATACACTAGAGCTACCAAAGACAAGGTACAACTTGATATACAGTGTCATCAATGTCATGGTTTTGGGCACATTCGCCTTGAGTGTGCAAATTACAAAAAGGCCAAAGGAAAGGCAAAGGGTGCTTCCTTGAGTGATAATGGTTCTGAGACAAGTAACTCTTCAGAGAGTCCCTCTCCAAAAAAAAATTTCAACTACATGGCATTCACTTCTTCTGTTGGTGGCCAAAGTCACAGAAGTGAATCAACGTCTAAAAATGAGAGTACATCCGGAAGTGAATCCGAGGATAAAGATGAGTTGGAGGAAATCTATGAAAAGTTGTACAAGGAATGTGTAAAATTGAGGAAACTCAATAAAGCACATATTGAGAATACAGATATTTGCAAAAGACAAAAAGAGGATATCCAAGGTAAATTGAATGAAGCCATTTATTTAACCGATCAGTTGCAAAAGAGAAATGTGTCACTCGAAGATAAAATAAGAATGCAGGAAAGTGAGTTGATTTTGTTAAACGATAAACTGAAAAACTTTTCTACTGGGAAACAAAAGCTTGACAAAATCCTAAACTTGGGAAAGTCCTTGGTGACAAGAGAGGTATAGGATATGATGTGGCTTCAACTTCAAAAATCTCCTACAAAAACGAAGGAAAAATAATGTTTGTTCCTGCATCGAATGAGAATGGCAAAGCACAACTTTTGAAAATAGGTAAGAAAATCCTACATGTGCAAAAGTTTGTCCCACCTCCCAAGAGACAAGGAGCTCGCAACACGAGCCCTATATGTCATCATTGTGGGAAGGTTGGTCATGTTAGACCAGATTGCTTCAAGTTAAAAAATCATTATGATCATGCTCCTACATTCTCTAAAAGTATGACTGTTTATCCTTCTAAAAAGAGTAAGAAGTTCTTGAATGCTTCTAGGTACGTCTCACCCTCCATGAGACATGAAGTTCACAAGGCAAACCACGTTTGTCACAATTGTGGTAAGATTGGTCACATTAGACCAAACTGTTTGAGCTTAGGGGCCATCCTTAGATAATGGAAAAGCCCTACTCAAGAAAAGTGCATCAGAATTTTTGGAGCCAAGTCATGGTCTTGACCAAACAAAATGAGATTATCAATGTGAAGTTAGACCAATTGACTACTAGCCAGAAGGATGATAAGGTGAATCATCCAAAAGTGAGACAAGTGTGGATGAGAAAGGGGGAGGAGCAGACCAAACATGGTATAGACTGATGGTCATGCATTCTTGCTTTTTTTTTTTTTTTTTTTTTTTAGGTCTCGTATAGTTTTTCTTCATTTTTTTGTTTTGTTAAAAGTATATTGTGTGTGTTCAATTCATGCATAATGTTTTGCACATGAATGTGGCAAAGAGTGTTAGTGATGTCAATTCTGTAATTTTTAGGTACATATGTCTTGAAAATTGTATCATGTACCTTTATAAGTTACAAAGGTTTAAAACATGTGTATTATTTGTAATTTGTGACCTGCATCACACACTACACTTCCAGCTCAATCAATTGTTACTTTGCCACCTGTGAGTTCTTGGGGAGGCAATCAAAGGTGTTAGGGAGCTCTACGTGTATACAGAATTGACCACGGGCTAGATGACCTCATGATTATATATCAAAATTCCTCCTGTGAAAATTCTCTATCAAAAATAAAATAAAAAATAAAAAAATAAAAAATATATATATGTGGAGGAAGAAGAAGAAAAAAAAAAAAAAAGAAGAAGAAGAAAGGGGTCATATTACTCAATAGGCCAATCCTAATACAGGAATTCAAATAGAAGTATTTAGGTCCTAGCAGCATTGGGTTTTACTTTCTGTATCGTGGAAAGGCTCCCCAAGCACTTATGGTTTCTTGTTTTAGCCTAACCCCACTCACATATTTTGGTTGAAACTTTTTGATTGAATAGGAATTCACTAAACACGCATGTTCATCTTACATGTAATACTTTGTTTCTACGCCCTGCGTGAATTGTGAAAATATGATGCTCTTTTACATTTGATGTATTTTTCAAGCTTCAAAATTGACTTCATTAATGCTTGAATCACTGAATGAAAAACTATTTTTGAAAATTTTGGGCTTCCACTCGAGTGAAACTTAACTGCTGCTTGAGCGAAGATGTTTTAAAAAGCCCCCGCGTCACTTTCTTTTTCCTAGCCCGTTTCTCTTATCTGCGCCATTTCCTCTTCCTTCTTCGTGCAACTTCTCCCATTTGTTCTTAGTGTGCATTTTACTTGATTTCTCTCAAGAAATCCCTTCCTAATCACGATAAGCTTCTCTCATTTGTGTTTATTTCTCTAATTTCGGCATTAGGGTTTGTTTTAATTTCTCATTTCGGGTTGTTGCATTTGAGGATTTTGTTCTTGGATTTCGAAATGATGAGAATGATTTGGGTTGTTTATTGATTATCATTTGGGTGTAGAGAATGATTCTCTCACTCTTGTATTGAGAAGGTTCATGGAACTCCCAAGGAGTTTTTTTCATTTGGTTTTTGCTTGGATGCACTCCAAGTGCTCAGTGAAATGCCTCAATGATGTTTGGTTTCTCATTTTCATCATGCATTGGCATTGCATTGTTCCCATGTTCATTACATGTCTATCCTAGTGTTGGGATATTGTTCGACATTGAGGCTTGGGACTTCCATTGGTTTTAAAACTCAACCTTGCCATTGTGTTTGTTGGGTATTGAAATGGGTTGTTAAAATGTGTTGTTGGGCATGTGCATTGTGCATTTTGAAATGGTTTGTTTTTTAAATCCTAATTTTGGCAAAGTATACATTGGTTTTTACATTAGGCATATGCATTGGATCATACATTGGGCATTTTGCATTTTGGACATGCATACATCGGGTCTTAAATACCTTTAGCCTTGTCTAACGGTCACTGATTCTGTCCACAGCAAAAGTCATGTCTCGACGGGTTCATCCACGCCAAAATCCTCCTGCTCCCACTCAAGCACATTTCCACAATTCTCGGGCATGAGAGCTTTACACTCAAAACTTCTCTCACCGTTCGCTTATTGTTGAGCGTGCAGTCTCCCTTGGTGAGCTTACTGAGACTTTTATTTCTCGTATTTTTTAGTCTCGCCAGTGGCAGGCCTTGACCAATGGTCATCCCACTCCTTCTAAGGAGATGGTTCCAGAGTTTTACTCCAATATTTATGTCATTTTTTATGATGGCTCTTTTGATGTTAGTCTCCGGAATGTCGTCTTCCGAGTGACTCCGGGCATGTTAGCAGACTTGCTAAATGTCCCGCGTGTGTCAAATCCAGTATATCCCTATACACGGATGTCTCCTCCCAGTTCGCCAGTCATTACTCAATATCTATATGGTACGCCTTCTAGTTGGGATGGTAAGTCACCACTTCTAACTGTGAGATTTCCACCTGAAAATCTCATTCTAAGTAGGATTGTCCTTACAAATCTATATCCTACTGGTCATCAGAGTGATGTGGGTCTTGACCGCGCCACTCTTCTGTATGCACTGATCAACGATGTCTCCATGGATCTGGGAAGTCATCTGTGCCGGGTTTTGCTTGAAGCTTTTAATTCTCCTAAAACACAGACTGGTTTGCCTTTTGCCTACCTCATCACTCAGTTAGCCATCTCCCAGTCAGTTGCGTTTCATCCTCATGAGCCTAGAGTCTCTCTTAAGGCTCCTATTGGTCGTAGGACCATGCAGCTTAGTCGTGCTCACATTACACCTCACCCTTTGAATGTTGAGCATCCTCCAGCACCCTCTTCTCAGCCTTCGAGGTCTCGGCCATCTAGCTCACAACCTCATAGCTTGGCACCATCCACATCGGCACCAGTTTCGACTGAGCCCAGCCTTCAGCAGGTCCTTGAGTACCTTGCTCGCCTTGAAGCCCGGTTTGATAGCCTTGATGCTAAAGTTGAGAGCCTGCAGCAGCTTGTGACTCAATGCTTCAACGATATAGAAGAGTGCCTCGATGAAGATGATGATGGTGGCAGTCAGAGTGATTTTGATACTTGAGACCCTTGGCTTGTCGTGACAAAAAGTGGGAGTAGTATATATTTAGGGGGAGTGATATAGATGTAGGGGGAGTAGCAAGAAAGCTGTAGGGGCAACTTTTGTTTTGTTAGTAACACATTGTTTTTGTGGGGGAGCAACTTTTGTTTTTGTATCACATGCTGCTCGTGCTGCTATTATTTGTCTTATTGAACTCAATGTCTGATTAATTTCTTAATGACAATTCTTTTATGGAAAATGTGCTACAGACATTGTTTATGCTTATGAGATTATTTCTTGTATATTTTTGTTGGTACGTTTAACCGTTTGCTAAGTGTTTGCAAAAATATCTCAACGTGTTCAAGTCTATACCTGAATCATGGGAATCCTGTTTGGGGTGTGTCAGGATTAGGTCCTATGTATAGGTTAGAGGTTTTGTCACATAAATGCCAAAGGGGGAGATTGTTGAGGGAAAATTTAGTTGATTGGCATATTCTTGTGAAAATCTGTGTATAATTGAGTTGTAACAAGTGTTGAAGCGGTGTAACATGAAAAGGATTGAAGTGTGCTCAACACGGCTCCACTGGCGCTCGAGCGGAACCCATACAGAGAGGTTAGCTCGATGTGTGCTCGACACAGCGCTCAAGCGGAACCCATACAGAGAGGTTTGCTCAAAGTGCGCTCGACGTGGCGCTCGAGCAGAACTCTTCCAAAGAGGTTCGCTCGATGTGCGCTCGACACAGCGCTCGAGCGGAACCCATACAGAGGTTCACTCGAAGTGCGCTTGACTCAACGCTAGAGCGGAACCCATACAGAGAGGTTCGCTCGATGTGCGCTCGACACAGCGCTCGAGCGGAACCCATACAGAGAAGTTCGCTCGAAGTGCGCTCGACGTAACGCTCGAGTAAAACTCTTCCAGAGAGGTTCGCTCTACTTGCGCTCGACATCTCGCTCGAGCCAATGTTCAAGACAACGTGTGCTCGACTTGCGCTCAACACCTCACTCGAGCCAATGTTCAAGACATCTTAAAATTCAGGGTTTTGAGCGCCGTGATTTATTGGGACTATATATAGAACAACTTATTTCTGTTCTTTGGTGTGGTGAAACAGAGCAAAAACCCTAGGTGCTTCCAAGAGCCATTGAGAGAAACTTTCCCTTCATTGTTGAATCTCTCTTGGATAAACATATCTCCATCACACCACACTCAAGATCAAATCTTATTCAAAGTCCATTGAAGTGGACGTGTTGATTGTCCGGAAGGTTTCCGGAGCTGCTGTTGATTCAGAGATCAAGAGGTTCTCGTGGGAAGTTATAGAAGGTCAGAGTTCCGACACTACATGTGTGTAGAGATCGAGTGGGTCACTCGTGGTGGTGCAAGCCAAGTTTAGGAACTACAAAGGTTTTGTGAGTGTCTCTATATTGGTTGTAACAAACTTTTTTCTATAGTGGATTTTAGGTGGAGGCTAACACCCGGAGTGGTTTTAGAATTTGAAGACGTTCTTCAAATGAGTTTCCACTTCGTGATCAAATCTCTATGTTGATTTTTTGTAAGATTTATTTCATCTTTTAATTGCTTACTTGTCTTATATTTTATTAGACCAGAAAATTTGAACTACACACCTATTCACCCCCCTCTAGGTGTTGTATGGGATAGAACCATTGCTTTTTCATTAAGTACTGGAATTTGAAGAAGAATCATTAATAGGCTTATGGTAAAGTGATTGTTGTGGAATTCATGTGGATTTGGTTACCAAAACTATTAAGGAATGTGAAGATCTCAAATTCAATCAACTCAGGCAGCCTTATCATACACACAAAGTTCATGCTCACAGCTGCGAATTGACATGCTTCGTTGTCTTTTTTTGTTTTATGCCATTTTATTTCTCTTGCAATTTTTTTTCTCTATTACTAGCAACTTTTTTCTACCTGAGGAAACCCATTTCTGATGAAGGTAGATCAATTATTAAAAAAAAATGGGAATTGATTATTGGATTTTGGCCATCTCTTTAGGCAAACTTTGCCTAATATCTCACTTTTTCTCTTTTACCTATCCCACTTAAAACTTGATCTTTGATTATCATCTAAGTAAACTCTATATAATAATAAAATATTATTTATTTTCAACTTTTTATCATTTTTAGAATTTTTTCAACATATTTTGCAGATCTACTAGTTATATTATTTAATAAAATAAAATATGTTTTATTTTAATCATCATAATTTATGACGCGCATTTTTCTAATATTTTTATTATTCATAACATAACGGTAATATCGTTTATTTTAATTAAATTATTATTTTTTTACTTTTATTTTCAAAACAAACTAATGGTAAAGACCGAGCACATATTTCACACATATTTGGATTGGAGCAAAGATAGAGAAAAATGGAAGAATTTGTAGAAGTCTGAATCAATTTTATGCAAGCAATGTGAGAAATGAGGATGCGAAGAATAACATGATGCTCAAGAGGAGAGAAATTAAGAAAAGTGGATGGCTAAGTTACTGTTCATCAACATATATGTTGAGATGTTGTAGTTAAAAGTTTAGATGGCTATTGGGTACTAATCCAATGCTGAGCACTTCGAGACTTAGGTGTGGTTTGGATTGAGGATCATCTCATACCAATTCTTATTCAAACGGTTATCGCATGCTGATTTGAAAATAGTTTTTAATGTCCTTGCAAGAGAACAAAGTTTCAAATAGTAAGGTTTCATAAGGCCAGCAAAAAAGAAGAAAAACGTTCGAAAAGCAACACGATAAAAATACAGCTCATGCCTTCAACTTTTCTAACAAATAAATATATTTATAAATACTATGCAATCATTTGTGGGACCCACATCTATCTCCTCTCCAACAACTTAAAACCATCTCATCTCACTTTCAATCCAAACACACAAAATTTTCAAAAACCATCTCAACTCACAAATCTCACTACTATTCACAAACCACCTCAACTCATCTCATCTCATGTTTCAATCCAAACAGGACCTTAATTAGCCAAAAGTTGACCTTGCAAATGGCTGTCCTGAAAGTATAGGATACGTAATTTTGTGTTGTGGGCAACTTTTGGGAGTTTGGAATTGAGGAAAAATTATGTAAGCACGTCAGGCCGGCCATAAAAAAAAAAAAAATTAATGATCGTCTTTTATAGCATGATTTTGTGATGAAGCGTCTAAAATCGACCCTTAGGTTTTGATTTAATATTTTCTACTGGTGGATTAATATATACTTATGATAGATAATTGACAAAATTTTTAGAAATTTTGGTAATTATTTAGTTCATAATTATTCAATTATTATCAATATTAATGGCCTAGTGTTCTAATTCATATGCAACAAAACTGCACATAGAGGCCTAACTAATCATGTATGTGTATGCATATATATATATATATACACACATCGATCTTAACGAGGGTTCAATTTCTAATAATGCAAGTTTAAATTCAAGATTTCTACTCCCACTCCAAGAAATGTAGTTATTATTTCAAATGGCAAACAGGGAAGTACTCCAATTAGGTGGTGAAATAGAGTCACAAAGGAATGATAAGTACTTAAAACAAGAACTAGATGGAATAAAAGATGCATGCAAAGGAAAAGATGGTGGAAGATTACAGCATACTTTATTACAATCAAAGTGGACTAAAAGGGCTGTCTACTTCGATTTGACAGAGGGTTCTTCCTTCTTCACACCATTGGGCTGAGCTGCAGCAGCTGCTGCTTGTGATACAGGGTTGAGCTCCTCCCATGCTTCAATCCAAGTAACCATGGCATCAGCAAGCTTCTCAAAGTAAGGATCAATGGTTCCAAGCTTTTCCTTGACCTTCTTTGAGAGTTCGATGTAGCAGTTCTGCACGGTCGTGCACTCTTCCGGGAGGACAACAGATTGGAAGAATGGAACAATCTCCTCCTGCCAGTATATGCCTTTGTATTCCTTCTGCAAATTCACAAATGGGTTGCTTGCCTTGCTGTGCCAAATGTATGGCAACCCTGTCTTCACCCCAAGACCCAAATGGTCACAGATTACCTGAAAGTCAACTTATAAAATCATCCAAGAGGTAAATCCATGATGAGGCAGCAAATAAAATTACATAAAAAAAACTTTGCACCCTCAAACTACCAAGGTTTTTACACTCAAAATTGAAAGATTGTACTCTCAAACTATTAAAAAGTGTTAAATGTTAAGGGTCCAAAGGGTCAAATTTGATAGTTTGGATGCAGATTTCAAAACACTCGACAATTTGTTAGTGCAAAGTGTATTTATCCCTAAAACTATTCTCGACAGCATCAAGATCCGAGAAAGCCAAAAGAAGATCATTCGATATATTGTCTACAAATCGAGCTCATTAATCACTTGCTAGGTGTTACACGGTGTTGTTACACTAATCATCTGGAAATGATGTAGTTGATTAGGATTTTACTCCAGCCATTATTATCAGATGACAAGCTATGAAACTGAATGAAAGAAGAGTGGTGCTACTCTGCACCTGAGTAGCACCGCTCCATTTGACTGCTAGGCCAAATTGGCTTTTTCATTTTTGTTCAATTTTTTTTATTTATATTTTTTTATCATTTTGAAATATTTTAAAAAATATAAAAAAAAATTATCAATACACTAATAATCAATTCCTTAACTATTAAGTAAAGAAAAAATAATTAAAATATACGAGGTGTCAAAATAAGAGGACAAATTGAATGGACAAAGTAGCATTTTTCAAGAAAGAGTGAAGATACCTTGGCACACCAACCAGCCCACATGTCGTCATATCTGCCAATTGGTTGGCCATGACCCATGAGCCCAAAATACATTGCAGGTCCTATCAGTTCCCTGTTGAAACCAAGGTTCATCCCACACATAGGGAAGAGGGTGCCCTTTGGAATTGTCATTACAGCATCTACATACCTGTGTGGACTAACATTAATGTACAATTAGGCAACATTAATCTGAACAGAGCACTTGGTTTCAATACTCCAAAAACCAAATCATATTGAAAACCTACAGAGATGAATTACTCAGGCTTGATTGTGAAACGACTTTGATTCTCTTTTTATTTGACTTTCGTCGATCTGATGTTAAGATACAAAAACCCCAGCACTAGTCCCAAACACAATAGGAGTTTTAAGATTTTTTTAGGTAAAAAGACTCTAATTCATTAACCAAATAAAACAAATTGTATATTTTATATTGTAAACTCAGATAATAACCTTTACCCTCTATTGGGCAAGCAAGATAGTTAAACAAAAGAAATTTCCGATGCAATCATTTGCCAATGGAAAAGAATAGCATTAAACAGATGCAAAATAACATGACAGAGTACCAAATGGATGGAAACAGAACGTACCTTGTGCCGTGTGCGAATTTAATAACTAATAGCAAAAAATAGAACAGACACAGATTTGAGAATGTATGCCCATGAATGGGCAGGTAAGAACTAGTGAAGAGTTTGAAAAGAAACATGAACCTGGTGTTGCGCTCGAGAGGCTTGACAAGCTGAGTTGGGGCATCATAGTCGGGAATGTTGAGCCACAACCCATGAGAGATGGCTGTGGGCGCTCCCTCTCTCAGGCTAAATGGGTATCCCCGAACGAAGTCTGCTCCGTCCCTAAACGGATCGTAGAGAGTATTGAAAAAATGCGGCGTCGATGGTGTCAGCAGGTTCTGTATGTGCTGCGCCAACGCATTTATCTCTTTCCCACTCGGATCCTTTGCCACCTTTTCCCAGCATTTATTTGCGTTTTCCATCACACAAATCAACCAAAAATAATAAAATTATATTAATAGTTTTACACAAGCATTGATATTCACTCGCACATTGAACAATTTTGAACAGTACAGAGCAGCACAAAAGTCGAACAAAATGCACAGATGTCCTACAATATGAAGCTGTCCTAAATAGTGAAAAATGAAAGAATATTCTTCACGATCATTTTTTTGAACAATATACTCTAGAATAGTCTCGACTAATATTCCACTTAACAAATCTATCCCAGAAGACGAGAGAGAGAGAGAGAGCATACAAAGCAATCGTCGTCAATGGTGAAGATGTACTTCTTCTTGGAGACGAGGAAGCCAAAGCAGCGACAGGCGGAGTCCTTGAAGGAGATGCAGCTAGCCTTGGGACCCAGAATCCGGTTCACATCGTTGCGGTTATAAAGCTCGTAGTCGAAGCCATCTGGGACCCTGATGGTCTTGGTCGGGTCACCATCCTGGACAATAATGAGGTGGTAGGGCTGGAAGAATGGCCTCCACATCTCCAGGAAATCAAGGTTCCTTATGGTTGGGATAACGATGTCCAGCTCATCTTTCAACGGTGGGGATACCGGGCTCACTGGGTGCGCCATGTCAGTGATGGTGTGACTTAACACAGACACAGACAGAGAAGGAGACACACACAGAGAAACAACGGTGGTAAGGAAGGGATGGAGGATGTGCGTGTGATCAATGCCTCAATGGGTTTCTTATAGAGGTGAAGGGCGCGTAGGATTCGTGGTTTTGAAACGTGGAAGGAGTGAGGGAGAGAAGAACGGTGGAGATGACTGAGGGAGACTCACATGCTTTAAATGGCTAAAACATCCCCCATAAATTCTTATTTACCCAAGAAGGAGACCCATATATAATGTGAATCTTAAAACGTTTATTATTTATTTAATATTATTAAAAATATTTATACAAATATTATTAAATTTATTGTATATGACCATATCTTTACGGTTTAAAATCTTCAAACTTAAATATAATTTTGAAAATGAGTAATTCTACATACAATCGTGAAGTGCGTAACCGTCGCGTAATCGCTTTGAAAAAGAGTGGGGTCCACTATTAAAAAATTAATTTTTTTCATGTGGGTTCCATGTTTTATTCATTTTTTTCAAAGCGATTACGCGGCGGTTACGCAATTCACGGTTGTAAGTATATTTTCTCCTTGAAAAAACTTTGATTCCCTTTAATGAAACCATCACGTAGAGGGTTGGATCCAATTCATGTATGAAGTTCTTTTGCTGGTAAAGTAGAGAGTATAAGCTGTCCTAGACATTTAGGACTAATGATAATATACATTTTATATATAGAAGGAAAAAATAGAAATGCAAACCTAACTGTATAATTTTATCATTGTGACACCATAATTCCCAATTACCCATTGAAATAAGTGATAATTAGCTAGTGTTTTACTTCTCATTATAAAGTACTTTTTATTGTAAAATAATTTATTTATGGATGGAAAAGGTGAGATATATGATAGAAAGACATTTTAAAAAATCCCATTGAGCAAAGGATATTACGTATATACTCTGTAGGGGTCAAATCAGCAGTCTATAATTTAGCTTCGAGATAAAATCAAGAAGAGATAAGACAAGTTAATTTAGACTCTTAAAAGGAAAGAGAGTCACACTTCTAAAAAGAAAAAGCTTCACAAGGTAAGTTGGACCCAATCACTTTAAGAAAATAGGCCTATATATAATGAGGAGATCCCCTACAAATCTGACAGATTTTCACAATCTCTTTACACAAATATCTAAACAAAAGTTCTATATGCCAAACTCCACAACACATAGTGACTCCAAAAGATCTTCCCTAAATTCATTCATTGATTGACTCAGACTCTTAAAAGGAAAGATATTCAGACTTCTAAAAAGAAAAGACTTCACAAGGCAAGTTGGACCTAATCACTTTAAGAAAATAGACCTATATATAATGAGGAGATCTCTATCAAATCTGATAGATTTTCCACAATCTCTTTACACAAATATCTCCACAGAAGTTCCATATGCCAAACTCCACCACACATAGCGACTCTAAAGGATCTTCCCTAAATTCCTTCATTTTATTGAGCAATATGTGAGCCATGAAAGATTGTAAAATCATCAATTATAATAGATCATTTGGCCCCCAAACAACCCATGGACGTAGGTATTATGTTTAACCACATAAATCTCTGTATCTCTCTATATTTATTTTTATTCAGCTTATTTATTACCTATTTAATGAATGAACGCGAAGAACATCGTATCGAACCTGAATCATCTGGTGGGCCGATGATGATTATTTCCTCCCTTCTAGTTTGTTGTGCAATTTTTGGCATTAACAATTAGCATAGTCAGTGGGATTGACGATATCTTCTATATCGGAATTGGGAGAAGGATATTCTCTGACTCAAGATATTGTCTTCGAAAAACCAGATAAGATCTCCTTAACTTTGCTATTTCCTATTATTTCTTCTCTTATCATTTCATTAAAAAATAATAATAATAGAAGAAGAACCCACGAAGAAGACTGCATGGCACTGCGCATGTGCCATGCATAGCAAACGTAAGGGGTGCACGACGTGCACCCAGATCCTTCGTCGGGCAGAACCTGCAGCCACGGTAATACAACAACGGCGGAGATACAACGACGGCAAAGACTTCCACCAGAAGCTCGCTGAATCGGAGCACTTTCCTGTGCACAGTGCAAGAAATCAGGAAGCACCAGGAACCCGTGTAGAAGCATACGGGGAACCACCCAACTGTCTAGAGATAATTACGGCCGCTAGTGGCCATGACTGGGCTTGTCGGCGTTGTCTGTCAATGGGGAGGTGCTTCTCGCACAAGGGCATGCCTGGATCCGATGAACAAAGGCAAGCAACATGCTGCTGGCAGCGTCACCCCACTCGCTAGTCAGCAATCACCACATTGCTCGCCGGCGGCCTTTGTCACCAGCATAGTAGTCCTCTACCACCGCTAGCCACCACCTGCACCGTCAGAGCTCCCTGTTGCCGGCAAGGTGGTCCTCGACCACTAAAGCAGTTCACACTGGGCACAGTGCAGGCAGAGGACAGTTCATGCGCTGACAAGACAAATCACAGAAATATGCACTATTCGCCAACAATAAGCAATATCTCATAGCAAACATCTACACAAATAAACAAACTCAAAATTGAGCTCCACGCTCACACCTAATGCGGTTGAGTATATCTCCTGCCAAAATCGAGCTTCACGCTCACACCTCATGCGGTCGAGTACATCTCTCGCCAAAATCGAGCTCCATGCTCACCTTTGACGATCAAATACATCTCTCACCCAAGTAAAGCTCCGTGCTCGCACCTAATGCAGTTCAGTACATCTCCCGCTTATCTTTCCAAGCTGAGCTCCTCACCACTTAGCACAAAACAAACAAAAAACTAGGGACCAAACAGGAAACTGGTGACCAATTTTCAAAATTTATTATGCAAATTATTGATTTGAAAATTCTCAAAACCTTATTGTCCAACAAATCTCCCTTAAGAATCGTAAGCATCTATGGGGGTCAAATCAGCAGTCTAATTTAGCCTCGCGGTAAGGCCGAAAATCAAGCTAAGAGATCAAGTCAAGAAAAGATAAAACATGTTGACTTAGACTCTTAAAATGAAAGAGACTTGGATTTCTATAAGGAAAAGGCTTTACAAGACAAGTTGGACTCAATCAGTCTAAAAAAATAGACCTATATATAAAGAGGAGATCTCCTACAAATCTGACAGATTCTCCACAAACTCTCTACACAAAATATCTCTACAGAAACTCCATACACCAAACTCTACCACACATAGTTACTCTAAATGATCTTTCCTAAATTTCTCTATTGTATTGAGCGATATGTGAGTCATGAGAGATCGTAAAATCACTCATTATAGTGTATTTCACCCCCAAACAATCCGTGGACGTAAACATTATGCGAAACAACGTAAATCCTTGTATCTCTCTATATTTATTTTTATTTAACTTATTTATTACGTATTTGATAGATGAAAGCGAAAAACATTGTATCGAAATTTGAATCATCTCGTGGGTTGGGGATGATTCTTTCCATCCTTCCGGTTTGTTGTACAATTTTTGACATTAACACTCCTATAAATAAAGTTTAAAAAAAATGAGAAATAATAATCCATTCTTCAAAAAATACAAAAATAAAGTTGAGAAAAAAATATTATTCCTCTCCATTAGACTTTGGAAATAAATTTTTTTTTTAATTTTTTTTTTTTTTAATTTCTAGGAGATGAATACTCATGAAATAAGTAAGCGCTTGGTGAAAAACGTGAAGAAGAGGGTTTGTAACTTTGTAATGGGAGCGTTTTGGTATTGCTATTCCTTGTTTCTGGCACATTCATTTTCCGTGACAACTGTCAACTATCGTACGACCCATTTGATATTCCGGATACACGTGGCAGGTAAGTAGCTCCTGAGATGTTACATTTTAACTAGACTCCAGAGGTAAAAGTAATTTTTTTCCCCTTAAAAGGCCTTTTTTTTTTTTTTTGGCCCCTTAAAAGGCCTATGCTACTTAATTTATTACAAACACTCGTTTGTTTGTGATGGAAGAATATTGAAATTAAAAAATCTTACCATAAAAATGTAATAAAAAAAATCTAAAATTAAGGTAGAAAAATAAATACCTCAACGGCTCTACCACTCCTGCCACAACATTCAAACAAAACAAGATACAAACAAAAAGATTATGGTTAATTATAAAACTAGTACTTAGATTTTTGAGTTTTTGCAATTTCGTTCATTTTCATAAAAATTTTCATCTCATTTCATCATTATAATTTTTTTAAATTTTCATACAAAATAAAATAAACAATTTAATTTTTTCAAATATCAAAATAAAAATAATATTAAAAAAATATATTATAATAATATTTTATTCAATTTTCAACTTTTATCTTACTCATCTCGTCTGCGAAAATAAACTAGACTTAAATATCAAATTGTGAGTTTTTTCGAACAGAAAATTAACGAAAGTATTTAATTTTGAGTTTTTTCTTTTTAATTTAGATATCAATTTTACAAAAGTTGAAGATTGAGATCTCCAAATATAAAAACGTACTAATTTAATAATTAACCAAAAAAAAACTATATACTCAATGCTATAAATTATGCCATAATGGTACTATGCTATCCACATCTCAAGTAAGAATCAGCAGCACAATTAAACCTTATCCCTGAAACTAACAAAATAATATTCTCCCTAAAATAAAATAACAAATAATCGTAAATAATTACTAATAAATAATATTAATAAAAATGACTAAATCAAGTAAAAATAATAAATAATAATAATAAATAGTGAATAACCAGGAGGATAGTTTTGAGAGTGGTAGATTGAAATTTGCCATTATTTAATTGAAAAATAATCTAAAATTAAGGATTGAAAAATTGCATTCGATCGTCAAAATTACTGCAGCTTGACCTTAAAGATAGGATAAAGGCTTGCAGAGCTACGTATGTATGTCACCCGCAATTTGCTTTTGAGATCAGCGGGAGATAGAAATGTGATGATATAAGATAATTTTAAATAAAAATTAAAAGATAAATAAAATATTATTAAATATTAATTTTTAATATTATTATTATTTTTAAATTTAAAAAAAATTAAATTATTTATTATATTTTATATAAAAATTTAAAAAAATTATAATAATAAAATAAGATGATATGAGAGAAAGTGTACCAATGTAAGAGCTAGCTTTGAATCGGAGAAAGGGCTTATTAAAACGTTTAATTACACTATGAGAAAAATAAACTTTTGTGACCATTTAATTGTGCTGAAAAAATTATTTGTTATTAAAACAGACTCATTTTAGCTGTAAATAATCATTTCGCTAGAATTAACTGGTCACAAATAAACAATTTTCTTGTAGTATTATGACAAAACAAATGGAGAGGAAAAAAGGAAAAGGGTAATGATATTTTCACCGAGAAAGGTACCATAAAACCAACTGTTTTTATATTTTAACTTAATAGTTAATGAAATATTTTTTAATAATTTTGTGATTTTTATTTTTTTAAATGTTTGAAGAGGTCTAAAAAATGTCGATATAATACCGGGATCACCTTTCTTGATGACATGGCTGGCTCGGTGGTAAGGTCACTGTCTAAGGCAACCACCCTATGCAAGGCCCTAAAACTAAAATAATGTGTTTTTTTTAATATTTTTTAAAATAAAATAAGAAATATTTCATTAAATAAATTTTTTAATAATTTTTATATTTTTCATTGTATGCAAGATCCCATAATATTAAATTTAATATTTAATATAATGAATTATTCCTATTTTTAAATAAATTTTTTAAGATCTTTCTAAATTGAGGTACAAAATTTACATTAAGACCTCATTTTAAGCTGATGTATTAAATAAAAATTTAAAATTTTTTTAAATAAAATCTCATTTTCTTAAAAATTTTGAAAATATTTCATATAATAATTATTATATTTTATGATATTATAATTATAAATAACCCACTTAAATCTTACCTTAGAATTCAATATTCAATTTATATTGAATCGCCTTGCTGGATGACCCACCCGAGCATTGTCCAAAACGAAAAAAGTCATGAACAAGAAATTCAAGAAAAGTGCCCAATACTTTTTAACCTATCACAAGGAACCCATAGCTTAATACACTTTGCCATAAACATGAGCATTGCTTGTAGATCCAAGGAACCTACATTACTTGAATTTATTTTTTCCCCAAATTTTAAAGCCAAAATCGTACCAACTCTACCCACTAAACATAAACTTACTTCCAAACGAAGGTCACCAACAAACCTACTTTTCCAATTGATTTAGGGCTTATTTGTTCATCTCATCTTATTTCATCTCATTATTATAATTTTTTCAAATTTTCACATAAAATATAATAAACAATTCAATTTTTTCTAATTTCAATTCAATATTTTCAATTCCCAAAACAATAATAATATTAAAAAAATAATATTTTTGAAATATTTTATTCAATTTTCAACTTTCATATAAAATTATCTCATCTCATCTCACTATCCAAACTAGCCCTAAATTATGTTGCTCTGTAGACATGTACGTACGTATATTATTTAGATATTTTTTAAATACCAACATGTAGTATTTCTGTACTGTAATAACGTTTTTATGTCAATTAAAATTAATCTTTATATAAATAATTTTAAGTATAAACCATGTCTTATGGACAACATGTTATGTTAATTAAAATTAATACTTACATATACTATATGAATTGAGTTTGGAGAAAAGATGAGAGTGAGAGAATGAAAAAAAGGCACAAAACATTAATGGGGTCTAAGTAATTTCTTTTTTTAATGGCAATTAATTGGGATTACCGTACGTCCGTAGGTTAAGCAAAAATTAAAGGAATAGTCAACGGATTATGTAATTGTACATCTACGACACATGAAATTCAACGGATTTATATATTTCTTCAACATCACTATGTTTAGTCATATACCATTAATTCATTAACAGCGTGTTTTGAAAAATATATATGCATTAAGAATTTAAGACAAATCTGCAGGGAATGTTACAGAATGGCGTAATAAAGACATGAGTACGATCGAAATGGTCGCATCTACAATACAATGCCGTGTATATATTCTTGCATGCGAATACATGGTTTCAATAAGCCAATTTATTGGGTTCAAAGGGTGTTGTCCCCCTCCGCTTAGTCAGTGATGTTGGGGTTAGTTTCTCCATATTCCGTCTAGTTGAGTATGGAGTTTTGTATTTGGTTACTGCAAACTCTGTCGTGGACAGAATTGTGCTATCTCTTAGACTTCGGTCTTTAGAAATAAACCGTTTAGACTAGACTATATCAGTCACAATAGTGTACTAGGAAGCTACTAACGTTTGTAATTGACTTGTTGTTTTAAGTCAACTTTGTATGTCCACTTTCAATGAATGGAATGGGTTTCTTTGTTATAAAAAAAAAAAATAAGCCAATTTATTTCAATAATTACAATACTTCTCTAGCAAAATGGTATTCAATATATGGCTGAGGAGTTTTGTCTAAACCAAATCTTCTCTTACAAGCCAACTTTGCAAGTTAGGTACGATTTGGATAGTGAGCTGCCACAATTGTTTCACGGTAATTGAAAGCGACATTAATCCATCTTGGTCTTTCAGCCTGTATTCTTCTAACATCATGGATTAGTGGCCCATAATCTGCCCATACATCTTTATGGTTATTAGTAGCTCTAACTGCTACATGAGAGTCTCCCTAAACACAGTTCCATGGCTTCAGCTATTGTAGGCTTTATTTGGTAACCTATGTTTGTGCATAGTGAGGCCATAACATCCCTAGCCAGATCTCAAATGATAACACCAAGGCTTGTTTTCTTAGAGTTTGCATCAATAGCTGATCCGAATTTGCCTTCACATGATTTTCATTTGGCTTTGTCCACCTAATCACATTTTCACAATTCTTCCTTCCTGTTGGTGTTCATGTTGATGGCTTTGAGCTAGGAGAAACACTTTCTAATCCTCTACTTGCTGGTTGAAGCACCAACTTTGGATTCTCAAATTTGTTATCAAATATTAGAGCATTCCTTATGATCCAAGTTCTCCTCATAATGAACACTCTAGTTCCCTCTCCTTGGGCTTTAGTTTTGACTTCATTTTTTTCCACAAATCCATGAAATCAGTTGTTGAGGTCGAGCACTTTCTGACAAGACTATTAGTTTCACCCCAAACATCACTAGCAGCAGGGCAACTCAGAACAACATGTATTACTGTTTCCACTTCCTTCAACAAATTGGACACAAAGGGCTTTCAAAAAACTTGTTTCTTAACAAGGTTTTGCCTGGTTGGAAGTAGTTCATAAATTTTTTTTCCAACGAAAGTGTTTAACCATCCCTGGAACTTTGAGATCCCAAATTTATTGGCATTCTGTCTCCCCTACTAATGAGCTAGAGGATTCCCCTTGCTTGAGTCTCTTCTCGATGTGCTTCAAATGATAGGCACTCTTGTCATAAAAGTTCCCATCTTTTGTGTGCTCCCATACCAGCTTATCCTTAGCTCCCAATCGACTCAGAGGTATGCTGCATATAAATTCAACTTCTTCTTTCTTGAAGATTTGATGAATAAAGCTTTCCCTTCAGCTACCTGTGTCTTCATCTATAATCTCTTTCACCTTTGCTTCATTGTCTAGATAGTTAACTGGAGATTGCACTCTAAAAGAAGTAGGTATAGGAGCCCACCTGTCCCTCGAAATTCAAGAACATTCCTTCTTTAATCAAGTCCAGGGACCAGATCCCAGTTTTGTCTCAAGCTGGTTACCATTCTTGAAACTAATATTTCTCCATCATAACTTCTACAACCAAAGAACAAGGATTATTCGATATCCTCCGCACCTGCTTTGCTAACATGACCTTATTAAAAGACTCAATATCTCTGAAGCCCAGTTCTCCCCATTTCTTTGATTCTCCCATCATTGATTAGCTTTTCCATTAGATTTTCTTTTTATCTTGCATATGGCTCCACCAGAATCTCGACACCATAGAAGTTATTTCTTTGGAAAGCTTCTTTGGGAGCATGAACACACCCATGGAGTAGGTTGGTATTGCTTGGATCACTACCTTTTAAAGAACTTTCTTCTCTGCCTGAGAAAGGAAAAAATTCTTCCGACTATTTATCTTGCCCCATACTCTCTCCTTCAACACCCTAAAAGTATTGTACTTTGATTTACCTACCAAAGAAGGTAAACCCAAGTACCTTTCATAGATGTTGATAATAGAAACACCAACTACTCTTTGGATTTGGTTTATGATAGAAGCTCTTGTGTTTGAACTAAAGTAAATAGAAGTTTTCTGCTTGTTTAAGTACTGACCAGATACTTTCTCATCCTTGTCCAGCAACTCTTGTATTTTTTCCACTTAGGCAACCTTGCCTACAGGAAAGTACATAATCATCAGCAAAGAGAATGTGATTTATTCTTGTACTACCCCTTGAGACTACCACACCCTTTGTTGCACCAGATCTTTTAGAAAAATCTAGCAAAGAACTTAGCCCTTCAACACACAAGAAAAATGTATGGAGAGGTTGGGTCTCCTTGCCTAGTTCCTCTAGATGGCTTGATAGTGTTTCCAGGCTGGCCACTAACAAGAACTGGATATGTTACAAAGGTAACACATTCCATAACCAAAGATGACCATCTTTCACCAAAACCAAGTTTCCTCATTATGGCTTCTAAATATGTCTATTCATGCATTTATATGCTTTTGACATATCAATTTTGAGTGTCATACTGCCTGTTTGGCCTTTTTGTCTAGTCTTCATAAAGTGCAAAACTTCATAGGCTACCATCACATTGTTAGTGATGAGCCTATTGGGGATGAAAATACTTTGACAGCTAGAAATGATACTGGGGAGAATCTTCTTCAACTTGTTTCATAAAACTTTGGAGGCAAGCTTATATAGAACATAATATAAGTTGATGGGCCTAAATTCACTAACACAATATGGATCTTTGACTTTTGGAATTAAAGTTATATAAATAAAATTGATACAACAATCCAACCCCCCCCCCCCCATCCAAAAAAAAATAATAATAAACTTTAAAGTAGTAGCATACCTCTTCTCCCAAAATGCTCCAATAAGATTGAGAAAATCATGCATTGTAGTCATCTAGGCCAGGAGACTTCAATGGGGCCATTTGTTGTAAGGCATCTTTCACTTAAGCTCTTGCAAAAGTCTTTTGTAGCTTTGCATTCATATCAGGTGTGACTCGAGGATCTATAAAGTGCAAGCATTCCTCTATGGCTTCCATTGATGGATTGGTGCATATGAAAATATCATTGAAACATTGCTGGAAAGCCCCTTCTATCTCATCCTGTTCCTTCATAATTCTACCTTGGGAGTCTTTCATTCGCTTTATCTAATTTTTTCTCCTTCTTTGAATTGCACATTCATGGAAGTATTTAGTATTCTAATCACCAAACTGATACCAATTCCTTTTGGATCTTTGCTTCCACTTTAAATATTATTGTTCAAGTAACAATCCTAGCTCATCTTGTAGAGTTTTGATTCTAGCAGCATTGTGGGGGCCTTCAACTTCCTAAATCTGTTTTAAGCATTTTGTTTTCATCACAATTTCCTTTACACCGTCACACATTTTTCTCGAACTCCATCTGACCAAAGCTCCTCTGCAATATTGTAGTTTGCTATGTACCCTTTTCCAAGGATTTTGGATAACAAAAAGTTTTGACCAAGCTTCCTTAATCACATACTCATCCTCTTCATCCCTCACCCATTTTGCTTCAAAGCCGAAAATTCTCATTCTCTTTGATTTGTCTTGATTGTCACCATTTAATACTAACATAAGAGCCTTGTGATCATATCATCTTGATGTCATAATCTCCATCCCACTACTTTTGTATATATCAAACCACTGCCTTATCTAGTATTTCCTTAGTAAAAGACTCATCTTCATGCTTATTGCTCCAAGTAAACTCGTCACACTTCCAACCTAGATCAAACAAACTATTAATTTCCAAAGCCTGTCGGAATTTTTCCAATTATTTTCTAGCCTTTGTCTGCCCCCTCTGTTTTCATACTGTGATGTAATTTCATTGAATTCACCTAATACACACCAAGCCTGATCATATTCATATTTTATCCAAAATAAAATATCCCAAGTCTCTCTCCTTTTGCTTGTTTCAGGGTGGCTATAGAAGCCAGTAAGCAACCAATTAACATTCTTCTTTTCATCTTTAATATATGCATGAATATGATACTGGGAAAAATTCACTAACTCCACTATGCTTCCAAATTCCATAGCATCGCAAAACCCCCTTCTACCCACATGTTCTAGAACGAAGCAGCCATCAAACCCCAACCTCCTCTTAACACCATCATAATAACTAGTTCTTAATTTTGTCTCAAAGAGAAAAATTAAAGTTGACTTCTTTTTTCTTACCAAAAGGCAAAGATCTTAAACTGTTCAGGGTGTTCCCAAGCCCCCGATAGTTTCAACTCAAGATTTTCATGATGATTAGTGGGGCTGACTTGGAGTGGGTGAGTTCTATGACACAAGATGTGAGGGTGTCTTGTGTAAGAGGAGAAAAAAAAGCTGCTACAAAGGGGCTAGATTGATGTTGTCAAGATGAGGATTTTGAGAGGTGATTTGTTGCTTGTTTCAGCTTCCATAAACGATACTATTTGGGCCTGAAGATGAGTTGTAATGTCAACCATGAAATTTTCATTAAAGTGGGATAAGCTTATGTGAGATGCTTGGGGGAAACTAGGGATTTCGGCTGGAACTAAATGAGGTTAACTGAGTGGCACAAATTTAGGTTTTAAATGGGGTTTTAGTTAGGGTTTTAATCCACATGTAATTTTCTTGGTTAAATGAAAGTGCCAAGGTGTAAGGGAGTGGATGATGGTGTAAGAGAGTGTACTTGAGTAGTTGATTGCTTGTGGAAGTGGTTTAAAACAAGAGGGAAACTCATAAGCAAAACTGGTTACAATGTTTAGGGTTTGGAGATTTTAGGGTTTCAGTTACCCTAAGCATTTGATATTTTGGTTTTCATCACCAAGTTTGGGGTTTAATTAGGTTGAAACCCTCTTTATGGTTGTCCAAATAGTACTTGAGTGGATAGAATAGTGAAACGTGTTAGAAGTTGGTTGATTTGCTTGGTTTTCACTCCATTTACTTTACATTTTTGTACTCCTCTTGACAAGTGTCAAGTGGATCTCCAAATGTATTGTGACGCCCCTAGATTTCGCTTGGAATCAAATGGGGATCTGAAACGTCGGGACATGCAACATAAGGTTACCTGCCCCGTCCATGATAATTAAATATGCAATTCACTTAACATGCATCTAACAATATGCAATATTCGCAGCAGATAATTTTTTTTTTGCAATACTGTGCACCAAACTATAAGTATCCCAAAATAACTCTGAAACATATTACATCAACATGAAAGTGATAGATATCCATGATTTAGCATAAGTCCAAAAATTTTGTAATCTCAAAGGTATGAGAGACAGAGCTTCATAAGTACATGCATAAAACAAAACTACAGGGATAGTCTGTCGAGTAACTCACGTAACTCGAGTAAGGACGCCAAAATACTATCTGTAAATCTTATCATGGAGGCTACGAGCTCTGCATCGCCTAATCGATCGTCTCCAGTCGGTTAGAGTCTGTTGCGTTTCCTCGTCTATCGTTTGGGAGAATGGTAGTTGGGATTACCATGGTGAAATTTAAGTACAAATCTCAACAAGTTAACATATGACTTAACATACAGGTTAAAGATGCATGCATGATAGTAAAAGTATAAATGCATACATGATCATAAATAAGCTTGACGTGACTTAACATTTAACATAGCATGAACTGACATGACTTGAACTTGAGCATAGATTGAATTTGAATTTGAATTTGAAATTGAACTTGACATGACGTGAACTTAAACATTAACTGACTTAAACATGAATTGAACGTGAACTTGAGCTTGAATAATATGAACTTGAGCTTAATTTAACATGAATTTGAACTTGAATAAATAAGCTTGAACGTGAAAAGTATGAACTTGAATGATATAAACATTGTAGTACCTGTCTATCAGATATCTAATCCATTTATAGATTTACACAATATTCTCAAGTTACTCAATTTCTTCAAATAAATACAAGTGTCCAAATATTTTTTTCATACACCCAAAACGGGGCAAACCAAGTGCAAGTGGTCGCCCAACTAAAAGATATGAAAGATATTTACAACTTCCAAGGATAAACAATGTCTACAACAGAGACAAGTCTCCGTGACCACGATTTCGGCGGGATTGGCTCTTCCTCCTAGGGTATTGCTCCTGCATCCATAGCTGCATCAAAGTCTATGGTTCCAATATTGAAATCATAAGTAGGTTAGGAAGCTATGACAAAACCATTAATGAGAAACAATACTCGTGAATTGTACAATTTCATGTAACGCATTAGATGAACACATATATTAGTGCATGGTGAGGAATCACCCTCTCAGGCAAAAACATATGTATTTGTAAACATGGGAAGAAATCACCCTTTTAGTAAAATATAGTTATATAAGCATAGGCGAGGAATCACTCTCTGAGCAGTTACCCTCTGTGCAAAACTCAGTATATATATATATATATATATATATATATATATATATATGTCGCCGAGACAATGAATCACCATATTCTTGAGTACGTAGAACTCTTGATGTTCATCACACAGATAGATGCTCGTCACACACACATCTTTCAACTGAAATGGCAACAGGGGAAGCCACTTCATCGTTCTAAATCGGGGAATCACTCCCACCCTACCAACATGCAAGCCAACTCACCTACCCCATACAGGTCGACACTCACACAAAGATATACATGTTGCACCAAGGAACATCTACCTGGCCAACCAATTCGAAGACACTACACGTCATACTCTTGGAGTATTCTCCTTCCAGTCTATCAGGTGAGGCCAACACGATTCCGTTCCACCCCAATCATCACAAGAACTCTCTCTACCAGTATGAAGCTCGTGGCAATGCACCACATGAATGATCCGAGGACTGTCTCTGCTTGTCTATGGTGATCAACACATGATACGGTTACACACACCCGGATACAAAATTAGTTCAAAAACTGTCATATTCATGATCTCAAAAAACACAAAGTAAAAATATTCATAAAAATAATGGTGAAAAAATTTATTAATTCATAATAAAAAAGTGGGAGATTACAGCCCTGTCTTCGAAGCTAACCTACATCATTGCTTGGAATTAACACGATAGTGAAATACTACTCCTGCCTTTGTCTCATTTGAAATCACTTCCGTTCTCCAAAGAATCTGACTCTAAGGACACTTAGGTGTTTACAATCTCAAAAGAAAGATTTTATCCCTTGTCCAATCTCTTTTATAAGGCAGGACCATCAGATATCCTTCTGACGTACATCTGACTTCGGCATGCTTGAAAATGAGTCTTTTAGTCTCAGTTTTCATACTGCAAGACAATAGAAATAGAGTGGCAAGACATGGTTCGCACGTCCTTATGACTGGCCTTACTTCCAGTCCTCAGCCTCTCCTTAAGTAAGGATCTCTCACGTGGCATTGGACAATACCTCTAGGTTAGGATATATGATTTTTCGATTCATAATCCTTTCTGCAGGCCCACTCTCGATGTGACTCTTCAGATGGAGTACATGCTTCTGCATACTACACTGCCACCTTCTAAGCTTTTCTGCATTGTTCTAGAAAACTCCCATATTTTATCAGTCCTTCCTTGATCGTTGTTTGCCTTGGGCAAGTAATTCTCTTTCTCACCCTAGCTACCAGCCTCTTCAACTCTTTGTTCTCGCCTTCGCATGTTAGGTGACTTTTCTAGCTTGCCTACCATAAGGTGGAAATTCATTTTTTACCTCGTGCTGGGATGTGTTTGCCTGGCTTTCTACAAAGTGTTTGCTTGCGTATGTGCTGGACTAGCTTCACCCTGAGCTATTTTTCACCAAATCAATGGATTCTTTCTCATCTTTGCCTTTCGCTCGCACTCAATTGGTGGTCTGTCCCGTTGAGTTGGCAATGTGTTAACCCTATAAGGTAAAATAGAGGGACAACATGAGAAATTTAAGAAAAGTAGGGATTTTGGTAAAATGGGAATTATATGACACTATAGTACCGAGTCAAGGTTCTTGAGCACTATGTTAATTTGAAGTAAAGTATTTGAGAAAAAGGGAGCTGAGAATTCGGGCATAAGTATAAATTCCTAGAGTTAAAGACACGTATAAGATGGAATGAAATAAGTGGATTGCATTAACATAAATTAGGGTTGAAACGAAAGAAGACTTTTTAGCAATGTTTAAAGAAAAAAATAACAAGATTAATTAGTCATATGTTTTTAGCCATCCAGTGCTAGAAAAATATGTGTATTTAAATCTTCACCTATACGGCCATTAGGGCATTTTATCACTTAAAATACTCAATAAGTTTATTGGAACTCATCTGGCCACATCTAGAATGCGTATAGGTGGAAGTAACAACCATACGATTGGGTGGGGATCGAAGCACCCAGCAACCATATCATGAGGCTGGGTAAGAGGATAAAAAAACTTGCTGAAAAAACCTTACAACTGGGTGGGGCAGGGCATTAGGAGCCCTAAAGTGCGAATAGGGGGCCAATCGCAGCATATTATAAATGTTATCCCTCCATATGCAGGTTACTTGTTTTGTTTGCTTATAAATATTGCATGCACCATGTTTTGGATAACCAAAAAACACCTTTTTTATGAAAATATTCTGGGAAGAATGAAACTTCAAACATGCATGCATGCACACTCTTTATACACATATATATATATATATATACTAGGTCGGAACAACGTGTAAAGCATGTTTGCTTAGTTTGGCGAAATAATTATTTTGAAAAAATAGTATATATTTTATAAAAAAGTTAAATTTAATCAATAGTGCAATACATATTTATAACATCGATAGTTTTAGCAAAATTGTCTGCGATAAGTTTAATACAAGCCCAACAAAAAATTAGTTTAAAATATAACATAGTCCAACACATATTTATAACATCGATAGTTTTAGCAACAATCCCAACAAAAACATCAGTTCAAAATAGGAGTCCTTTGATATTTTTACTATGATGCATCATTTTGTGTCATCTTGTACTGCATCAATAGAGATGACATTGAAATTCTTGTGCTGTTGTTGGTTGAGTCTATTGGGGTCTACTAAAAGTTTAATCATCCATTTTTTCTGCAAAACTTGTGCTTCAAGATTTTCTATATAAGGCAGATGCTCCTGCAAAGAAAATTTTTAATAGCCTTCCATGATTAATAAAAATTTAAAGAACATATATGCTGGAAATTGATGTCCGGTAAATTAACACAAATATTTGAATGCAATATTCTTAATTAAATTACCATGCAAGTTATAAATAAAAATAAAATTGGCATAACAGACAAGTATATAAAAATCAATTTAAATATTTTTGTTATAATTTATTTTTAATATTTTTTTTAAATATAAAACTCAATGTGCTCATAGATAATGTGGTAAACATGTCAAAAATTCTTAATTAGACTTTTTTACTCATAACAATAAAGGCAATGGAAAACAAGAAAACATACATCGCCAGTGTGATTCATAAGCTCAACTGCCGAACAACCGAATGTTTACTCTACAACTTCACCAAACATAACAACATATACTCTTCCTGGACCTTCGTCGAGTTCAACATATGCTCGAAAATTATAAATTTGATGGAAATATCATTTTAAGTTAGAATCAATAAAAAGCTATGCATTAAATCTATCACATAAATTATTAAACAAAACAAAAAATTTGAAAGATGCATACCGTGGTTGGGAAATGCTTTGGTGTTTGCAATGGTAACAAAGGAAGCTATCATTGTAATCATATCCAATTCCTTTATTACAGCCAATACATGACATGTAAAAAAATATCTAGCGCAAATCAACCACAATTATCTTCGCCTTTATCTAAAATTTTGCTTTCTACATTACATTAGAAATAATTTTTTAGGTTAATTGATTGTATAAATATTTGAATTTGTTACGAAGAATAGGAT
Source organism: Juglans mandshurica (assembly GCA_022457165.1). Taxonomy (NCBI): domain Eukaryota; kingdom Viridiplantae; phylum Streptophyta; class Magnoliopsida; order Fagales; family Juglandaceae; genus Juglans; species Juglans mandshurica. The sequence continues at coordinate 22,308,488 of CM039632.1, forward strand.
TTTACTTCCATGGGTTGTAAACTTTTGATGAACTCGAGAACATCACAATTCTTGATTATTTCCCGAATACCAACAGAAGACAGAGATGTAGACGGGTATGTCAAACATTTTGCAATAATACTCTCAAGTAATAAATTATTAATTGCAGCCCTTAAAATTCATAAAAACAAATGCAACATAAGAAATAAAAATATGAAGATTTAAATATTCAAGTGACATGAAACAAATAATGACTTATTTGTAACGATTACCACTCTTGTAATGAAGTTGCCTCAGGAAGAATATGATTGATCATAAATTTAATTTTCGGATGCGATGAAAGAGACAATCCTTCATTGAAAATAGAGATTAAGATTAATGCATGCATATACAATATAAAAAGAAAATATAAGATTGTTAATTATTAAAAATACCATTATAAGAACCAACTCTTATTCTTATTCCAAGTATAATTGGCTTTGTCCCAATTATTTTCAAGATTTTTTTTCTTTCATCTTCCACAAATTGACCCCATATAATTAAACACATGGGGTTTAAGCTACAAAATTAGAATAAAAAAAGAATTAACAGAATATGTAAGAAATAAATAATAAAACATAATTCTAAAAGAGTGACTTACCCAAAAAATATTTTTACCTTTGATCAATGACATAGATATCCTGAATAGTTATTAGTCCATGCGCTGAAATTATCTCTCTACATGGCTTGATACAGATTGCAACAGCCAAAACATCTGACAAATAAGATTTAAAATTTTAATATATTGATAATTAAAAATTCTAACATAAAGAGTGAATTACCTATTTCTGCAATTGAGTTTTTGTAAGCGTCTAATTCATTGAACGGAATGAGTTGGTATTTCAGTTGCTCCAATTGTTCTTCATCCTTCGGAACTTCCCAATTATCGTTTTAGAATTTAGGATCCATTGATATTCTTGTGTTTCAATTCTATATTGTGGATCCAGTGGCCTCACATATGCATTACTAATGTAATATGACCAGAAAATATGAAAAGTATCATCTCGTGAGTCAATATTTTTATCAAACATTGTTACTTGCACTCGATTACCCTGTACAGTATAAGAAATTGAAACGAACATTTTACAAAAAAAAAATTAATGAATAATTGAGCATAATAATTTTGTTTGATTTTAAATTGTTTTTGAGTTTTAAAAAAATAAAATTTTTTGAAATATGTTACAAGAAGAAAACTAAATGAACGGAACATCATCAACATTTATATAATATGAAAAGATTTAAAAAATTAAAGATCAAAAGACCCAACAAATCAGTAGTAAAAAAATAAAAGAACAAAGTTTAATAGATAGGATGCAAGAATAACAAAATCCTTTATAAGTTTTTAGTACACAAAAAAAAGACAATAGATAGAAATAAATATTATACCTCTGGATCAACCAATGTTAGGCTTTGGTAATTCACTGGCGAATGTTGGCCTGTTCGTTTGGGTGACTTGTCTGCCACGATCATTTTCATCTTCCAATTCCTTGTATTTGGAGTGATATCTTTTATCGATGTATAAACAGTCCGCATTTTTAAAGCTATTCATATACAAAGATATTAAATGTGTAAGTATAAGAAACTCAATACTAAATTTAAAAAGAAAATTGCAAAGAAAATTAAAGAACATAATAAATATTTCAAGAACAAAATACTAAACATATAGAAAAGAGAATTCTATTAAATGTATAATTTTGTTTAAGTAGTTAAAATTAAATTATACAATTGAATCCTTACCCATATAACATTAATCTGAACATGCTAATTTTAATAATTTCGTATACACAATATTTTTTGTGCAAATCTTTTCTGATCGTTCAGTCGACACTAGCCGTATTAAAACCCTTACTGTAGATGCAATCTTAGCCCTTGATAAAGCCACATATAATTGACCATGTGAGAAAACAGGTTGAGGTAAATATATCCCAACAAAATCCAGTATTTGCCCTTGTGACTTATTTATTATCATTGCAAGCTTAATCTGATAGAGAACTGAGTTCGTTTGAATGAAAAATCACTATTTTCATCAACATTTGGTAAGAATGAGATCCTTGGAATAAAGACTTTTTTTCCGCTATGGTGTCCAACTGCGATTTCTGCATCAATGACATTTCGATCAAAAGCCCGACAAATTATGCGTGTTCCATTGCATTGTTCTTCTGAAGTGTTAATATTTCTAAGCAGTATGATAAGACAATTTATCTTTAGTAATAATTCATGAGGAGGAAGTCCATTTGAGATTAGAGTATCTAAAATATCCTCTATGACTGATTAATCAGATGCATATATTGCTTCATCAAACCTATAATATCACCTAAGCTCACAAGGAAACCTATGAATTAGTAATGCATTTATTTTATTAACATAACTGTTCTTTGGTATTAATATGGCTCAATTTATCATAGCTGAAATATTTATTGAATATTCATAAATATCATGGAAAGCATCTGTTAAATTATCCAAAGAAGTGCAGTCATCTTCATACGGAATAAGCATGCCATCAGGAATTTTTGTAGTTTCATCAACTGTGATTGGTGGCATTCCGTTGTCTAATTTTAACACATATTCTGAAAAAATTGGATCAAATCTTGCTCGCATATTTTCAATTAAATGAAACTTTATGAATGAGGCCACAAATAGGAAGAAACCAAACTGGCGTCGACTTGTTGTTATCTTGTTCCTTTACGAACCATAGGTAAAATCTAGCAAAAATTTCCACAAAAAACGACAACTTTTGCACTGAATGTTAACTCTAAATCATTAATGTCTTGTAGCAGTTTATCTAATGCTTCGATGTGTTGTTTTCTTGACATAGGGGCCTCATTCCATATAATTAACTTTGCTACACGTAACAATTTTGCAAGGGCACTTTGTTTTCTGACACAACACATGCTATGTTCATCAGTATCCAATGAAATTTTAAAGCGTGAGTGTGTTGTTCGACCTCCAGGAATGAAAGATGCAGCAACACCAGATGAAGCAGTTGCAAGAGTCACTAATTTTCTTGACCTTACTGCGACGAGAAATGCCTTGTACAAGAATGTCTTCCCTGTCCCACCAGGGCCATCAACAAAGAATGTAGCAGCTCTATTTGATAAAACCTTTCCCAAAACTTCATTATAGATATGTTGTTGTTTATTATTAAGGGCTTCTGATGCAGCAATATCTTCTTCTGGAATCTCAATTGCCAATTCATCATCAATTTCCCTATATTCGAATTGATCTTCATCGAATTCGAATCTAGGGAAGATTCGAATTGATCTTCCCATCAGCTTAAGCTTTTGAGACAAGTGGTGATTTTACATGATATCAGAGCAGAGGTCCTGAGTTCGAACCCTGACTCTACACTCTATCCCATTTAATTAAAATATTTCACGTTTTGAAACAAACCCTCACTTTCAATCTCAGCCCCTTTCTCCAAATCCGCAACCTGAAACCGTAGCCCCAACCCAGACCCAACTTGCCGACACAACACCCTCACAACCTGCATCCGTCTAAACCGAAAATAGTGCAACTCCACCATCACGAGTGACGACTCGCTCCTTGACTAGCCACTCCGAACCCAAACAATTTCCAGACTTCACCATGTACTCTACCCGCTACCCACTAACGGTACTCTCAACGGTTGTCACCGAGCATGAACCTTCCACCTACGCACAAGCAGTGACCTCTCCCAAGTAGCGTGCCGCGATGGGTCGTGAGTTTGATTCTTTAATGGTAAATGGAACTTGGTCCCTCTATCCTCGCCCATCTGGTAAGCATATTGTTAGAAATAAATGGGTTTTTAAGGTTAAACGCCACTCTGATGGCAACATTGAGTGCTATAAAGCGCGTCTCGTTGCAAAAGGATTTGATCAACAATATGGAATTGATTATGGGGAAACTTTTTCCCCAGTGGTAAAACACATTACAGTCCGATTGATTCTTACCTTAGCAGTGTATTTTAATTGGAATATTCGCCAAATCGATATTTCAAATGCCTTTTTGCATGAGTTATTAGATGAAGAGGTTTTTATGGAACAACCTAAAGGTTTCATTGATGAGAATTACCCATATCACGTTTGCAGGTTACACAAGTCACTATACGGCCTAAAACAAGCACCACATGCTTGGTTTCGGCGTCTCATCCAATCCCTCTTGGAATATGGTTTCATTGAATCTAATGCTAATTATTCACTTTTTATCTATACCAATGATTCTGTGAAATTGTATGTGCTGATTTACGTGGATGATATACTTGTAACTGGTTCAAGCAAGCCTGCCATTGATTCCTTTATTTTGTCCCTCAAAGAATCATTCCTTGTTAAAGATTTAGGTGAGCTAAGTTTCTTCCTAGGTGTCCAGGCAACCCGGGACCAACATGGCCTACACCTTCGTCAAGCATGATACATCACGAACTTACTTGAAAGCACCAAAATGGGAGGTGCTAAACCTCTTAATTGTCCGACAACATTTGGTTCAAAACTCTCATATGAAGAGGGTCCTTTCTTATTGGATCCGACAGAGTATCGCCGTGTCATTGGCGCCCTTCAATATTGTACAATATCACGACCTAATATTGCATATGCTGTAAATCAACTATGCCAGTTCATGCACAGCCCCTGTGAGCCTCATTGGATTGATGCCAAACGTGTGCTTCGTTATCTAAAAGGTACAATTGATTATGGTCTTTATTTTTGCTCCGGTGATATTAATCTAAATGCTTATTGTGATTTCGACTGGTCGGGTAATCCGGATGACCAACGAAGTACAACTGGTTATGGAATATTTCTTGGACCCAATCTCGTTACTTGGACAGCAAAGAAACAACCCATCGTCTCCAAAAGTAGCACTGAAGCCGAGCATCGCAGCATAGCCATTACCATTGTTGACCTATACTGGCTAAGAATGCTACTAAAAGAACTTGCCATTCAACTTCCATCTACTCCGACAATTTGGTAAGATAATATTGGAGTCATTACTTTGGCCTCCAATCCGGTCTTTCATGCTAGAACAAAGCACGTCGAAGTAGATTACCACTTCATCCGAGAAAAAGTCCTCAATAAAGACATCCAAGTCAAGCATATTTCAACCACTGATTAGATTGGTGATATATTCACAAAGGGACAAACAGCTCCACAGTTTGCATTTTTAAGGTCCAAATTAATGGTCATCATGATCCCCATAAATTTGAGGGGGGGTGTTAGACCAAATCCTACTGGACATCCCGAAAATACAGCACATCTTCATGAGCCTCTCAAGACAGCAACTACAACTGGAGATCCCGAAATTATAGAGCACATTAATGAGCATTCCAGAAATGAAATGTCAACCGGATCAACGTGATATGATTCCTAATTTTACTCCTTGATCCTCTCTTGTAAACGTTACCATAGTTTCCTCCTGTAAATCTGCTAGTTTCCTTTCTTTGTTTTGTAAAGCTGTAACCTACATATTGACTCTTGTATTATTTAAACTAAAGGAAGTGAATGAGAAAATGCAAGTTGGCCTTCTCTGTTTGTATCTGCATTGATTTATTTCTTACAGTAAATGTTTATGATTAACTATTTCTAAGTTTTTTTACATTTGTCATGAAAGTTTATTTAACTTAAATTTATTTTGGTCACTACAAGAAAAATAACCTTTTTTTATCGCCCTATTTCGTCGCAAAAAGTACCTAAAATCACCTCATTTGCATTTTTCCATCGTTTTGTAAGCCGATGCACGTTTGTTCACTTCTGTGTGAAAGCTATGAGAGAAGGATGAAGAAGATTAAAGTGAGAAATTTTTTTTTACGTTGTAGCGATGTCTTTAGGGAAAAAATACTCGATCTACTATGTCAATTCATGTTCTTATCTGTTTTTCTTAATTTAAGTTTGTTTATTTTTAGATATCATTCATATGTTTTTCTTTTATCTTGTTTTTCAAGTTTTTTACTTTTGGAGGTGTCATTACTCTACTCATGGCTATGGGAGGGAGTTGGTTTTGTTATTGACAAATTTGTGTAGTTGGTTTGAACATTTGGAAATTTTGATATTTTTAATAGTTTTAGTTTTAAAATTTATTTAGATTAATTTGTAATAGTTTTGTTCTATTTTGATTAATTTGTAGTACTACTTTAGTTTGAAAGTCTATTTAGTTTTAAAATGGCTTTAAAAACCAATATAAAATGACCTTTCAAAACTTGAAAATAGGCTTTTAAAAGTCACAAATGGGCTATATGGAGGACCTATGGCCCAATTAGGGCAGTATGGCCCAGTTAGTACAAACCTAAAGCCTCTGTCCAATCATATAAGACCTTCAGTTTTGAGCTGATACCACTAGTGTACAAGTACTTCTTCTCATATGCAGATGAATGAGGGTTTCAACCCTTGAGTGCCTCTCAGATTCCCACGTAGATTGCACATCTTCTCTATTTATTCCTTAATGGAAATAAGGGCATAGATAGGGAGGGATTATATGATCATGGTGCCAAGGGTTTGGAAGCCACTTTAGTTTATAGAATACATCCTTAAGTTCATCCAAAATATGTTGGAAGGGTTGGGCAATATGTTGTTCTATGTTTGGATTTTAGGGTCAATTAATTGGACAAAAAGGCCTGTGATAGGCTATAATCAGCCACTTTTTGAGAGAGGCCTCGCAACAGAGTCTCCTTATGGTCTACAAAAGAAAGTCGTGTTCATGTTATTGAAGTCCCATAGCATAGGATGGTACCTAATGTCTTAAAGCCAGCTGACCCCTAAAACTGCATCACAACAACCTTGTGTGACACTGATAAATGTGATAGCCTCACAATAACATTGGCAAGAGAGTTGTACCCTATTAACTACCATTGCCAATTTGTTGTCCACAAACTCCTAGTTTTTTATTTTATTATTATTATTATATGTTATGATCCCACATTAGTTAGGAGTCAAATAATATGTGTGCATATAAACTTCGGGGCACCTCCACATACTTAGTCCATATATGGCCCAAGGATTCACGTCCTAGCAAACCCGGCTTGCTAGGTGGAGGTGCCCTTAAGCTTACATGCACACATACCATTTGACTCCTAACCAATGTGGGACCATAACATTATTATTATTCTGCAATGGAGGCTCATTGTCTTCTGCGTAGATGGGCCAGGGATTGCATGAAGAGCAATCCCCAACTATTCTTCATTAGAGACCTTAGGGTGCAGTACCATGTCTTTTGAGAGGATTTTTTCTACCAAATACTCCTCTACCAAGCCATCTAAAATCTGAGTCCTCACAGTAACCATTGGTGTGTGGGTGCACAAGCAACATAATCCTCAAATTCCCTTGTGGTGATCGAGTACTTTCAAAGGGTGCATGTGTGGATGGCCTCATTTCTTTTGTTGAATATTTTGAGGTCGGTGCAGGTACCTTCCATGTATTATTATTATTGGGCCCAAATGGGCTCCACAAGGCATCATGACATGCATAATGTTAACATGATATGCTATGCTTTTCTCAGACATGAGTGACATTCCAGTCTCCTTAAATGCTATTACGGGTGCGACTTGGGAACAATGTGTTATATTGGTTTGCTTACAATATTGTTTTGGATGATGCTACTGAACCGATGGTCCAACCGATAAAATGTAATTTCAATTTTTTGTTTTTTTCTTTCAAATATTTTTTAATATTTTTTATAAAAAAATACATAAATTCAATAATATATATTTTATTAATCACTAAGAAAAAAATTAAAAAAAAAAAACAAAAATGGGTCAAAACCATCAATCATCCATCGGTTCAATAAGCATTACTCTATTGTTTTTGTCTATGCCCCTCTCTCGGTTTTGGGTGGATAGAATAGCTTGCCAAAAGAGAGAAATCAATTCAATTTCTTACAAATATTGTTTTTATTTCTATTTTAGAAGTGAGTAACACCTCTAGTGTTGTAATGATTGGTAGAATTTTTTAGCACTAATTAAATTCACAATACTCTTTCGGTGATATGGACAATTAGCACTTGAGGGAGCAGTTAACATGCTTCAAAACTCAGATCTAGGTTCACTTATTTCTTCACCCTTAATAAATACAACTTCTAAGGACCCGTTAGGATATAGAAACGGTTTCATCTCATCTCATCTCATCATTATAACTTTCCTGAATTTCTACACAAAATATAATAAACAATTCAACTTTTTCAAATTTTAAAACAATAATAATATTAAAAAATAATATTCTAACAATATTTTATTCAACTTTCAACTTTTATCTAAAACCATCTCATCTCGTTTCACTATCTAAACAGGGCCTAAACCAACTTACTTAAAGCAAATCCTCAATAATAATAATAAAAAAGCACCAAATTAAAATTGAAACCAAATTCCATGATCACTTCAAAAGAAATGAAAAACCCTCGTAGCAAGAAGTACATTGCTGCTTTTAACCTTATATTATGACAAGATAAACAATTTTCAATTGTTGCTAATAGAACTCAAATGTTTTTCTTCCAGTCACAGCTTCCTCATACCCAAGGCTCAAAAGATCGGAATCAAGTGTTTCATGACAATTTTGAATTAGATATTTCAATGTTAATAAAAAAAAATATTTAAAATGATATATACTTGATGCAATTCAAGCATTTTATATCATGTATAAAAAAGTATAAAATATAAATTCATTTAGTAGTTAAGATAAAAATATAATATATATGAATCTAAATATTTTCAATAACTATGTGATTTATGTATTTAATCTCAATTATCAGCATTTTTTTGCCTTATATACGAAAAAAGATAAAGACCATTAAGTTATAAACACATGAAAAATGTAGTATTTCATGCATATCAAAAGTTTAATAAAAACTACTCATTCATCTCCTTAAGTTTTTGTTCAACAAAAAAAACTAAAGAACTACATGTTTTATCTTTCATTTTTTCTGCAATTCTTATTGAATACAGAGATGAAAAAATTAATATATGTTTAGGTCTATCTTATTTTTGTACAAGAAATTAAAAGGAAAAACTCAGTTGTTAGACAACTTAAAAATAAATACAATTTTGAATCGGTTGGAATTGGTTCACAAGGTCTAAAATCAGCTAGAATTAGTCTAAATCGGTTGATTAAAGCGGTTCAGTGAACGATTCAAAATGTTCACTAAAATCGGTTCTAATTGAATCAACTTGAACCAAATCATTCATCAAAATCACAGTTTTTATCACAACACAAAAACTTTCCAAAAAGGTTCAGAATATTCTACTCTACAAACTTTTTAATTAAAAATAACTATCTCAACCAAGCTCATCCATAAACACATACCATAATAATAAACAAAATAATCCAAGAATTAAAATACATAGAAACCGACGTTTCCACAATTCCTTCTTAACTTAAGTATCGCTCCCGCACAAAGTACTGATTTTCAACACACATATATTGAAATCAATATCCCAAATCAAACACCATGAGTCCAATTGCATATTTGTTCGAGACATAACCATGACCAACCCAACAAAATCATATAGATTTTAAATCCGAAGTAAAGAAATTATAATTTCAAATGAGTTAGGGTTTTAAAATGGGCGAGGGAGATTCATGGGTTTTAGGTAGTCGAAGGCTGCGTTTGGATGTTGAGCTGAGCTGAAATGAGTTAAATTCTTTATGAATAGTAGTGAATTAAAATGGTGGAATAAGTTTTGTGGGGTTCACTTAAGATGTGTTTAGATGTTAAAATGAGTTTAGATATATTTATGAGAATTTGAAAAAAGTTGTGAGTCCCGCTTATAAAGAGGAATTGAATTGAAAAAGGTTGTAGGTTCTAGGTATAAAGAAGTTTTGATTTGAGATGAGTTTAGTGATTTGAGAGTTGGGTGTTTGGATGTTAAACTCAGCTTAAAATTAGACTGAATTGAGTTGATCTCAGTAGAGTCCAACAACCAAACGGGGTCGAAATGTGTAAATAAAAGTGGAGAGAGAGGAAGTATACTTGGGGTGGCGCCAATGGGAGCATTATCTTCTTTAATGCCTTGAGTCACAAACTAAAAATGCGAGAAGTGGAGGAGTCAGTCAAATGGAATGAGCAGGTGTGTCGGCGCGGGTGGTTCCCTGTAATTGGCGAATGGCATAACTACAATAGACTGCAAAATGAGGGAGGCAACTGGGATAGGGTCTGAGCAAGGGAAGGAAGAGAAAAATGAACTTGGTTTGAAATAAAAGCAGGGAGCGAAAGAGGAAAGAACAAGGCGAGCCAGCCAATGAAGATTTCGTGGGCTCGACGACGTGAGCGGGAGAGTAATATAAAGCTGGGTTTGAAGTGGAAACAAGAGAGGGGAGAGGAGAAAAGAATAATGTGCTAGTCGATCCATGAAAATATCTCCTTTTACAGCTGTAAATCAGAGGCACTTGAAATTGCAAGGAAAAATTTTTCATTGTTAATATCATAACCTTCACAACAAAAGTATATATCTTGTTAATAAATGTAGTTGCTAGGAAAAATGATATCGTTGGTAATGCCATAACATTTGCAATGAAGTACACTAGTCAATATTTGTAATAGCCTGCAGTTCAATGGTGGAATTTCTATAGGGTTTAGGAACCTTGTGAAAAGTCCGTAAGGTTTCACGAATCGACCAATCGCATAGGTTTTTATCTGTCAGCATAGTCAGTGTTATCACTCACTATAGTGTCAGAAGCGTGATTTTATTTATTTGGGATAGTTTGAAGAGTTAGAATGAGATACGTTCTGTGCCACTACACTCAAAGGAATATTTATGATTTTATGGCGCAATAAATCCATTTTTAGTTTTCGGACGAAACACTTGTTTGAAAACACGTTTTGATTATTTCGAGGCACTTTTGAACCAAAATTTTACAAAATATTTGTACAATTAGGTTAATATGATTATTTAGAATTTTACGGTGTAAAGTTTATTTTCACTTTTCTCGGAGTGAATAGTAACCTCTATAATAGTACCAAGTGAAGTGTTTTCAAAATCACAGTGTAGAATGTCCAAATTAGGTTAGAGAAGTTTTATTTGGACACTTGGTAAGATCTTAACTACACTTGATGAATATTATTGGACACTTGGCACAACAAGGAATCATGAGATGGAAATGTGAAAGAAATCAAGGTCTACGATCATGCCATCTAAGCAAAACCCTATTCGATTCAACAATCCAAATTGTGCCAAACCAAAGAGGGTTTCAACCCTAGTGAAATCCTACATACTGGAAATCCAATTGAAACCCCAAAAGTTTAGAGGAGACCGAAACCCTAAACGGTTACCCCAAACCTTAAACTTGATTTTCAAACCCTAAATGGATCTGATTTCTAGCATTGTGTTTAATCACTTCTACATTATATTACTCCCTCAAGTTCATGTTATGACATTATTAATCAATCCTTTAAACCTTGAAAGTTTTATTGGGCCAAGAAAATTTGGATTTAGGCTTGATAGCATCTCAAACCATAACCAAACCCTCTTTAAATCCCAAAATGAAGCCCATTCAGTTAAGGCCCGTTAAGCCCACAAATTTTGGCCACCTTTGTAAAGTTTCTTAAGAAAGTTTCCACCCACCCAAGGCTGACCACCCACTACTCAAGACAGCCCTCAAATAGTCCTTGATGGGAAAGCAGAGGCCACCTCACCATAGCCACCAACACGGCACCTCAAGGCAGCCCATACCAAGAGCAATTTGCCCCTTGTTTTGGCCAAGACTTCCATCACTCAAGTCTCACTCAAGACCTCACTTCACTCTTCAGAATGTGTAAGAGGCGTGCAGGCCATTTCCACACTCATTTCATCCCTTTCACTCTCGTTTTTGGAGAGAACACTTAGACTTTTATCTTGGGCAGTTTTCTGAGCTTTATTCCTTACAATTTTTGAAGTGTTTGTATTATCTCACAAAACTTTCATTTGAGTCTAGTTTCTTTCAATACCTTCTGTGTTTGATTTCATGGTCTTTTGATTGGTCAAAAGTTGTTTTAACCAGGGAAAGGTCATTCGGGACGATAAATTGGATAGTATGTTATATTTTGGAGTTTTTGACCAAGCAAATGGATAGATCTTGGTCTGAAATTTTTATGGAGTGTAGTTTACATATATATATGAATTTTTGTTAAGGATTTGTTGCATGTTATAAGCTTTTAATGAAATATTTTCTTAGATCTAGAAAGTTAGAAACTGGAAGAAGTAAAACAGTTTATGTTTTATGAAAGCTTGGACCTTTTGGGGTTTAATTTTACTCCAATTACTTTGTTATTTTTATTTGATGATCCTAACCATTTGATCTACATGTTAGGATGTTGTTTTGAAGATTTGAGTTATTGGTTTGTGAAGATATGATTTTTATGCAAGAGAATACTCGGTTGGGTCAAACGTCTGATAATTTCGGCTAGATCCATGTTTTGGTTTATTTTTAGCCATGTGATTTTAAGTTTAATGCTTGGATCTACTTTAGGAAATATTTTTGAGCCATATGATATTGTTTGTTTGAAGTTTGTTTTATCAACGTATGTTTCGGATCAAGTGTTTGATCAAATCAAAGTTGGAAAAAAATTATGTTTTTGTCTAAGTGTTGGAGCCGAGTATTTCAAGTGAGATTTTGTGATTTTTGGTGACTTTTATATGTTGATTCAAAGCATGCTAGTTCTTAAGAGTATATTATGAACATGTTAGAAGAAAGCTTTTCAACTTTTGGAATTCTTGGAGATTTATTTTGAAAAGAGTCAAAACCTTGAGATTTACGGGTTTGTGTCTTGATTAAAAGCTTGAATCTTTTTGCTTAAAAACTTTTGTGTTTTGTGAAGTAGATATTGTTGGATGTTTTAAACATGTTTTTAGGCTTAGGATATGAGGATCTTTGTTGCAATATTTCGGCTTGAGCATAAGTTTTGAAGTTGGATAAAATTGTAACAAAATCAAGAGATATGACCTTTGTATTGTTTAAGATAAAATTTACATGAAAAATGTAAATTGTGGTGATTTTTGGAGTTAGAATGTGAAATCCTTAAGTTAGGGATAAAATTATAATTTTACTCTAAGTTAGCATTTTTCATGTTAGTGAGTTATTAGTAATAAAGTTTCTAAAATTTAGAATCTCTATTTGCAGTTTCTCGTGTTTCGTATTTTTTTTCTGTAAACACGACAATCACTGTAAGTTAGCTCCTAACTTACTATCAGATTACTATGTATGTGTGATGGGTAAGGGAACTATTGTTTATGTATTTATGTTACCCTATATACCATGCTATTCCATGTCATTACAGGTACGACTGTTACACATATTATTTTTTGTCACAAAATATTTATCTGTAATGTAATGTTATCTGTTATACATTATGCCATGTCATGAAATGTTATCTGTTACACCTTATGCCATGTCACGTAATATTATCTATTACATGTTATGCCATGTCACGTAATGATTTTTCTATTACATATTATGGCATGTCACGTAATGGTTTGTCTGTTACATGTTATGCCGTGTCATGTAATGTTTGTTTGTTACATGTTATGTCTTATGTCATGTTACGTATTATTTGTCTATTACATGTTATTCCATGTTACATATTGTTTGTTTGTTTCATGTTATGTCATATCACACCTCTCATGTACATGTCACGTTACGTTACGTTAAGTCATCTGTCCTTTTGGTTCATGTCACGTTTTGACTCGAGTTCACAGTGTGTCTCGCAAACATCATTTTCTCAGTCAGTCATGTCTGGGATTCTCGTGACGTAATCAGTATGATTGTCTGAGTATCTCCATTTATAATTCACGTGAGGTACTTCTGGCGTAATCATTTTGATTGTTAGAATACCTCTACTTAAATGCTCTTGATGTAATCATTTTGATTGTCAAAATATTACTAGGTACTCCTAACGTAATTATTCTGATTGTTAGTTTATCTCATTTAAAATACTAATGGCGAAATCATTTTGATTATCTGAGTACCTCTGACAGAATATGTTGGGCAGAATCATTCTAATTGTTCACTATTCCTGATGAAACAACTTGCGAATCATTTTTGATTTTCAGAATTCATTTTAGTTTCACATTCAGTTTCAGTTCATGTTATTTCACGATCAATTTCATGTTACGCTATTTCAGTCAGTTCCAAATTCATGTATTTCACGTTCATGCTCTTTTTTTTTACGATCTGTTCAATTCATGTCATGTCAAGTTCATGTTTCAGTTCAAGTTCCAGTTCAGTTCATATCATATCATGTCAAGTTTAGTCCACGTTCAGTTTAAGTCATGTCATTCCATGTTACAAGTCAAGTTATGCCATTCTTATTTATGATTATGATTATGTATTCATGCCTTTACTGCCATGCATGCATTTGTATATTATATGTAAAGTTTCCTGTTAACTTGTTGTTTGTACTCAAATCTCACCGTGGTAGTCCCAACTACCATTCCTCTTCCCCCTTCCCCCCAAAAAATAGTAGGCGATATGTCAGGATCTGGAGCTAAGCCTGGCAGACTGAAGGAGGTCGATTAGGTAGCGACGACGCGATGCAAAACTTGTGACCTCCATGATTAGATTTGTAGATAGCATTATGGCATCGTTAGTCAAGTTACGCGAGTTGCTCGATAAACTAGTCCAGTAATTATGTTTTGGTGATGTAATGATGGAGCTTTGTCTCCCATACCTTTGAGATTGCAGTCCTTTGAGACTCGTACTGTAATCATGGATGTTTAGCATTTCAATATGTATGGATTATGTTTTTAAGTATTTGAGATATCTTTAGTTTGGTACATAGTATTGCTCAGGAAAAAATATTATCCGCTGTGAAAATTGTATATTGTTAAATGCATGCTAGGCGCATTGAATCTTGAATTGTCATGAACGAGGGCAGGTAACCTTGTGTTGCATGTCCCGATACTTCATATGTCCATTCGATCCCAAGCAGAATCTGGGGGCGTCACAATATTAAAGTTTAGTATAAGGAAAAAATTATGATACTACCATATGGTCTAAAGTTTGGACTAAAAGAGGTTAGAGTTCATCAGACAAAGTTTTGGTACAATATTTAGTCCAATCTAGGAAATGCCAGAGAGGATCGAACGAACAGCCCATACCAAGTCTGGACGAAGAGAGGTTAGAGGGTCACGAACAATATTTGTGCATACCATCTCTAGTCCAGACTACTATTCACCAAAAATCGATTTACACTTGAATGGATATCTTTGTACCATCTCAAATTCATACTTAGAGATGGTAGAGTGTTTCGAATGGATGCCTGGTACTATGTTAGGTCTGGACTAATGCCCTGAGTCATTTGTGTAATAGGTTGAAAAATGTAATTGAATTTGCATGGAAAAATCTTCTATTCGTAATACAAAGAAATAATGGCTACTTGAAGTAGATTTTGTTATCGTTAATTGGAAAATGTAACGATATTTACATGGAAATTATTTTCTAACAAACACCAACATTGTAAGGAGAATAGTTTGTTGGTGAAAGGGGTTAATATTTGCAATGAACATAATCGATGGCTTTGGTTGTTGCAATTACAAATATTATTTGAAGGAAAAAATGTCATGGCAAAAATCTCAATTTATTTGCAACGAAATTAGATGGTTGCAAATTAAAATTAGGTATTTGCAACGAGTTGATTCATGTTAGATATTTTATCGTTGGAATCAATAGCTTCCATTGTAGTGTGTATTGGATTTGAGAAGTCGAACAAGAAAATGTCGTGACAATAGTCTCACTGTAAATACAACAAATTCAAATGATATCTCTGATATTATTGTAGAAGGGATCATTTTAACAATGATGATATTATCGATGCAAAGTTTTTTGTCACGAAAACACGTATTTTTTATAGTAAAATACATCATTTATAACAAGATATATTATTGTTAATGTCTTAATTCGCAAAATAGCCTAGAATGAAGGAAAGAATTATCCCCGACCCATAATGGTGATTCGGGCCTCAATACGGTGTTCTTTACATTCATCCATAAAATATGTAATAAATAAATAAATCAAAATAAAAAAGAAAGACACATAAATTTACGTGGTTCAACATAATGCCTACATCCAATAGTTATTTGGAGACAAAATCCACTATAATGGGTGCTTTTACAATCTCTCACGACTGACATATCTCACAATACAATGAAGGAATTTAGGAAAGATCATTTGGAGTCGTTGTGTGTGATGGAGTTTGGACATATGGAGCTTCTGTGTAGAGAGCTTGTGGAGAGTCCTCTTTTATGGGGGATCTCCTCATATATAGAGGTCTATTTTCTTGACTGCGTCCAACTTGCCTTGTGAAACCTTTTCTTTTTAGAAGTCTAAGTCAACTTGTCCTATCTCCACTTGGCTTTATCTCTTAGCTTGATTTTCGGCCTTATCTCAAGACTAAATTATAGGTTGGTGATTTAACCCCTACAGATGCCCGTGATTGGGTGATTTGTTGGACAAGAAGGCCTTGAGAATCTTCAAGTCAATAATCTGTAGAACAAATTTTAAAAATTGATCCCTGGTTTCCCGTTTAGTCCCTGGTTTGCTGTTTAGTCCCTAGTTTTCTATTTGTTTTGTGTTAAGTGGTGAGGAGCTCAGCTTGAAGAAATAGGCGGGATATGTACTCGACTGCATTAGGTGTGAGCATGGAGCTCTGCTTTGGTAGGAGTTGTACTCGACTGCATTAGGTGAGAGTATGGAGCTCTGCTTTGGTGGGAGATGTACTCGATCGCATTATGTGTGAGCGTGGAGCTCAATTTTGAGTTTATTTATTTATGTAGATGTTTGTCGTGAGAGATTGTTTATTGTCAGTGAAGAGGGCATATTTCCATGATTAGTTTTTTGTGTGTATTTTTGTGATCATTTTTGCTTTTTTTGCTAGTAGTGGATTTTCTGCCATCTTGGTGTAAATTTTTGTTGGTGTTCTCGTTTTGTTGTTTGTTGGTAGTAGTGGCTTCACAGCCTTGGCGAGTGGAGTGTAGCGGGAGAGTCCCTCGACAGCGTAACCATGGTGAGTGGAGTACAGCGGGAGAGTTGCTCGACCATGTAACACTGGCGAGTGGAGTGTAGCGGGAGAGTTGCTCGACTGCGTAACTCTGGCGAGGGGAATAGCGGGAGGATGCCTCAACTGCATAACCTCAGCAACAGGAGTGTAGCGGGAGGATGGCCTCGACTGTGTTGGTGTTAAAGTTGAGCTCAACTGCTTCTTTGTAGTGGGAGACAAAATGCGACTGCACTCTGTGGCGGGAGCTAAGGCTCGCCTTGTACCAAAATAAAAACCAAACAAGTTAGTTTAAATAATCCAAATCACAAGTTTCAGGATTGCAAACCTTGGCTATCTCACTTGAGTGTGGTGAAGGCTGGTGACACATGAGCAATGCCTGTTGGCAACCATGCTTTTTCAATGAAGAGGACACGGGATGCCCGCAATACCAAATGGTCTATTCTGATGACAACAAATTAATATAGCAAGCGATGCTTGAGAGGGGCTTCGCAGCCTGTGTTTCAGGCCACGCAGGTGATTCCCAGCGAATTATATTCTCGGGGTGTACAACCACTACGTTTCTCGTGGAACCACAAGGAGCTTTGCGGGGAAAATCTTCCAAAAATTAAGTTCGTTAGTAAAAATAAAATAACAAGTTTGAAAGAGATAAACCAGAGTAATTTGGTTGCTGCTTTCAATTCCTCTCTAACTGAGATCATTTACTTCTAGATAATTTTTGCAAGGGGAAATTGTTCATCCTTGAGTGCTCTTGTAATAATGAAAATTATTCTGCCTCCGGATATTTTTGTTCGTTCACTGATTTCTTGAAAGTGAGGCGAGTTCAACTCTGAGTCAAGTAGCTCGACTCTTTCATCATCATCATCTTCTTCTTCTCTCTCTCTCTCTCTCTCTCTCTCTCTCTCTATTGGATTATATCACCGAGCAAAATTCATGTGTATGGCGAGGGACACTCTGCATGGCAAGCAACTAGCGAGGAACTCTTCGTGTGGTGAGCAACTGGTGAGGAACACTTTATGGTGCATAACTGGCGAGGAACACTTCGTGTGGTGAGCAACTAGTGAGGAACACTTTGCGATGTGTAACTGACTAGGAACACTTCATGTGGTGCCTAACCGACGAGCAACACCCTGTGGGCGAGCAATTGGCGAGCAGCACCCTGTAGAGAGCAACCGGTGAGGGACACTTCATGTGGTAAGTGAGGAACACTCCGTGTGGCGAGCAATCTGATGAGCAACACTCAGTAAGCTAGAAACCGATGAGCAATGCTCTGGAAAATGCGTGTGGGACAAGTGAACCATGTGGGACTGAAGTCACTATGGCGAGAAACCTTATAGCGGCGAGAACCAGTGGTGAGGAGCTTCAGTGGAGTTTTGGTGGTGAGTAGCTATGCAACGGGAGTTCCGCAGTCGGGAAAGTTCTTGCTAGTGACAAGAGCTCCAGTGCTTTTTGGTGTCTCCCTCTAAGCAACGCCACTGCTAGTGGCTTTAGGCGGCCAGATCTCACAACATGCAGCTGCGTTGGTATAATCTCCTATGGCGAGCACTAGTGATAGTGGCGGGGAGTGATGGGGAACAAAGCCTCCGTGGTCGAGGACCATCTTGTCGGCGAAGGAAAATGCCGGTGAGCTAGGTGGTGGCTGGTGGCTGCACTGTCGGGGTGCACAGGAATGTGCATCCTCTACCCACAGCTTTGTGCCCGAAGTGATTGGCTTCCAGCGTCGAGTAACCACCCCATCGACAACAGAAATCACCAGCGATGTGAGTGGTGGTGGTGGTGGCTCGTCTCGCTCATGGATGCCGGTGTGTGGGCCTTTAGTCATTCATCGATCTTTGGCCTACTATGCAAGGCGTGCACAATGCGCTGCTGCAATGAGCGGCCAATGGAGAGCTCTGCCACCATTCTCTCAGCCATGCGGGGTTGCTGGCGTCAAACCCCACCGACGCTATGGGGTGGTGGCTGCAAGTCCTACCTTGTAGGGGCCTTATGTGCATTATGCATGGCACATGCGGAGTGCATGCTGCACATGTGTAGTGCCATGCTGCACGTGTGTAGTGCCATGCTGTATATTCACAGTGCATGTTGCAAATGCAATCTGCTTCCTTAGTTCTTTCTTTATATATATATATTCTTTTTTCTTTTTACCATTCGCTGCAGTGTTAAGAGAATAAATATAGGAAATAACAAAGTTGAGGAGATCTTATTTGGTTTTTGGAAGACAATCTCGTGAGTCAGAGAATATCATTCTCCCAATTCTGGTGCAGAAGATTTCTTCTATTCCACAGACAGCGCCAATTGTTAATGCCTTAATTCGCATAACAGGTCGGAATGGAGGAAAGAGTTATCCCTGACCCACGATGGTGATTTGGTCCTCGATACGTGTTTTTTTGTTCATCCATAAAATACGTAATAAATAAGCATATAAAAATAAATATAGAAAGATATAGGAATTTACGTGATTCAGCATAATGCCTACGTCCACAGGTCGTTTTGGGCGAAATCTACTACAATGGTGCTTTTACAATCTCTCATGACTCACATATCTCACAATACAATGGTGGAATTTAGGGAAGATCCTTAGGAGTCATTGTGTGTGGTGGAGTTTGGGCGCATGGAGCTTCTGTGTAGAGAGCTTGTGGAGAGTCCTCTTTTGTAGGGGATCTCCTCATATATATAGATGTTTATTTCCTTGATTGGGTCCAACTTGCCTTGTGAAGCCTTTTCCTTTTAGAAGTCTAAGTCACTTTCCTTTTAGGAGTCTGAGTCAACTTGTCATATCTCTTCTTTCATTTATCTCTTAACTTGATTTTCGGCCTTATGTCGAGGCTAAAGTATAGGTTGATGATTTGATACATTTATAATCTATATAGTGCAGGCATAAAAAAATGTGTAAATAAATATATTCTATCTTGATACAACCCATAAGATCAAGCCCTTCCAACTTTTAGTATATCCACAACTATATGAACACCACGTGGCCTCTTACACGAGCATTGCACCCCGTTTTTCCTACGCCACTTGATTTAGAGAGATTGGCCATTCGATCCTTTCCGCGGAATGCGACGTGATGCCTATTTTTCTATGATAGTTATTTCATTTTTCTTTTAATAAACAATCCATGTATACTAATCATGATGGCAAAATACTGGGTACTTAGATTGTCCTTACAAAAATTATAGACTCTTAACGATTTCCTGATTTGAGTTTTGACTCTCATTCCAAATTCCCAGTTTCCCAACTCCTATCAAAGTGAATTCAAATTGAGTATCAGAGCTCTAGAGGGTTTGTGTAGCCCTATCTACAGAGATATAGACACATTATATACGTCACCTAAGATTTTTGAATAGTTTGGGTTCCCCATGAGCATTTAATCGTATTTGTCTATCTTTTCGGGAAGCTCATTTCTCAAACTCATTTCAAGGAAAAAATAGACACATAATATTAAATGGCCCTACACTATTTAATATTATCCGAAATATTTATATGGGCAACATTAAATTCTGTAGGGTCTATTATGTGTCTCTTGATTATTGATAAAAATTGTTGATTTGTGCATAATTAAATGGCTTTGTTCAGCAAGTTATACATGCTAGACAGGGATTTATGTTACAAATTAGCATATGTTATATGAGTGGGCAGATAGGGGCATTTTGGGTTTAAAGTGATTTATTTGGGCTAGATCTTATGTGCTTGATAAATATGTACTGGTTTTAGGCTCAAAGTCAAAGTCAAAGTTAATTTTTGAGAAAAGTAAAGCCAGAGACTCTTGTCGTTGATCTGCTGTTGACGCAAGGCACAACAGAATCTTGGTAATCTTTTCAAGGTTTCTTATGGTTGGTGCTTCATGGTAAATTCATTTGCATTCTAAAGATACTTAGGGTTGGCGAAATCTGAGTTTAATTCCTTCATTTTCTGATTGTTAATGCTTGGAATGGATTGAGAATTGAGTAATAGAGTCAGAAGAATCAATCAGAGTTTGGAATAGGAGGAGACATACCCCTAGTCCAGGTGTTTGATATATTGCTTCATAGGTGTTGATTTTCTCCAACTTCTAATTTCTTGCATTTATTTTATTGATATTCCTTTTTCTCACTTCTTTTTATTCGACAAGCAACCAGAGAACCACTTGTACATAATTTTCAAACTCTTTCACCCACAATAAAAACTATCCTCTTCATTAGTATATACCACATCAGTACATAAGTATTTTCTTTGTTGTTTCTCTCCTTAGCTGTATAAACAACTCTTTTACAATCAAAATCTCCACAAAACACAAGTCATTACATTTCTGCTTTGCATGAATATCATTGTCCTGTGAAAATGACCTTGGATTTATCCTTATATACAAAATGACTGCTTCTATGCTTGGAGGTAATATTTGCATCTCATCAAGTTTTTGGCGCCATTGCCAAGGAAAACTGGTGTTTATCAAAGCATTTCTTTAGTGCTGAGAGAACGTTTGTGGTGCTGTGAACCTCTTCACAGCTTGGCTAACATATGAACTTTTTCATTTTATTTGTTTACTTTTCATTTTCTTTTATTTTCTGCTCTTGTTTGTATGTCTGGTTGGACTAGAGACCACACATCTCGCCTAGTTAGGGCAGAATCACTAACATCTTTCGATTTTACAGCCATTTCACTTGAATCATCATCTGACACTGATAACATTATGGCTGAAAATGATCATCAAGATAGGGAAATGGAAAATCAGAACAGGACACTTAGAGATTATTTACATCCTATTAGAAGTAGCACACCCTTAGGCATAATCCAACCTTTGAATGCAAACAACTTTAATTTCAAACCAGAAATGATTCATTTGATTCTATATTTTCATGGCATGGAATCCGAGAACCCTTATCTGCATATCAAAGAGTTTAAAGAGGTTTGTTCTACATTCATGAATCAAACCTGCATTGAAGAGGTTATTAGACTTAAGTGGTTTTCATTTTCCTTAAAAGACAAAGCTAAAACATGGTTGAATTCATTAAGACATCCATATGCACGTGGCAGGAAATGCAAACTAAGTTTTTGAAGAAATTCTTTCCAATACACAGGACAAATGCACTTAAAAGAAACATTATGAACTTTACCCAGAAAGATCATGAAACTTTTTGTCAAAGTTGGGAAAGGTTCCAGGATCTTTTAAATGCTTGTGCTAACCATGGTTATGGAGATTGGCGTGTTATCATTTTTTTTTATGAAAGTTTGATACCCAAAATGTGCCAATTTGTAGAAACCATGTGCAGTGGAGAGTTTTTCAACAAAGAACCCGAAGAAGCATTTGATTATTTGATTACTTAGCTGAAAATGCTAAATCTTAGGACATTGTTGATGTGTATGATAAGTCTAGGCATGTTGAGTCTGGACATGGCAAATACACTTTAAAGGAAGATGATGATTTGCATGCTAAGTTAACTTTGTTATCTAGAAAAATTGAAGCTATGGAGTTGAAAAAAGTGAATGAAGTGCATGTTGTCCCTAAAATCTCTGAGAACTGTGGCATATGTGAGGATCATGGGCATTGAACTCATGAATGCCCCACGATCTCTGCTTTCAAAGAAGTGTTTTAGGACCAATCTAATGTTGTAAACATGGTACCTAAATCATATTCGGGTCCCTACTCTAGCACTTACAATCTAGGATGGAGAAGCCACCCAAATTTCAGTTAGAGAAGTGACTAGAATGCAGCTCCAACAACCTTAGCTCCAGAATCCTCTCAACTTACAAATCAGGCACCGCCAATGCAGAAAAGGGGACTTGAGGTTACGGTTCAACAAATGACAAACACTTTGTAGCAATTCATGCAAGGACAAGCAGCAATCAACAACCACAATTCTCAAGCAATAAATGACATACGGAGCTCACTTACAAAGATGACCACTACCCTAAGCTCCTAAGAGAAAGGGAAATTTTATGCAAAGCCACAACCAAATCCATAAGGTCAGCTAGCTTAAGCAGCAACTGAGAGTTCAAACATCTGACTAGTGAAGGCAATTACTACTTTAAGAAGTGGTAGAATGGTAAACATTCTAGCTCAAGGTTCAAACAAGGCAAGTAAGGTCTCTAAACTTGCTTAAAATGAGGTTGAACTGAGTGAAACTGAAGCTAAAAAAATTTCATGCCCTGTAATTGCACCTTTCCCTCAAAGGTTGGCCCCTCAACACAAAGACAAATACCAATTTGAAATTTGAAATTTTAAAAATATTCAAGCAAGTTAGGATTAACAATTCCTACCTATGCTACGTTTATAAAGGATTTATGTACTGTTAAAAGGAAATTAAATGTGCAGAAGAAAGTCTTCCTTACTGAGCAAGTCAATGCAATAATCCAGAGCAACACTCCACCAAGATATAAAGATCCAAGCTCACCTACAATTGCTTGTGTTAGGAAGTTCAAAATTTGATTAGGCATTGTTGGATCTTGGTTCAAGTGTGAATTTACTGCCTTATAATGTATATGAACAGCTTGGTTTGGGCGAATTGAAACCAACTCCAATCATTTTACAACTAGCTGACAGATTAATTAAGATGCCAAAAGGGGTTGTTGATGATGTTTTAGTTCAAGTAGATAAATTTTTTTACCCCATAGATTTTGTAGTGTTAGATGTTCACTTGACACCAAAATCCTCTTTTCAAGCACTGTAATTCTTGGGAGAGCTTTTTTTGTTACTTCGAATACGTTGATCAATTGCAAGAGTGGTGTTTTAAAGCTCAGTTATGGGAACATGACCCTAGAACTAAAATTTTTTAATATTTGTAGGCAACCTCAAGATTTAGAATATGTACAAGAAGTCAATTTGCTAGAAAGTTTTCTTGAGGAAGAGGCCTATTTGGCATATCAGCCCATCGACCTGCAGTTTGAATTAGAAGCTATTTGTGACCTCATTGACGCATCCATTGATGATCCTTCTTTTTTTACTTCAGAAACTAAATCTAAAGCTAAATGGAGGCCGAAAGTTGAGCAGTTCCCACCATTGACTGCAAGTTTGAAGCTTTCAACAAATGAAACTCTAACATTAGACCTCAAGCCATTACCTTCAGACCTGAAGTATGCATTTTTGGGGCCTGGCAGCACATTTTCAATGGTGATTTCAGCCCAGCTCACTCATGACCAAGAAGGTAAACTAATGGAAGTCTTGAGACAACACAAGGGTGCTATTGGATGGACAATTGTATATATCAAAGGTATAAATCCTCTTGTGTGCACTCATAGGATCTATTTAGAGGAAAATGCTAAAACTTCTAGAGAGATGCAAAGGTGATTCAATTCTACCACGAAGGAGGTAGTAAAAAAATAAGTTTTGAAATTACTTGATGTGGGGATTATCTACCCTTTGTCGAACAGCAAGTGGGTAAATCCCATTCAAGTAGTTCCAAAAACATCTGGTCTCACTATCATGAAAAATGAGAAAAATGAATTGATTCCTACTAGAATTCCTACTAGTTGACGCATGTTCATAGATTATAGGAAGTTGAATGCTGCCATTAGGAAAGATCATTTTCCTTTGCCCTTCCTTGATCAGGTTTTGGAAAAAGTTGCTGGCCATGCTTTCTATTGTTTTCTTGATGGATTTTCCATTTACTACCAAATAGAAATAGCACCAGAGGATAAGGAGAAAACCACTTTCACATACCCGTTTGGTACTTTTGCATTTAATTTGGACTATGTAATGCCCCTTCTACTTTCCAAAGATGTATGCTTAGTATTTTTAGTGATATGATTAAAACTATTTTGGAAGTGTTCATGGATGATTTTTTTAGTATGTGGCAGCTCTTTTGATGCGTGTTTGACTAACTTACAAGTTGTTTTAGCCAAGTGTGAAGAGAAGCACTTGCTGCTCAAATGGGAAAAACTTCATGGTTCAATAACGCATAGTTCTTGGACACATTGTCTCCTCTCGGGGTATTGAAATTGATAAAGCTAAGATTGAACTTATCTCCAAGCTTCCTATACCCAAAACAGTAAAAGAAATCAGATCATTTCTTGGGCATGTTGGTTTTTATAGGAGGTTCATTCAAAATTTTAGTTCTATCTCTAGGCCCTTGTGTAAGTTACTTATGCATGATGTTGCCTTTGAATGGACCCCTTCTTGGCAAAATGCTTTTGATAAGCTGAAAATCTTGCTTACCACAACCCCTATCATGCAGCCCCCTGTTTAGTCTCTTCCCTTTGAGATAATGTGTGATGCTAGTAATTTTTCCATATGAGTTGTACTTAGACAGCGTTGAAACCATATGTCATCTCTTATGCAAGTAGAACTTTAAATGGAGCCCAAAAGAATTATTCTGCCACTGAGAAAGAATTGCTTGTTGTAGCCTTCGTTTTAAACAAGTTCCAAGCTTACATACTTGGTTCTCCTGTGGTTATTTTCACTGATCATGCAGTTTTAAAGTATATACTATCAAAGAAAGATTATAAACCACGGCTGATCTGGTAGATTCTTTTTCTCCAAGAATTCGACATTACAATCAAAGACAAAAACGGTGTTGAAAATGTAGTTGCTGACCACTTATCACGGCTTACATTTGCAGAAAATGAACAACCTGTCCCTATCCTTGATTCTTTTCCTGATAAGCAGCTAATGCTAGTTGAAAATCTGCTTTGGTTTGCTGACATAGTTAATTTCTTGGTAACAGAACAGACTCCACTCCATTGGAGTGCTCAAGACATACGAAAGTTCATGCATGAGGTTAAATCGTTCTTCTATGATGATTCTTATTTGTTTAACTATTGTTCTAACCAAATCATTAGGAAATGTGTGCCTAATCATGAAATACAAGTTGTTCTTTCCTTTTGTCATACTGAGGCTTGTGGAGGTCACTTTTCTACCCATAAAATCGTTGCAAAAATTTTATAAAGTGGTTTTTATTGGCCTCATATGTTTAAAGATACATATAGTTTCTGCAAGAGTTGTGAGTCATGTCAAAACTTAGGTGCAGTCAATAAGAGGAATATGACACCTTTACAACCCATTTTAGTCATTGAGATTTTTTTATTATTGGGGGATTGATTTTATCGGGCCATTTCCCTTTTCTTTTGGCTATTTGTACATCCTAGTGGCTGTTGATTATTTTTCTAAGTGGGTTGAAGTCATTCCATGTAAAACAAATGACCATAAGGTAGTGCTTAAGTTCTTGAAGGAAAACATCTTTGCTAGATTTGGCATGCCTAGAGCTATCATTAGTGATAATGGAACTCATTTTTGTAACAAGCCCTTTGTTGCCCTCACGAAAAAATATGGTATACATCATAAGGTCTCTACCACATACCACCCTCAAACAAATGGTCAGACTGAATTAGCTAATATGGAGCTTAACCACATCTTAGAAAAAAAAGTCAATCCTAACAGAAAAGATTGGTCTTTTGAGGTTGATTGATGCACTTTGGGCCTATAGGACAGCTTTAAAACCTCCCTTAACATGTCCCCTTACCGTTTGATATATGGAAAAACATGTCACCTACCCGTTGAGCTTGAGCATAAAGCATATTGGCTGTTAAGCAATTCAATTTTGCTACTGCTCATGCTGGTTCTGTAAGAAAGTTTTAGATTTCAAAGTTGGACAAGGTTAGGTGAGATGCATATGACAATTATTGTCAAAGGAGAGCATGAAGATTTTACATGACAAGCACAACTAGAGAAATACTTTTGAGCCTAACGAACAAGTTTTACTTTACAACTCTCGCCTCCATCTATTTTCAAGCAAATTAAGATCGAGGTGGAGTGGTCCTTATGTGGTTAAAGTTGTCTTTCCTCATAGATCTGTTGAGACTTTCATCCCTCAAAATGGAAATACCTTCAAAGTTAATGGCCAACGACTTAAACCTTTTTTGACAAAACTCTCACCTGAGGACACTTCCATTCCTTTGCAAGATCCTGTTTATCCTATTGTTGTTTAATTCATTTGTGCCTGAATTGTATTTTTTATTTTATTTTGTTTATTTTTATGTTCTACTTTTCTTTGTTTCTTTCATTTCATCTTTGCAGGTTCTACATTGTTCTGTTTCATTTTTTGTGGGTTCTTTTTTTTTTTTTTCTTTCATGATCTTTTCAGCCATCTCAGGTATTTCTTCCTCCCTACTCTTTTCCATGCTTTGTTCTTGTTTTTCCCGTGCCTTGAATAGTGATGACACTGCTCATTTTGAGTTTGGGGGGGGGGGGGGGGGGTAAGGAAAGTCTTCTACGATTTAGTTTCTAATGATTTTTTTTTTCTGGGATCTAGCTTTTCTGCAAAGTTTATGTTTACAAACTTCTCTACTTGAGATTAGATAATTGCAGTTTTGAGCTACATTAACTCCCACTGGTTTAGATGTTAGTACCGTATGAAATTCTTAGCAACTCAAGCTTAAGCATTGTATTTCAAAGCTATTGACTGCTGATCCTAATAGACACAAGCATATGCTTTTTTTTTTTTTAATAACAATTAGTGGTTTTCATCCAAGCAGCTAACAAGAACTCCTATTAACCATATCTCAATGGCCTAGGAAAAGCAAATGAGAAACTCCATTTAAAAAAAATGAAAGAAAGAAATAACTAGAGGTAAAATACATGAGAAAAGGGACATGCCAGAGATCAAAGAAAAAAAATTGTGCAAGTGCATTGGAAAATGCTGCCTATCACCAGGGCTTTCAAAGGATAAAAAGACGATGAGTCTAAGTAATAAAAAGTATTTTATAGCGTGATAGCATGATAGCGTGAAAGCCACCGGCGTAATGATTTTGAATTGGGGTGAAACCTATTTGGTTTTTTCTTGAAGAGCTACTGGTTTGGAACTACTTTGAGAAATCTTGCAACCAACAATGGCAACCTAATCCCACCCTTGATGCACTCAATGATTTGCAGCTTTAATACATTTCCTTTGCTTGAGTTCTTGAGAGTTTTATAAGCTTTTGTGTTGACCTATCCAAACCTTCAACCTATCTTCATTCTAATATCCAGGACTTCAACATAATTTGATCTTTAGTAGAGATTTTTGAATTCAGTGATTTTGGAGGACAACTTAATCCTCAGTCCTTTGATCACTCTATTTGATAGAGACTAGCAAAAGCCTAGTCGGGGGGGGGGGGGGTGTGATTAATGATAAAAACTGTTGATTTTTGCATAATTAAATGGCTTTGTTGAGTAGATTATACATGTTAGTCAGGGATTTACGTTACAAATTAGCAGTTGTTATGTGAGTGGGCAGATAAGGGCATTTGGGTTTATAGTGATTGAATTGGGCTAGGTCTTATGGGCTTGATAAATATGTACCAGTTTTAGGCTCAAAGTCACGTCCAAGCAAGTTACACACTAAAGAATTTGACACAACCCAACTCAGTACACATCTGCTAATCTGAAGCAAAATGGATGATGAAGGGAGAATGAGTAGAAGGTTTTGGATGTCAGCAAGGTAGGGGGAAAATCTGTTACGCCAGTTGGACAAGAGGATGTGTGGGAGAAGAGGGGGAAAGGAGGAAAAAGGGGGTGATATATCATAAGGTAGGGCTATTTAGGTGGGCGATTCTCTAGTTCCTGTTTTCTTCATTTCTTCAATTTCGCTATCTTTACTTTATGCTATGATTGTTCTAGCGTTTGATTCAAATTCTGTAAAGACCATGGAAAGCTAAGCTTTAAGCCTGAGCTACGGGTATGGATTTTTTGTTTCAAATTACTGATTAAAGTAATTTCAGTATTGTAAATTCCATTCTATTGTTTTGCAAGTTGATCTTTTAGAAAATTAAAGCAGAGACTCTTGTTGTTGTTCTACTGTTCATGCAAGGCACATCAGAATCTTGGTGATCTTTTCAAGGTTTCTCATGGTTGGTGCTTCATGGTAAATTCATTTGCATTCTAAAGATACTTAGGGTTGGCGAAATCTGGGTTGAATTCTTTCATTTTCCGATTGTGCTTGGAATGATTTGACAATTGAGTAATAGTGTCAGAAGAATCAATTAGAGGTTGCAACAGAAGGAGGCAAACCCGTAGTCCAGGTGTTTGATACATTACTTCATAGGTGTTGAGTTTCTGCAACTTCTAGTTTCTTGCATCTATTTTACTGATATTCCTTTTTCTCACTTCTTTTTATTCGACTAGCAACCAAAGAACCACTTCTACTTAATTTTCAAACTCTTTTACCCACAATAAAAACCATCATCTTCATTAGTATATACCACATCAGTACATAAACATTTTCTTTGTTGTTGCTCTCCTTAGCTGTATAAACAGCTCTTTTACAATCAAAATCTCCACAAAACACAACTCATTACATTTCTGCTCTGCATGAATATCATTGTCCATGTGGAAATGACCTTGTGGATTTATCCTTGTATACAACATGACTACTTCTATGCATGGAGGTAATATTTGCAGCTCATCATCTATATCTCTTTTACTTACACCCTTAAGTTCAGACAATAACTTTAAAGGACCTTGATCCATGTCTCTACATATTAAATCATCCAATTTCGTTGGATAATTAGACAACTCAATTGGATTAATCATAAGTAGAATTAGCATATTTACTACCCAACACAATTAAGTGCAGTAAAAGCATCCAATTTTACTTACACCCTTATGTTCAGACAATAACTTTAAAGGACCTTGATCCATGTCTCTACGTATTAAATCATCAAATTTGGGCGGATAATTAGACACGTCAATTGGATTAATTATAAGCAGAATTTGCATATGTACTACCCAACACAATTGAGGGCAATAAAATCATCCAATTTTACATAACCCTTAAGTTCAGACAATAACTTTAAAGGACCTTGATCCATGTCTCTACGTATTAAATCATCCAATTTGGTCGGATAATTAGACCCCTCAATTGGATTAATTATAAGCAAAATTTGCATATATACTACCCAACCAATTAAGGGCAGTAACTTACACTACAACACAATTGAGTTTTTGTGACAGTCCTGAAACTGTCACAAAAAATCATTCTTTGAAATCGTTACTAAAGGTAGACGAGAAATAGTTATATGTTCGAACTATAATAGTGTTTCGTTCAAACGTCACTCAGACGACGTCATTTTGGAATGATTGCATTCGAACGTATAAATTGTTATGTTCGAACAGCTCATGTACGTTCGAACATTAAGCCCACTTCGTGCGAACATGTAAGTTATTCTTTCAAATGCTCGAATGATAGTCATTAATGTTCGAAAGTGAAATATTTTAAAATTAAAAATGGAATTTTAAATTAAAAAAGATTGAGAATTGAAATACCAAAAAATTAGATATATTAAATGATATTGTTCATTACATAAAGTATAGAAAAAGAAATATATTAAAATATAAATACAAAATATGAAAAAAGTGTAAAACACTCAGAACGAGTTGTTTACAAATGTAAGAAACTCCTTAGTCAATGTGTTGACTTTTTCGTTTAGAATATCTAAATGATGGCCAACATCGATGACACTCTGTTGTACATGCACGATCTGTTGGTCGATGTGCGCAGTAATATCTGAGACCCAAGCAGAGCGCGCATCCCCTGCAGATGTACCCATCGACTGTTGACTAGTACTCCCACTATGGGGAGCAACACCGACCCCAGACTGGGTCGGAGGAACAAGATCTGGTGTAGGCCCAAGCTCATGCTGAGCACACCCCCTTCCTTGTCCAATGCTCCGACGATGTAAGGTTATATAAGGGGTTCATCTGCTCAGTCAACCACTTCTCCAATTGGGGTGGTACTCTTCGATCCAGTAATAGCAGAGTAATGATCACCCCATGTGGGAGGTGGTCAGTGGAGATGATGCTTGCCTCGTAACGGATCCTCTAAAATATCCGTAGTGGCAAGTCGATGAGCTCTCCATGTGCCGATTGTATGAGGAACTGTACACGAGTCCAATTGAAGGTATACATATATATAAAGGGGAACAAATTAAATATGTTTCTGAAATATGTTCGAACATATAACTTAACGTATAAACGGCCAGGAAAACATTACATTTGAACATTTTAGTGTATAAACTTTGAATGTAACAGTACATTTGAATGTAGACTGATATACGTTTGAAGTACATATGATCGTTCGAACGTTGACTGTGGGACTTTTAGACATTTAAACCCAAAAATGGCTGAGTCAACGTAGCCATTTCCGATTTCCTCAAATAGGATGTTAATCTTGTAATGGCCATCGCAGAAATGAAGTATACACTGAGTATAGACTATCTGTGATGGTCAATTGGCCATTGGCCACTTTTGGTGGCCGGAAAATCAAGAATGAACTCCAACCACTCAAATAGATTACTATATATTAGATTATTAACTATAAAGATTACTATATACTATATAATAATTACTATACTAACTATATATACTATATTATCTATATAGATAACTATACTTACTATATATACTATAAATATGTACTACATTACTATAGTATACTATATATACCATATACTAGATTGCTATATATACTATATATACTATATAGCAAATTTCCATATATACTATATATTAGATCACTATACATACTATATACTGGATTACTAACAATCTCAGGTTACTATTCTAACTATATAGATTATTATACAAACTATGTAACACCCCGTATTTTAGTGTATTTTTACTGAAGGAATTATTTTTATGGATTCAAAATTTTATTCTCTTATTTTAAAATTATTGGATTTTTAATTGAATTATTTTTATGATTTTTAGTTTACGAAAATTATTTTTGAAGTGCTTTCTTTAAATTAATTATTGTTATGTGTTTAAATTTCTTCTCGAATTAAATTAACTTATTATTTGGGTTTAATTATTTATTTTCATGTTAATCATTGTGTTTGAAATATTTTATTTCACTAGCTATTTTAAAATCGTTTCCGTTGGATCATTTTCATGACCCAAGTTATGAGGATTGAACCTCATTTCTTTTCCCTCTATTTTTCTTTTCCTTTTCTTTTTTTTTTCTTCTTTTCTTTTCTTTTCCTTCTCCCTGGTTTCCTTTCCCGCGCGCGACACACTCTCTCTCTCACGCCGTGCATTCATCTCTCCCCCAGCCCGTCGCCGTGCGCCGGCGGTGGTCGACACCGCCCGGCTCCTCCGCTCCCCCTGTCGCCGGCGATCACCCCCCTCCATTTCCAGCTCCTCCATCGCCGCCGTTAGCCACCACGAGCCTTTCCAAGCCACGGCGTTCTTTGTGCTCGCGCGCCGCCGTCACGCCACCACCGGCCACCATCTCTTCACCACTTCATCCCCGACCTCTTGGCAACCTATTGGACCCAACCTCACCTCCGATCCGCCACCGGTGAAGCTCCACCATCCACATTTTCGATTGGGTGTTTTTGGTCTTCTACCACCCATTGCGCCGCCACCCACGGCCAACCTTCACTACCACTAGCTTCACCGACCTCCCTAGGCCCTACCCTATCATTTTTGGGTCTTCGTTTGTCTCCGTTGAAAAGTGGGTATCTGTGACCCACGGCCACAGTATATTTTACACTGTTCTGTAGCTGTTTTTCCACTTCTTGCAGCTTTGTGATCCTTCAGAAATTGCTTTATAGCGCTGTAAGTATTTTCCAAAGAATTCTTGTGAATTTAATGTATTTTTGCACTAACACATTTCACTATATTTGAACTGTTGATTGGTTTTGCCAGACTGAGTCCGAGGAGTACGGGGTCGGATGGATTGGTGATTTGAGTTGTTTGGTTGGATTTGATTGGATTGGTTATTGATGGTTGTTGGATTAGTGTTGGTACATGTACATTTCATTATTTCATGCATGATCATGTTTGTAAAGAAAATTGGGTTTTCGTGTATTGTATTCATGTTCATGTGTTTATGAAAACTGGGTTTTCATGTGAGAATGGAATTTGGGTGCGTGCGTATCACGACCCCAAGCCGAGATGGGGCATTATCTCGGTGGAACTCCTCTGATTACTCGGGAGCGGAATATACTGAGTAACGTCCCCTGGATTATCGCCGGGCGATAATGGGATCGGACGAGAGATTCGTGCCGACTCCGTGGTCCTTCTGCTGGCGGGGAGTAGAGGATGCTTGGCTACGTACGCGCTGGGTGCGGAACTGGTCATCGCTCGTTGCGTAGTGGGTGCTTGGCAACGAACGCACTGGGCGCGGAACTGAACATCGCTACGAAGCCAGGACGTGCGGATGGTCCCTAGGGGAGGCCATGATTCATAGGGTAATAACGGATTAATTGGCTATTTTCTAGGAAAATAGTGTGTGTTGGATTTTGTGTAAATCATTTTCTGGGAAAATGTTTTACGGATTATTTTTAGGCCAAATGGGATTTTGGCGTGTGTTGGAAAAATTATCATTTTCAGAAAAAATGATGTTTTGAGGAAAAATGCAGAATTCATCATATGCATGAATGTTGGTTGCATTAAATGCATTTTATTCCTGAGGATTATTTGGGTTATACTTACCTGCGGTACCATTCTGTGGTAACGCAGATTTTAATGCAGATGAGGAAGAGGACGAGCCTGAGGAGACGGCTCCACCCGATGAGTGATCTGGGATCACTGGTTATTGTTATTTTATTTTACTCATTTGTATTTTGGGACATGTGTTAAACTTTATTTTGGATGACTGTATAACTACTTTTTAAACCTTACTGATATTTAGATTGTATTTTGAATTCTGGTACTTAGTAGACTTAATTATCCGCTGCATTTTTATTGTATACTATTGCATGTACACACACTTGGCACTTTCGTTGGGATGCGTGACCGTGTTGTCATCATCCTGGCGTCTCGATCCCCGTGTTTTTTTTTTATAAGGGGGATTGGGGGTGCCACAAACTATATATACTATATTATCTATATAGATTACTATACTTACTATATATACTATATACTAGATTAATATAGTATACTATACATACCATATAGATGATTACCATATATACTATATACCTTTTTTTTTATTTGAAATCATATATACTAGATTACTAGATTAACTATATAGATTATTATACTAACAATATAGATTATTATCTACTATATAATTTACTATAGTAACTATATAGATTAATATATACTATATAGATTTCTATACTATATAATCATATAATATATACTATATACATTACTATGCTATATAATTATGTTACATATACTGTATAACTATAATATATAAACCACGTTCGAACATTAAATATACGTTCGAACATGGTAGGATTTACATTGGAACGTTAAAATGAACATTCGAACGTTTTTAAAAACAATTGGTGGAACCTTTCCCGCGTTAATTCTAAGATATATACGGGGACCTAATTTCAACTACGTTCGTATGTCAACAGTGTTACGTTCGACCGTAATCCACGTACGTTTGAACGTGGAGTGGTTAGGTTTGAACGTTTTTGAAAAAATTGGCGGGACCTTTCCCGCATTAATTCTATGGCATATACGGGAACCTAATTTTATATACGTTCATGTCAACAGATGGATGTTCGAACCTTACGTATGGAAACAGACTTGACGGGACACTTAGCGGGATTGGAAAATTTTACGAAACGTAAACGTTCGAACGTTACAAAAATTTGATGCGACGACTTTACATTTAAAGAGTCGCTGCAAAAGGGCCATGTACTAAATAGAATGTTTTTGTTCTGTTTAGTTTAACCTATTGCAGCAATAAAAGTCACTACAATAGTTGTAAAATTTTGAAAAAAAAAATTGAACGCTCCAAACAAGTCTGGGGCATGTTTAAGATGAGGGTTAGATGCATTTTCCCCCATTTGTGCTGTAGAGTGACCGAGTGAGAGAGGGTGTGGGGTTCTGAGAGAAGCTTGTGAGAGAGAGTGAGAGTGAGAGTGAGAGTGAGAGATAGTGGCATTTAGGAATATTAGAGGGAGAAAAAGAGATTGAGACCAAGAGAGATAGAGGGAGAAAGGTAGTTGTAGTGTTTATTTTGTGTTTATTATTGTATTTATTGAATATGTGTTATGTTTATTTTTGAACTAATTAATATTGTGTTTATTTTGAAGGAATATTTGTTGGAGCTTGTTGAAGGTTGTGAGATAAAAAGTTTGTGATTTTATCTAGGTATTGAAACTTGATTGTGTGATTATATTTTGATTATATTGTGATTTTTGTGATTATATTGTGATTTGTTGAATTATATTGTGATTTGTGGGATTATATTGGGATTTGTTAGAAGGTATATTGTGTTTATGTTGTGATTTACTTAGTGATTATATTGGGATTTGTTGGATTATATTGTGATTTGTGGGAAGGTATATTGTATTAATGTTGTAATTTATTTTGAGATTATATTGTGATTTGTGAGAATGTATATTGTGTTTATGTTGTGATTTACTTTGTGATTATATTGACGTTTGTGTGATTTGTGGGATTATACTGTGTTTATGTTGTATTATATTGTGATTTGTGAGATTATATTGTGATTTTGAGATACGTTTGCAGGAGCGACAAAGAGACCCGGAGGAAAGAATACGCATTGAAGTCCAAGAACAAGTAGAGAGGGATATGTTGGTCCAGATAGAGCGTATTATATCACTGCAGCAGAATCGCGATGGGCGAGGAAAGAAGAAGAAATAAACCCTATCATTGTTCAAAACTTTTGTTTTCTAATTTTGCAACTCTCTAAAACATTTTCATGAGATGATACTATTTGTGGTGTAATATGATACAATTTGTATAATTATTAATTTTTTGAAATTATTAGTTTTGATCAGTACGTTCGAATGCAAAGAAAGAACGTTCAAACATTTCTTTACGTTTGAATTAACATTCGAACATAATTACACAGATGTGCGATAAATACATTCAAACGTATACACTCCACAAACGTCCAAACTTACTATGTCATGATCGAAGAAATATTTCTTAATGTTCGAATGATTAAAAAAGATACATTCGAACGTACTAATTAACCATCCGAACATTAAATCTTTGACGTTCGAACGTAAATATCAAACATGCGAATGAAAAATATTGAACATTAGATATTTATCGTTCGAATGTCAATCGGTCAGGTAAACGTTCGAATGTTATTCTATACGTTCAAAAGTTACTTTCTGTGACAGAATTCAAATGTCATAAAATCTCTTCATGTTCGAACTTTTCATCTCATGGAAGACTTCCAATAGTCACACAAAAAAAAAAAAAAAAAAAAAACTGAGTGACGGTTGTACAGTAAACTATTACAAAATACTTTCTGTGATACACTTTTTACGACGATTGTGGTGACTGTCATCAAAAAGTTTCTGTAACAATTTTTTATTTTTTATAAATGAAATTTGTTGTAGTGTTAGTAAAGCACTGATAAGTCAAATACACGTCAGTTGTGGTCATTATTCAATTAAGGGATTTACATTAATACTAACAATAAATGGAAACAAAATAGGAATAAATTTTTATTTTTATTCTCTCTCAGTCGAATGATTTAATTAAGACAAAAAATGGAGATAACATTTTAACCTTACGACATTTAATATAGAGTCCTTCTACCTATAAGACTTATAAAAGTGGCACATTCTTTCCCACTTTATGTATTTAATATACACTACCGATAGAAGCAGAACATTACATTGATTATATTCAGAATTCAGTACGTACATAGTGCTATATATATATTGTTAATATAATCCCCACAATAAATATTTGACATTTATAATACACCTAAATTGCTAAAATCACAGCTAAAGACTCACCAAGCCCTGAAGAAAAACACATAACTCATCTGCACTGTTCACTGTTCACTGTCACTTTCTCCCTTTCTTTTCGCCTTGTGTGAAAGTTCTATATATAGTTCTTAGGTTGGAACAGCATATAAAAAAATTGAAAGAATAATCCAAATTATGCAAACATACATAAACGATCTTGACCACACCTTACACCATTTGCCATATTTGTTTGTCCTACAACTTCTTTCTTAACACTCGGATTTTGCATTTCTAATGAAATTAGGTCGACAATTATTCAAAAGCTTGAAGTGATAGATTTTGATAATACAATATCGAGACATCACTGTCATTTAGTAGTCAAAATCACGTTATCCATGGGAAAATGTTTAGAATTGCCTTACAATATTAGATTATATATATATATATATATATAATATTTTAATAGAAAATATCGTCATTCATTCATCAAAGAAATTTATATTCATGATTGGATATATACTGGGATGTCCCCATATCAAACATGACATCACAAACCACAATAATGCATTTTAAACCCCAACAATACACTATTTCCTTTTGTGATTGATGTGATCTTCACTGTTGCTAATGTACTCTACAAACAAACTTTCAAGAGACAATATTATCTGCATAAACAGAGACTCAATCTCATCATTCATAGAAAGAGATGACTCAACCTCTACAGACAAACATCCGAGAGACAAATTCCTTTTTTAATTTAATTAACAATAAGAAAACCAAAAAGGAAAGCAATAAGATATATGCGAAAAATGATGGATTACAATTTGGACCAACACACTTGTCACTTTTCAGCCACAAATGTCAGATCTAAAAGGTGTGGTGTTGGGGAGACCGCGATCTGACGCATGTGTGGAGAAGAATTGCTGGAAGGGGTGGCGCGTGAGGACCACGCGCAGTGATTTTTGTAAAACCACCACTTTCCTCTGAAAGAGTTTCGATCTGTGAATTTACTTGTGCCCCTCGTGTCTCTAGGGAGTTGTTGGAAAGAAGTAAATCTGTCTTTCTCAGCCTTGAAGAAAGCAACATAAAATTAAATAAAAGAAACCTTGATAGACATAGTGGATGAATGGAGGAAGGAGGAAGAGGAAGCCGATGCCTCATTCCCGTCCAGTAAAAATTAGATCTGGACCCGGGGGGAGGGGGGGAGGACGGAGGCGCCAGATATATATTTAAAGTATGCAAACTTTATGTAAATTTTTACAATATAGATTATTATTCTTGACTTATTAATTTTATCCTGAAAAATGTTGGCCATGTACGTGTATTGTGACAGTGTTACATGTTGCCATAGCAAAATGACAAATGATCTGTACAAATTTTAAACAGATAAGTCTTATGCAAGTTTTTATAAAAAAGTAGACCTTATCTTAAAAAAATGTAAAAAAACCTATTCTTTATTAGTGAGACCTACTTTTTTACAAAAGACTTATATAAGATTTATTTATTTGAGACTTGTATCTAACATTATTTTAGAAAAATTAATATATGTTTGGCAAGTGGGATGAGAAACAAAATTATCATCTCATCATTACAACTTTTTCAAATTTACACACAAAATATAATAAACAATTTAACTTTTTCAAGTCTTTATAAAAAAGTGGACATCATCTTAAAAAAGTGTAAAAAACCTATTCTTTATTAGTGAGATCCATTTTTTTACAAAGTGTTTGTATGAGACTTGTCTATTTGAGATTTGTTTATTACTTTTTTAAAATTGATCAGAAATGGTGGATCATGATTATCCATCCATGAGATTTTATATGGTAATTGAATCGTTTTGTCAAAGAGTAATGCTAGATACAAGTCTTAAATAGATAAATTTCATATAAACCTTTTACAAAAAAATGGGTCCCACTAATAAAAAATATTTTTTTACATTTTTTTTAAAGTGAAGTCCACTTTTTACAATAAATTATATGAGACTTGTCTATTTCAAATTTGTACAAATTATTTTTCTTTGTCAAATACTCAATGCAACAAACTTGTATTGAATTCACAAAGACTAATTATATACGATATATTTATGTTCTAAGATGGGAGTCCTTTTATAAAATATTTTATAAAAATATTAATAATTTAAAATATAATTATAGAAAATATTATGAAAAATATTGTGGTTAAATATTTTCCTCCCCAAAAATCAGCCACAAAGGGACAGAGAAATTAAGCTGGGTAACCTTCGATTCTAAGCACAAATTTTGTCTGGAGCATATCCGACGCCCGCTGTACTTGGCCGCTCATAAAAGGCCACGTCAAGTGACGACGAAGAAGATGACAGAGGGGCTCCGGATCTAATGGTTCATAACCCACAGATTGCCACAGCAAGTTAGAAAGTTTATAGAATTTGCAGACAGAAAAAGAGAGAATCAGAGGCAGCGTGTATATATATTTTACAAAGAGAAAACGCCAGAGAAAGCAGCCATTCCGGAGCTTATCCATCTTCTCCAGTTTCTCCACAACCCAAGAGAGAAGCTGTAAACTAATGGGCGAGGTCTTGAAGAAGTCATATAATCTTTTTTTTTTAATCTTACATCTATTTTCCAATTCCGGTTTAGTTTTTTGTTGCTTCTACGTTTGTTTCTCTGGGTTCTGATATCGGGTTGTGTTTGTTTAGGAGGAAAAGAAACCGGAGGAGAAGAAAATGGAGGAGAAAAAGCCAGAGGAGGAGAAGAAAGAAGAAGAGAAACAGTCCGAGAAGCCGGCGGAAGAAAAGAGAGAGGAAAAGAAAGCGGAGGAGGGAAAGGATGGGAAGAAAGCGAAAGACCAATCTGAAACCCAAGCTCCTCAGGAAATCGTGCTCAGAGTCTACATGCATTGCGCAGGTTGTGCCCGCAAGGTCCGACGCTGCCTCAAAGGCTTCGAAGGTTGTGGTTGTGGTGGTCTTTGTTTCTTTTTTATCCACTCAGAGAAAGTTCTGTTCCTTGTTTTTTGAATTAAGTCTTTAGTTAATTGAAATGTTTGTGTTCCTGTTCTTGTTCGTGTGTGTTTGGGTTTTTGTTAGGGGTGGAGGAAGTCATAACAGACTGCAAGACTTCGAAGGTGGTAGTGAAAGGCGAAAAGGCCGATCCTCTGAATGTTCTCCAGAGAGTTCAGAGGAAGAGCCACAGGCAGGTCCAGCTCATCTCTCCGATCCCCGAACCGAAGGCTGAGAAAGAGAAGAAGCCTGAGGAGAAAGAGCCCCCCAAGCCTAAAGAGAAGAAAGAAGTGGTTCTCTTTCTCTATAATTTTATTTTTCCCCAGAAAAACAAATCCTTAATATTTGATAAATGCCCCAATTTTTATATTTTTTATTCATTTGGGGGTCTCTGGGCTGATTATGTTATTCTCTGATACAGCCTCAGATTATCACAGCGGTTCTGAAGGTTCACATGCATTGTGAGGCCTGTGCACAAGAAATCAAGAAACGCATACTGAGAATGAAAGGTACGGGACTCTTTTTTTTAATCCCCACATATGCATGTATGGCTCATGCAAATTTGGCTTTTACTTCAATTAGCGAGTATTATTATATATGTATAATGATTCCATACGCGACTAACGGTTTTGGCCATATATATTACTTTAATTTCTATACTCTTGAATACCTTTTTAAAAGAGTTTATTCTCTTTCAATTTCAATGTACGGTAAAAGAAACACAGAATCCCATCAGCTTTAATTGGATTCGGTTTCAATCTTGTACTGAATCAACCAATTTAGAAAATCTTCACTTTTTTTTGGGTTTTGTTTTTGTTTTGGTCCACACTCAATAGGAGTGGAGTCGGTCGAGCCAGATCTAAAGAGCTCAGAGGTGAGAGTTAAGGGAGTGTTCGACCCAGCAAAGCTGGTGGAGTACGTGTACAAGCGAACTGGAAAGCATGCGGCGATAGTGAAGCAAGAGCCGGAAAAGGAGAAAGAGGAAGCCAAAGATGATGACAGCAAGGAAGAGAAAAAGGCCGAGGAAGGCGGCGGCGGCGGCGACGACAAAGGGGACAAAGGTGGCAGTGATGGTCAGGAAGAGAACAAAGAAAAGAAAGGAGGAGACGAGGAATCCAACTCCAAGCCAGACTCGGGAGGAGGAGCAGCCATGGAAGAGGAGATCAACAAGGTGGTGGAGCTTCAGAAAAATGCATATTATTATTACCCACAAAGGTATGCCATGGAAATGCATGCCTATCCACCTCAGATCTTCAGCGATGAGAACCCAAACGCCTGTTCTATCGTGTAATGTAAAAAGACAAGATCAAATAAAAAAGTAAGATAAATGGTGATGGTGAGTTATTTGTTATTGGGAATGGTGAAAATGAAGTTGTGGGTAAGGTAGATTTGGTCTTGTGAAATGTGAACTGTAGAGTTTTGTGAGTACTTTCTTTCTTTCTATGAACTATAGATCAGTTTTGCGAGTCTTTGTGGTTACGAAAAAGAAAATTAAACATAAAAAAGAAAAAAATAATTGCTTAGTAGAAAAAAGAAAAAAAAGTAAGGGCCGACCCGTTTTCTCTCTCCAGCGAAAAGGCTTAAAAAAAATCTTACGGTGGACACCCTCCTCCCATTTGTATTGTCTAGATAACATTCTACTATTTTTTTTTTCCTCTAAATTTTTCGACTATAGCACGTAGAAATGTTGATCTATTGCTTTCTGGCCACCAAAGACTTGCCAGTCTTCGATCATTCGGATGGTAGAAGTAAAACGTAAAAAAGAGTAGCGCGTGGTCCTCATACACGACCCAAACCGAGCATGGATCTCAGGTGCCGCCACATCGCGACGAGTCTGCTGCCAACACATGTGGCATTTTTGGAATCACCGGCCTCGGATCTCATAGATCCGACCAACGTCCAGTCTCCTAGTGTAGTGTGTGGTCCTC
This sequence comes from Juglans mandshurica, assembly GCA_022457165.1. Taxonomy (NCBI): domain Eukaryota; kingdom Viridiplantae; phylum Streptophyta; class Magnoliopsida; order Fagales; family Juglandaceae; genus Juglans; species Juglans mandshurica. The sequence continues at coordinate 22,349,912 of CM039632.1, forward strand.
ATGCACCACCACAGTTCTTGACAGTCTCCTGTCGGTGATTCGATACTTCTCTAACTTGCTCCTGTGTTATTGCTCATTCTAACCAAGGATCGTGGTAAAAAGGTAGTGAAAGTACTTTTCAGTTAGTCTAGACCAGTGACATGCAACACAGATCTCTGTATTATAGTTCGTTTATCAGATTGTATCAACATCTTTTCGGGCGGCTTCCCTTTATGGGAAATGGGTAGGGGTCAAGTTCTTGACCCCAAATCCCCCTTTTTTTTCCTGTGTTGTCTCAGTTAGTTTTGGATGAATGTCGTCCCACCCTGTTATTTCTTGTATCCTGTAACTGTTTTATATATCTATACACTATAAGAAAAATAAGTATATTTGTAATAGATTATTTGCGACAATAACGATTTGCGATAAAAACAGACTCATTTTGGCAGGAAATAATCATTTTTGCTGGAAATAACTGATCATAAATAAACAGTTTTCTTGTTGTGATAATATGCTTGATTAGTAAAAAGAAAAAGAAAAAAAGAAAATGACATTTTACTTGCATTTAATGTGTTTGCACGAGTGGGTTGATTTTATATAGGCTTAGGTGGGGTTTGAATAGTGAGTTGAAATGTTATAAGTTGAAATGAAAATTGAATAAAATATTATTTTTTAATATTATTTTTATTATTATTTTAGGATTTAAAAAAATTGAATTGTTCCTTATATTTTGTGTGAAAATTTGATAAAGTTATAATAATGAGATGAGATGAGATAAAATGAAATATTTCTTGTATCCAAACAAGAAATTATGGGGTTGCATTCACAAATCACAATTGCAAAACAAAGATATCAGTGCCCACCAAAAATAGAAAATAAATAGGCAGTGCTTTGGATTTTAGTACGTAAGTAGTGTATGGGAGGGAGCAATTATGAATGCATGCGTGGTGTCATGGCTATAAGATAGTGCTCTCTCTTTGTTTTCGAGTATATTAACATGAATATGATGTCACGTTGATAAGATTCTTTGTTTTCGAGTATAATAACATGAATGTGATGTCACGTTGATAAGATTCTTTGGTGCATATACTATACTTATTTTGTCTCTCATATTAATACACTGTTTAATTTATTTTCTCTTTGGATGTATTTTTAGAAGGAAAAAAGATTTCTTTGATTAAGATGTCTTCAATTCTATGCGTCTTATACACTCATTAAACGCAATTTTAGTATTAAATAAAAGAGAAATAATTTAACAGATTTAACGTGATTCGTTAAATTAATCTTATTGTAAAGTAAATCTAATGTATTATATGAAGTTACGTCAATTTGTGAGTTTATTTTTGTGGAATCTCTTTATGCATGTAACATTTATAAAAAGAAATATTGACAATCATATTTCTTTAAAGATATTGAAATGACGAGTTGACATATAATTGGTATTCAGGGATCAAAATAGATAATATCTATTTTTTAGATAAATATTGTTCATCACATTAAATGATAGTATGGTTATTGATGTAATATATTTTAAGTTTTATGTAACTTGTTGGACCAGGCCAGCTTGCCAGTTTGACCTACAAGGTCTGCGGTCCAAGGGCCCATGGGAGCATGATATCAACAAGAGAGTAACATTACTCGCAAGGAGATAACTTCCTAAGATGAAAACAGTAATCCTAAGATGGATAACCCCTATAAATCAGAGCAGTTATCCCCTCCTCCTTTGTTAAGGGATAATTAGAGATAAATGCAGGGAACGAAAGGTTATCGACTCCTTGGACATGTTCATGCGTCCCTATAAATGGTACATGAACGTAACAAATACTCTCCTGAACTTTTTGAGATATTATATATTGAAATTACTTGTCTAACTTCCTTTACAGTGGCATTGTCTGTGGGATCTTTGTAGACTTCAGTGTGATTTTCACATGCGATCTCAAGCAACACGCGATCAAGAGATGAATGTAGCGAAGATAAAAGCGAGGATGGCAGAGGCCGAACATATAAACTGAGAGAGGTTGTGACGATAGTGGAGCAGTTACAAAAGGAGAACGAAGAATTGAAGCGGCAGAATGCCACTGTACCACCTGTCCAGAATGGGCAGGTAGAAGGAGATGCACATAGTGCAGGAGGTGTGAATATGGAAGACTTGGAAAAGAAGAAGCTAAATGATGAAGTACACAACCTTGTTGACAAATATGAAGAGATGGGAGGATCCTCTTCGGTGGAACAGCTGCTCATCCGCACTGACATCCCTTATAGCAAAGAAGTGATGGCGGTTCCCCTCCCACCAAGGTTTAAGGTTCCTCAGATTGACTTATATGACGGGTCACGAGATCATGTGGATCACATCAAAAACTTCAAAGCACACATGACCCTCGGCGGCTTTACTGGGGAGGTGGCGTGCCGTGCTTTCCCATTGACGTTGAAAGGAATAGCAAGAGGCTGGTTCGGGACGTTGCGCCCAGGATCCATCAGCAGCTTTGAGGAGCTGGCCAAACAGTTCCTTACACAATTCATGACAAGCAGGAGGCACCACAAACCTCAATGACACCTATGCCCGTTTGAGGGTGGAGGAATTACTTCTTTAGTCTCTCCTTTAGCTCTCCGAACCAACGCACCCCCATTCAATAGTGCTTGCACATAGCATTCATGAGCCAACACTTGTGTCCGTTGGAAACTTTATCTTTAGGTGATAAATTGAGGTAATCGCATCTTGGTCAAAGTTGGGCAACCAATGATGGCGTTGTATGTTGATTAGGCTTTTATGACTAGAAAGTTTGACATTGTCATTGTGGTGCAAGGCCCACTTCCTGTTGTAACAACTAACGTGATTGCACCGGTTCCCCTAAAAAGACTTTGAGGGGTGTGGGTGCCGATTGAAACCTGTCTTGGTTGATGCCCATCTTCATGAATGCGTCCCAAAATAGGATGTCAGTCGACCTTCCTTTATCAACCGAGGTCCTGAGTGTGGTATAATTATCGACTAAAAGGGTTACCATGAGGGCATCGTCGTGCACTCACAATCTTCATCAATGAAGGATATGGGAATGACCTTCTCTCCTTTACTTTGCTTCTGAGGCCTCTCCATAGTGAAAACTTCCTTACACCTGGCCTTTCGAGTGTGTGCTTTCCTAGGGATGACAATGTGCCTGCCTCGGCGAATACTCCTGTGATAGGTCTGATCTTGCTATAGGTTTGGCGCGGCCATGGCAAGCTACCGTGAGAGGTTTCCCTCTTGCCATTCCTCTGATCTCTCCCTTCGCTTTCCTGTCACTCACCTTTCGTGCAAGGTTTCCTGTCGGGCTGTGATAAGCTTCAACCTCTCGCTCTTTTGTGTTGTTATTTTCTGCTCTATGGTAAGAGCAATAAAGTTGAGTCTCATGCCCTTCTTTGTTCTATCCCTTGTCTTTCTTCACGTTGATTTCCTTGCCTCCCTACACGCTCATACTCGAGTGTGTTGTTCGAGTGCCTACGTGAGTAGCATGTGACCGCTTTCTCGCTTTCTTTTTTCCTTTCCTCACCCCTTACTACCTTTTGCCTTCTCTGCCCTTCTATTCACTTAATTGACTTTCAAATTTCTTGGGTCTGTCAATGCTTGCAGTGTGTCCACCACATTGATAAGATCATCAGCCCAATCCATAACCTCACGCAAGGTTTTTGGTGTTTTCCTTTCTAGCTCTACCATGAAATGGCTCTTGGGCCATACTCTACCTCGAAGCGTTGCCATCATTATCTTCTTGTCTAGATCGTCTCTTGTCAGGCATTCTTTGTTGAGCTAGGCCAGATATGCTTTTAGGCTTTCATCTCCTGTTGCTTCATAGTGAGGAGGTAAGCTGTCGATCGCCATCTCCTCTTACTCTCCATGAATTGTGTGAGAAACTATCTGCAAAGTTGATAGAAGCTGGTGATTGAGCCTACCTGTAAATTCTTGAACCATCATCTCGCAATGCCTTTGAGAGTAAACAAGAGTGCCCGACATGTGATCTCCCTGGGGAATTCGTGTAAGGTCATGTGGGCCTTATAGGTTTCCAAGTATTCAACTAGGGCTTTGGACCCATTGACGAGGTCTATTCTTGGGACTTTGAATTCGGGGGTAGAGGTACTTCCATGATCGCTACGCTATACAGTAAGTTTGTACTATTGAGCAGCTTATCGTTCAATGATGATGTTCCCACTTGCTTCGCCATCTCCTTGTATTTATCCATGAGGTTGCGTAAACTATTGTGAATCCTCTTCTTCTCTTCTTGTTCATTCGAAGTCATCCATCCTTTGCTCGCCTTGTTTTGATGTTGCGATGAGATGAAAAATCTATGAATAGTAGTAAAATGGTTTTTGAATAGAAGTAAAATGGTTTGAGTTAAAACATTTATGTGATTTTGGCAAATGAGAGAGAAAAAGTTTAATAAAAATATTATAAAGTTAAAATATTGTTAGAATATAATTTTTTAATATAATTTTTATTTTGGGACTTGAAAAACTTGATTTTTTTTTTCTATTTTGTTTAAAAGTTAAGAAAAATTGTAATAATTAAGTGATTAGATGAAAATTTTGAATATTTAAAATTGAAAAGTGTTTGTGTTTGAGTGATGTTTGGATGTTGAAATGAGATGAGATGAGATGAGATTTCTCAACATCCAAATGAGGGCTAGAACTCCTCCTCAGGTTGTTTGTTCCATTCTTGGTCTACGCCCCCTTCAGACCGTGCATCTTTTCACTTCAAGGCCCCATTCTCCTATGTAAGGCCTCTATCTCCAGCATCATCTTTCACAACCTCTCCTTCATTTTCGTAAACCTTCTTTCTGCTCTATTGTTTGCATGTTGCTCATTGCAGACGCTTCCTAATTGCGAATTGAATGAGAGCGCGTTGTTGCTGGCATACTAGATTCACTTCACAAATAAAACAAACTTTCCAACAACCCACCCTGATGAATCCATCTATTAAACTCATCAATTGCAAATCTATTCCTCGGACGCCCACCACACCTCTCAATGTCCGACTGAATTACATTGAAATCCCCAACAAACAAACACGGCTCCACACCCATTCTATCCGAATTCAACTCCTCCCAAAGCATTTGTCGTTCAAGCCTATTACACTTTGCATAAATAAAATTACCCAAGAAATGATTACTTCCTTCGGTAATACATAATGACACAAACTGCGAACTCATGCGAACCACCTGCACATCCAACTCATTTTTCCAAAACACCCAGATTTTACCACCAGCAGTCTCATTTGATATCGCCTCATCAAATTTCAATAACCGCATGAAACTATGGATTTTAACCACACTCTGAAAAGGTTCCAGCAACACTATCAATTTTGGCTTATATTTAGACAGCATTTTTTGTAATCGTCTCTTAGAGGTACCTAAACCTCTTACATTCCAAACTAAAATTGATCCAATCATTGAGAAAATTTTTGTGTTCTAGTGATCACCCGCCTAGAACTACGGATCTTCTCAAACTGCCTCTTTTGATATTTACGCTTAACAACTTCATCTTCGGCAGCCGAGTGATATTCCTTCTCCTGCAAAAAAACTTCCGCACATTTCTCAGGTTCCGGATCAGACATCGACCCATCTTCCAGACATGCCTCTTCCTCAGGTCCATCATAAACATATTTTTCTGCAGAACTAGGAATAACTTCCCCCTCCCTCATATCTGTTTCCAATTTTGTTTCCCTTAAACGGTTCGCACAATCTAAATTTCCGTCCATAATTCTTGGAATCATCTCTTCTGCAAGTTTCGGAATCTCAAGATTATCCTCTTGATCCTTTTCCGGTTCCAACTCCGCATGATCAAGATTATCCGCTTGAACAACTAACACCCGATCCTCCTCAGCTAGTTCTTTTGGCTCAACGTCTGTATTTTCAAGAACTGGAATATTATTCTGATCCGTCGGCTCCTCCACGATCGGTTCTTTTTGCCGAACCCACACATTACTTCCTACATTTTTTTTCCCAGCACGGCAAGTCTTTAAATTATGTCCCTGTATATGGCATTTAGAACAGAACGCTGGCAACGTTTCATAAACAATTTCTTGCTTTCTACTAGTTCCCAAACCAGGCATTCCAATCCAAAAAGAAAGTAACGGTTTCTTAGCAACATCCATTTCAACACAGATACGAGCACCATCAGTCCGAGTAACACAACGAGTAGAGTTATCACTTCTAATAAATCTACCAACAAGGGCTGTAAGAATTTTAAGGAAAGATTCATGATAGTAATTCGGAGGCAAACCTGGAAGTACAATCCACACCGGAACAAGTGAAGGTTCTTCTTCTTCTTTAAATTCTGGAGTCCAGTGGAATGGACAGTACGGAATTCCATCTATATCATTGACTTCACGAGACAGAGTCTTATTGCAATCTTCTTCTGAAACCATTCTAATAAAAACATTCCGAGGATGCCGCATATTGGAGACGACTGGAACTCCATCAAGATTCCATCGCTTATGAATGAAGGCCCGAATGGCATCCAATGATGGTCTGTTTCTCAAAAACTTCAATACGATCGAATACCGAAAAGGCTCGGCAGAACGTTGGACTTCCTCCTTAGAGAACTGGAAAAAAATTTCTCCATCCTTAGACTTCGGCAGACGAAACGCCACAGACATATCTGGAAGAGGTTGAGGAACCACCGATACTACATCCACGAAGGGACGCCGACCTCCGTTGATAGCAGCAACAGCCATTACTTGCGTCAAACGAAGCAAGAAAAAACTTTCAAGGAGAAAGCCATTCTTGGAGTGTTCTTGGAGAGTATCATGTTTTTTCCTTTTGCGCTCTTCTAATACAAAGCTAGGTTACACACCAAATGTGTACCTCAAATATGCACACAATGCAAATGATTTTTTTTCTTTTTTTTTTAAAGTGTTTTTTAAACATTCCTAACCAATAAGAAAAATAAAAAAAAATAAAAATTCACTAACAGTCAATTCCTTAACCATTAAAAAAATTAAAATATATGAGTGGACATATTTGAAGGGCATATTTGGGAGGACATATTTGTGAGTCATACTAATATTTTTCAAATGAATATAGCATTTCTACAATTTAACCTTTAAAGCTCTGTTTGGATATGCAGTTGGTTTTATCTCATTTCATTTTAACATTTAAACACTACTCAAACACAATTACTTTTCAATTTCTCTTTTCAATTTGTTCATTTAATCATTACTAATCATTACAATTTTTTTAAATTTTAAAATAAAATATAAAAAATCTTTTTCAAATATCAAAATAAAAATAATATTAAAAAATTATATTCTAATAATATTTTAATTTTATAACATTTTTATTCAACACATTTTTCTTTCATTTTTTAAAATTTAATAAAAAATTTAAATCAAATTATTTTATTATTATTTATAAATTATCTTACGAAAATTTTCCAACTATGTAACTATTTAAAGTAGGCCTAAGAATTATAAAATGAAAACATGTCAACAATACATAACGGATCCACGGCATGAGAGGGTCCCACGTCATGAGTCCTCAGTATTTACGATTCATTACCAGCCTTACCGAAAACTGTATTCTGTATCAATTTTGTACGTCTCCAAATGTTAATAAATGTGTCTGTTTTTAGCGTTCCAAAGAAATAGTAAAGGTGGCAGTGCTACATTGGTTTGTTGAAGACAAGCGCCATACGTGTAGCCACCAACTTCAATAAATGTATCATAATGTCGACAGTTTAAAGTATTTTTTGGTTAATGGGGAGGCGAAGGAGCCAGGAGGGTTCCGTTTCCATCTTCATTTGCGGCTGTGTCAGATTTTGTACCAAAACCTGAAGGATCGCTCTACAGCCATCGAGTCGGATACGACAAGTGTAATTTTTTTTTTTTTGTTTTCATATAATTTTAAAGAAAAATATTTATTTATACCATTCTATTTTATTATTGTGAGTTTTTTATTATTTTTTACTTAATAATTAAGTAATTATTTTTTAATAATATTATGATTTTTTTTATTTTTTTAAATATTTAAAATTGTTAAAAAATATATGTAAAAAAAGAAAAAAAAAGATTTGCGGTAGCTCCTGGTGGACGTCCCAATTTTAAATATATTTTTAAAAAAATTTATAATATTATTAAAAAAATATTTTTTTAATTATTAAAATAAAAATAAAAACAGTATCAACAAACTATCTCAAAACAACCTATTGGTGAACCAAGCATTTTCATTAAAAAAAAAAAAAAAGCGCAAAAGTGGGACAGTTGTAAACGGTCAGAGTTTGTGGTCATCACGTGGTGTCATTAACAACTCTTTTGTTTTTAAAATTTTGTTAGGTACAAGTAAGTTTAGGTATTAATCTGCATATTAATGTTGTTGTCTTTATATTATAAATTTAAATTAGCATTATTTTCAATAAAATCTACTTTCTAACCAATCATATTAAATGGATGCGCGTATTAGTGCGCATAATCGCTTACAATTAGATTTTTCCTTGTTTTTATAGATGAAATGAATTAGGATTAAAATTAAAAATTAAATAAAATATTATTAAAATATATTTTATATTATTTTTATTTTAAAATTTTAAAATATTAAATTATTTATTTTATTTTATATAAAAATTTAAAAAATTTATAATAATTAAATGAGATGAATTTAAAAAAAAATTAAAGTGTATGTTTGTCTGTGCACTTAAAACAGCCTACGATTCGATTCAGGATGATTCAAGTGGGCAATGTGTACGTACGCACCACACTCCAAAATTTTATATCATATATGTGCAGTGGTATTTTTACATATGACACCATTATATACAGAAACAACAAAAGTTTTGTGCTATATTTGAAAAGAAGTGTTTTAGGCAAATAGATATTATATAAAAGTAAATTTACAAAATGGTATAGTTTGATATAATATGTCATATTGTGAAATTATTTTTATTATAAAGTAAATATAATGGATCACATTAAATTATATCACTTTGTAAGTTTACTTTTATATAATCTATTTATGTTTGTAGCACTTCTCATATTTGCATAATTTATGACTCCATAATTCAATGGATACAACAATTCTCTATAGGCCCACTTTATAAAATGGAAAATGATATTTGGCACTCTCAATGTTACTATTCAAAATTACTGCTCGAGTATTTTTATTATTTTCTTAAAGGTTGAGAAAATGACTATTAGTGAAGTTGTGACTTTTTTTTTCTTAATGGTTAAGGATATTAAAAAAATGTTTAAAAAATCAAAGAAAAAATAAATTTTCAAATACACTAAGGGGCACGCCCAACTGTACATGTTGGGCAGCCCCTAGCATTGTTCATATAAAATTATTTTGAATGATTTTCTTTAAAAGATTCTGGAGCGAAATAGCCGCACCTAATGCTAGTGAGTGTAAGACAGCGTAATTACGATAAAGGCAAATTGAGATCTGCCGTATCATATTGAATTAGAGTACTCACACCCGGTCAAGGGGCTGGCAATCTGATGTGGTAATTAGCAGAGAGTCCACGGTTCCTAGGCGTAGCCATGGGGTGTCCACCCACATTATTATATGGAATAAGATTATTATAAGTGATTAATAAGAAATAGAACTTTGTTATACTGTTACTTTGTTGCATGCACGTTACAAGATCAGTGTTTTTGAAAAACAAAATCTAGATGGGACAAAATATGTTTTCTCAAAGTACATGTTCATGCTCATGCATTCATACTCATGGTTTACTTTACACATGTTTATATTATCTCTGTGTTTGTTTTTTGTTTAACTTGCTGAAATTTCTTGAAATCTCACTGTGGTAGTTTTCACTACCATTACCCTCAGAATGATAGAAGTTGTGATAGGGATAGAAGATAGTGATGGAGAAGCACAAGCATTAGGATCCCCCAGTAGTCAAGGAGAAACCTAAGCCTAGTCCTAGCCCTACTGGAGATAGTAGTCTTGATGATGCCACAAGGACTTTATCAATGATGATATTGAGGATCTAGACCATGCTGAGCTTTTACAGAAAGATCGTACCTAAGTTTAAGATCAATGTTTATTATGTTAAGAACAATCTTTTGATGGATATTTTGAAGGGGCAAGGTTTTGTGGCTCATACTTTTTCTATGAATGGTTCAAACAAGTACTTCTGGGTTTAAGAGTATTTTACTTGGTACAATATTATATTGCTTAACCTTTGTTAGTTTAAATTTATGCTCTAGGATTATTGCATACTGCTAGAAATATGTTAAGTGCATCGTATGTTAACAGTTATGAATGAGGGGTATGTGACCTTTGTTACATATTTCAATGGTTCAGTTTCCATCAAATCCCAAGCGGGGTCTGGGGATGTTACACCTTTGCCCAAGTAATACCTACATTGGTCAACGGGGCAAAAACGATGAAGAATAAAGAACAAAGACAAAGTCAACGATCAAAGGACAAACCAACAAAGAGGAGGCCCACGACAGATAATCAAAGACCAAAAGAATGCATACACAACGAGGTAAGTCTCTTACAAGACAAACCCACCACAAACATCTTATCAAGTGTCGAGATCGTCAATAAAACACAACATACATGAAGCAACAAAAGGAATATATACTTAGTGGGGAAATGCTCTACAAAATAAGTACATGACATGGTAAGCCCCTTAAATATAAATTCAAGGTAGAACATTTTAAGTCCATCAACACAAAAAGTAAACACGAAGTGGCAAGACTAACGAGCCCATGGAAGCTTAGTGAGTTGAGCCACTGTCTAGAGGCGGGGGATGTGGCAAGTTCAAGAAAGCGTCGGCCATCGCATCAACCTAAGAGAAAGTAGGTAGACTAAGACTGTTGAGTCAAGGAGGAGAGTCCGAAGCTTCAAAGTTTCAAGTCTACCTAAAGGTGGGCTAACAAAAGCCTCTTTAACATCATTAACCTAAGGTTTTATTCAACCCCCATGCCTAGCCACAAACCTCTTCCCTGAAAGATTTGAGCTTGACATCTAGCTCTTTAACACGCTGGTAAGACTTTATTAGTTTCTCCCGAAAAGTCTTTGTTGCGTGTTGGACTTTAAAGTAGTGCTCGTCGGGCTTGCCAAGTTCCTCTCTAACAGAGCTATACTTGGTCTCAACTTGGCCAACTCCCCTCGAGTGACATCAAGGTTCGAACAAAGTCATCAGCAAGAGTCTTCAGCCTATGAAAGTCTCTGTACATAGGATCTAAAGAGTTATGTACCACATAGCTCAATTCGTCAATGCTCTCTCTCGCCTCCGAAGCAGCCTCAATTCCTCCTCTAGTTCTGTCTCCACCCTATCATTATAGGCCTGCTCTACCTCCAACACGTCTTCCAAGAGTGTTAAGGCATGGCTAACCTCTAGCTCATGTTACAAGGCCCAATCCAAGTTGCTCTAAGCCCTCTCCAAGTCACGCTAGAGCTTGGGCACCTCGATCTTTAGAACAACAATCTTTGCCTCCTAGACATGTAAGTGAGAGCCCAGACTGGAGTATGTAGCCTCCCATTGTTCCTTCTCCTCACTACCTCAGAAACGGCTTGTCTTGGTCCCTCCATGAATGAACGAGAAGATTGGGCCTGTTTCCAAACCAGATTGGCGATGTGAAATCCGTTGAGCCAAAGAGTGTAGACTTTGCGACAAACAACTTGAGTTAGATAATGGCTTAGAAAAAATAACACAAACTAATAGTGAAGTTAGGAGTGTCAAATCATGTTAACGGGTCGTGCTCCTGTCATGTCAAGGCATGTATATTATACTATATGGGTCAACCTGAACACGACCTGTTAAACTTATCGTGTCAAAATCTTAAGCCCTAACATGATTCATTAACATAACGGGTTGACACGATACAACCCATTTTGTCCCGTTAGTGAATACTACGAAATAGGTTAACACGACATGACCTGATCCGAAATGTTAAAATCACAAAATTTATAAAAAATATAAAATTAGCTACAAGTCCAAACTTACAATCCAAACAATAAAAATATCGAAATTAAAATCTCAACAATTTTACTTTTAGGGATAAGGGTATAATTGTAAATTTAACTTTCTTAACGGATCATAACGGGTCAAAACGAATCAAAATGGATTGAACAATTATCAACCAGTTAAGCAATCGTGTCTTAATGGGTCAACCCATTTTGACCCGAACCCTTTAAAACTAAACCCAAACCCGTTATTATCGTGTCGTGTTCGTGTTAGGTTAATGGGTCGTGTCACATATTGCTACCCTTAAGTGAAGTTATGTACTGGACAAATAAAGTACTCAATTTCTAACACAATTTGGGCGACTAAAGGATCTAAATAGTCACCCACCTACGAGGTAGACAAAGAAGGTTGAGCTGGGGAAGGACCAGAAATTTTAGGGCAAGGACCAGGCTCTTGAGAAGCTGCACCGGGCAAAGGATGGTTCATCTATTCAGCAGGAACCACAGCTGAAGCAACTAGAGAAGAAACAATAGGAGATGTCCCTGAACTTGGCGAGGGAACCATGAGCTGATTCCCTAGAATCTCAAAGGACGTGCTTCCTTGCCAGGAGTAACGATGGGTGATGACTCACCTTTGGGGGGGAAGCCCTTGGAACTTCCTCCCAAGAGTAGTGATGGGTGAGGATTCACCCATAGTAGAGATGGTCATCTCCACAATAATCTCAAGAGTTTGCCCACCTCCAACTGCTTCAACATCCACCACCACGGTCTCACAGGCAACATGAGTGAGCTTTTCCTTGCCAGCCTCCAACACTTACAGATGTACATGCCATCAAAGAGGAAGACAACGACTTAAACCTTTCATACAAGGGCTTGCGAAAGGAGCCCGGGAAGACATCAAGGCTCGAGTCGAAAATGGAAGAGTCCAACTGTGAGTCCAAATCCTAGGCTCATTGGTTAATTACATTCGCAAGGTGATCAAGATGTGCTAGTGGAGATGATATCACCATGGACTTTATGGTCGGGTTGCCAAGGACTCCAAGTGGGAAAAACTCAATTTGGGCAATTGTGGACCGATTGACCATGAGTGCCAATTTTCTTCTAGTTACTAAAATGGATAACCTAGGGATGTTGACCCGATTATATATGAAGGAGATAGTAAGACTACACAGGGTACCTAAGACTATCGTGTCAGATTGGGACCCAAGATTCACTTCCCATTTTTGGAAGAGTTTAAGAGCAGCTATGGGTATAGGATTGAAGTTCAGTAGAGCCTATCACTCATAGACAGATGAGCAATCCGAACAGACTATACAGACCCTGAGGACATGTTGAGGATGTGTGCTTTAGATTTCAGAGGTACCTAAGAGAAACACATACCTGTCATCAAGTTCGCTTATAAAAAATGTTATCACGCGACTATTTAGATGGCACTGAATGAAGCCTTGTATGGGGAGGAAGTGTAGGTCATCTCTGTATGGGGATGAGGTTAGGGAGAGCAAGCTCATTGGACCAGAGCTAATTTAGGAGCTGAAGGCAACTCAGGGTTATACAAGATAAGTTGGTCTCGGCAAAAAGCTAATAGTAGAGTTATACCAACACAAGAATAAGAGATTTGACATTCAAAGAATGTGATTCGATGTACATTAAGGTGTCACCCATGAAGGGCATAAGACGCTTTGGGAAGAGGAGGAAGTTAAGTCTGAGATATGTCAGACCTTATGAAGTGGTGTAAAAGATAGGCCCAATGGCCTATTAGGTAACACATTCGGGTGAATTTGGAGATGTGCAAGATGTACTTCATGTCTCCAGTCTGAGGAAAATCTTTGGAAAGCAAGAACCCCGAATAGTTAACCTCGTTGATGTTCAACTTTAGCCAAATCTTGCCTAGAAGAAACGAAGGTACAAATTTTGGGCTGGAAGGAATAAAAGTTAAGGTCCAAGACAATACCCTTGGTAAAGGTATTGTGGAGAAAGCACGAAGCCCAAAATATCACCTGCGAAACTGGAAAGGTTATGAGAGAACAATTTCCCTATGAGAAAAGCTTCGAATAGGACGTGATAACAAACTCATTTTTGTACCCTCCAATAAGAAAGGGACATGTAAGCTTTCCATGCTAATTACGTTAGAATCATTCTTAGGTGATCATATGAAGCTAGGTTCTCTCTTCCTGCTCTCTCTCTCTCTCTCTCTCTCTCTCTCTCTCTCTCTCTCTCTCTCTCTCTCTCTCTCTCTCTCTCTCTCTCTCTCTCTCATCCAAATCAAAGATTATCTATTTATCATGATTGCATATATGTTATTTATTTGAGATAGATGATAGAGGAATCTGAAGCAATAACCAAAGACAGCGAGAAATTCTAGAGAGAAACTCTCAAGAAAATTCTGGAGGATAATGGATCGGCCGAGCACTTACATAATTATGGTCTCAATGGAAGAACTGATCTTAAAAGCATCAAGACTTGTGTCCCTCTTGTCACTCACAAGGAATTGGAGTCGTATATGCACAACATTGCAGACGGTGATCTTTCTCCTATTCTCACAAGAAAACCAATCACAACCCTCTAGAGAGAGAGAGAGGACAGAGAGAGAGAGAGCGAGAGAGCCTAAGTAGGGGAGACTGAACCTTGATGGAGCTTCACCTAAGATTGGTTCTACTATAATTATCATAGTAACCTTATGTGTCTTCCTCCTATTGGAGGGTGTAAAAATGGATTTGTCACCGCATCCTATTGGAAGCATCTCTCTTTCCCTATTTATTTGGGTTTCAGTAGCCCAACGATTGTTTGTAATAAATAGAAAATTTATTACAACTTTGACTATTTTGTGGATGCAACTTATATATCTGATGATTCCGTTTTGTTCAGATGGTGTACTTGCTTTATATTATTCTTAGTACTAACGTCATTGAAGACTTGCAGTAATCGTGGTGAGGGGAAATTGAACCACAGGAAAATCTGTTCCACCATCGGAAGTGATTAAGACGTTCATCCAGGAAAGGCATGAAGCGACGAGGCTATGGGAGGAGCAATAAGGAACTGAGGAAGAACATTAGTGAATGATTGCCAAGATCACAAGACACCGCAACAAATTTCTGGACTATCACAGTGGAGTGTGTTCACCTAGCCAACAAGACCACTTGAAGTAAGACTGGCGGCATGGGAACGAGAGCTCCTAGAGGAAAGTATGATAAGGGTTGTTCAGGACACTGTTTGACCAGAGGCAGATTCGAGTAGAGAGGCTAAAGCCAAAGTGAGATGTGCCAGAAGGAAGCTTTAAGAACACGGATACTAGTGGAAGGACCCCAAACCAACTAGATGAAGGATTGGATCCATATGCGTTTGTGAATGCCTATTTTGATCCCGACGATGAGCTGTATTATTCCCAAAGCACCATGTCCAAGGGACCAGATGTACCCCACTGTAGTCCATTGAACCAGCCAACAACAACGGATGTAGCAATTAAGGTATAATCTCAATCCCTCGTACGGTTTTAATAATAGTAGTTGCACCCAAATTTCAGGGAGGAAATTTACTTTTAAGGGGGGAGGATGTGAGGATTGTGCCCTTTGAAGGTTGGAGCTCCCCACATGCAGGAAGACATGACTGAGCGAAGATTCGCAATATCAGGCACAAGGGAAGGCCATATCAGATGGTTAAGGTATTAGTCGGAAACAAATGCTAAATGTACAAGAAAATTTAACCTTCAATAATAATATCTATATGTCATTGTTGTTTCTTCTGAAATAATATTATATATTGTCATTAGTTCCTCACATCAAAATACAATGCATACATCATTTGTAGCCTAATGGTGTGTTGTCGCATGCAACCAAAAATAAAACCTATACTCCTAAAAATACATGTAGTACTGCAAGTAAGGATTGTTCCCACAGAGAGTATTTAGCCTAGTTTTATG